>OX411714.1:34279251-34654251 GCA_948252095.1 Dicycla oo
CTACACGCTCAGCATAATGCCGCGGCCCGTGCACGAAGGCACGAATCCACGGCGCTGGTTTTCAGCGTAAGCCGGCGGTGTGTATCGCTGTCAGAGACCATTAAAATAAGTAACTAAAAAAAAACAATAAAAATATATAATATGTACAGACATAAACAATAAAATATGTGGCAACATTTCAACGCGTCTCAAACCACAGACAATAAAGTTTGTCTGTCATCGTTCGTGTCTTGAGATAGGTTTTATTTTCTGTGCTTGCGTTGCGCAACAGTTTGACAAATGAGCCATGCGTCCGACCAACCACATCGTACGAGAATTGGAGTTATGTAAGCTTGAACATCAATGGCGTCAGGAAAATGATGATGTAATGAGTGCCACTGTGCTACAGCAATGATTGTGTCAATGTTTATAGTGTTTATGAGTGAAATGTTGAATAAGAGTATGATGATGAACCTACGGAGTTGGAGGGAACCCGTGCAATGCACATGTGCCACGCTTACAAAAAGTACTATGGTAAGAGAATAAAAATTATGTAAATAATATGTTTAAACAGAGATATGGAAATAATAATTGAAATCAAATTGTATTTAATAATAAATTGTATATATAATAGAATGGATATTTATAAGAAATAGTATGATTATAGAAATAACACAAATTGTACTATCTAACAGGTTTACAAACCACATAGAACTGGGACAGAGAATCACTGCCAGCAATCCCAGCAGACATGAGGCAGAAGCGATGCCACAGCGCTGCTGAAGATCCAAAACCAAGGACTATAGGCCATAACCCGCGAGGTAAACACCATAAAGATGTATCTAGAATTAAAGTAATGAGAGTTGTGCATGCAATAGTAACTTTTTATGTTGATATTTAAACGACTGTATTGTTTTCAGGCCTCGCATCGGTGGTGGAAGATCATTCCAGCAGCGGGTGGCTGCAAATCTGAAACTGCCCCTGAAAGCTGTGGTTCTATGTCGCGGTGCCCTTAGCGGGCCAACCACAGAACGAAGACCATACTTATAATGAGTTTCTCGCCAAGTGAGTTTTTCATATAAATAGTGCGGCTTATGGGTTGTTACAATGCCAAACATTAAACTCGCTAGATGAAGCTTCCGCCTGGCAGCCATTTTTAGTGTCTTGAGTTGGTTTATGTATGGAGTCACATGATGCCTACGAGGGACATGAATGCAAAAACGAACACAGGCATTCTGGATTCGCTGAATTAACCTATCTGTTCTAGCAAGCAGGCAAGGCCCATAGACAGTGTCACAGTAGTTTAGCCTAGATAGGACCAGACTGTCTACCAGTTGTTTTCTGAGTGGTACGCTAAGAAAATTACGTATACCGTATAATACCTTCAGCCTATAAAAACAATTTCTTATTACGGTGTTTATATGAGCCTCGAATCGCAGCTCTGGATCTAAGATTAGACCCAGACTACATGCCTGTTCCACTCGTTCAATTTTCTTCCCTTTAATCACAACCTCCGGATTGGCAGACAATATTGCAGCAACTTGTTTTTTTGTTCCCAGCACCATGAACTTAGACTTCAGTGGGTTCAGAACCAAAGAGTTCTCCTCAGACCAGGTCACTACTCGATGCAGGTCCTCATTCACCCTCCGCACTGCCAATGCTGCATCATCCCCTTTGAACGAAATGTACAGCTGAATATCATCTGCATACATGTGATATTTGCAGTTTACAAAGGATCCAACAACATCAGCACTGTAGAGGATGTACAGCAAAGGGCCCAGGATGGATCCCTGCGGGACGCCTCTAGACACATGGAGTGGGGGGGATGACACGGTTGATCCATCTTCCTTGTGGATCTGCACATACTGGGACCTATCAGTCAAATAACTATTAAACCAATCCACAGCGTCTCGGTTAAAGCCATAGTATGCTAGCTTGGACAGCAGTAGATTGGTATTAATAGCGTCAAAAGCCCGTGAAAAATCCAGTAGGACCAGGATCGACCCCTCCCCCCGATCACGTGCCTCCAGGATATTGCCCACCACATCAATCAGAGCCGTTGCAGTGCCTCTACCTTTACGGAAACCCGACTGAAGGTCAGGGAGAATGTTGTTAACCTCCAGATATTCAATAACTTGTAGATACACTACACGCTCCAGAATCTTCGACAGGCAAGGCAGAATACTAATTGGCCTGAGGTCTTTCAAATTGGCTGGATCACTGATCTTTGGGATAGGGCGAACAATTGCCCGTCGCCAAAGGCCGGGGAATGTGCGCGATTCTATTGATCTGTTGATGATATCAGTGATAGCTTGCAGGGTGTTCGGCAATGTGAGTTTTAACATATCCAAACTGATACCATCAACACCCTGTGCATTCGATCCTAGGCTCCTGATTATCTTCAGAACTGTCTCCTGGTTGGTTGTAGTGAGCGAGAACTCAGCGGCACCGTGCCTACGAGATTTGAAGTAGAGCATTTGTGAGATGTTATCATTACAATTTCCCGGAACGTCCAAAAAAGCCGCATTGATACTGTCTGGGTTATCAAAATGACTTGGCAGTAGCCTTTCTTTGTGGTCTGGAAGTGCATCAGATTTCAAATTACGCCACAATAGTTTAGGATCCTTACTGTGATTGTTAATGTTATTTGTAAAATATGCTGTCTTTTCCCTCAATAATGCAGCGGTGGCCTCATGTTTAAGATCCTTATAGTACTGCTTATGAGTTGGACTCCTTGTATTACGACATCTGTCTCTAGCTTCATCTCGCAACTTGAACATCAGACGCACATTGTCAGTGATCCAAGGTGTGGGACGCTTATAAAAGGTCTTTCTCCTTATAGGAGCATGGAGATCAAAAAGCTGGATCATGAATGAGTTGAAAGTATGTACCATGGTATCAACATCACTTATTTCTCCTATAATAGACCATGGTATCATGTTCAAGTCAATATGGAAGTGATCCAGCAAGATGTCTGAAAGGGGGCGAAACTCAACCATCCTAGGTTTAACCTTGGGTTTCCTAAAAACAGTTTCGCATGTAATGAAGGAGTGATGGCCAAGCTCTCTAATATAGTTCACCCCAACATTGCGTGTTGTAGCGTCAGTGCATACGATGTCAATGAGTGTACTACTGTTACCCACGAAGTGCGTCGCAGTTCTCACTAGTTGAACAAGGTTTAAATAATTAAAAAAGTCCATAAGCTGTTTTGATTTAGAGCTACTACCATCCAATAGATCAACATTTAAGTCACCCAACAGCACCAGATTATCATATGGGGCTAATGCACTAATACTGGCAGTTATGGCGTCAAGGAAAAGCTCCAAGTCCTGCCAGGGCGGACGGTACGCGGTCCCAACAAGAATCCTTTTCTTGTTTATGGTTAGGCCCAGCCAGAGCTGCTCTACATTAGGGTGTTTAGGATGAGCTCTTACACGCGCGTTAATGCCATTCTTTATATAGAAAGCAACTCCTCCGCCACGCCCACCTCGCGTAGTCAGAGGTCGTGGTACGTGCCTAAATTTGTACCCAGCTACACTAGGAGCCCGGTCCTCTTCCCCCTTGCGTAGCCATGTCTCATTGATAGCCATGATATCCACAGAGTGGTTGCCCATGGCTATCAAGAACTCATCCTGATTTGTTCCTAGAGAGCCTGCATTTAGTAGACCAAACTTAATATGCTTACTAGGAGCCATTAGTGCCAGTAGGTGTAGGTATTAGACATACAAGTGTGTAGATATGGTACCAATATAAATGAGAGTATGGGGTTATTATGTGGTGGTTTAGTTGGACACTATTTACAACTGTAAGCTGCCAGTAGGTTGTATGAGTGAGTGATTTCATAACTCTGTAACTATAGTAAGAGTATATATGTATAGTCATAAATGTGAAAAGTACGATGATTGGAAATACTACTTGTATATAATTAGGATTAAATAGATTAAGTGTAAATAGACTTTGTACATGCAATATATATAAATATAGTATAAGAGTAAAATAATATAACATAGATAGGTAAGCTCTACGCACATCCTGTCCATGGCTGAGCACACAATGTGGGTTGCGACGCACATTTCCAGACGCATAAAAAAGAAAATAATTTACATATAGATAGACACAATAATAATTAGACCGTAACATTTCCAGTTCCGAAGACACGGGATAAGTCCTCCTCAGTACGGATCCTCTGCGCCTTCTCTCCTGGCATCTTCCTGGCAAGGATGCGGCCCTGTTTGGTCCATACAAACTTCCAGTCGAGGAGACTGGCAGCGTCCCGTGCCCTACGAAACAACAGCCGGTTGACTTTCGTCAGGCGCTCGTTTAGGAAGAACCTCTGCGATGGAACGGGCATGTCGAGGTCGGCAGTGGTCGCCCCACGTCGCACTCGCGCGCTTGCCAGAAGCTGGTCGCGTAGGTCACGACGAGCAAGGCGCACGACAATCGGCCGCGGACGAGATTCAGTCGGTCCAGCTGAGTTTGTCGCGTTGAGCTGCCTTCCACCAACGCGCTCTGCACTAACGATGTCACGATCGTCAAGGCTGACCCCTAGCTTATGGCCTATGACCTTGATTACGTGAATTGGGTTTTCCATTTTTACCTCTGGCAAATTTGACACCTCTATATCATTAGCAAGAAGATCCTGGTCCCTGTCATTGATCTCTCGCCTCAGCTCCTCCACAATCTGGTCAACGTTGGTCGAGTTTGCTGAGCCCGAAGTAGCACGTTGTTCCAGTGCGTCCACCCTTGCCTCTAGACCATCGATACGCGTGCTGCAGGTATTTAAGGTGGTTTTCAGCTCCGCCATTTCCACCTCCATCTCCTTTCTGAAAACCTGAATCTCCGCACGTACTGCCCTCAACTCCCCAATGATCACCTGCAGGTCGGTACTAGCTACAGGCGACAGTTCCCTAGTGGTGACGTCGGCACTTGCAATGTCAGACGGCGGGGGAGTCGCGGCCGCCTTAACAGGACTGAGACTATTAGGTGTACTAGAGCCCGCCATAACTGCTATCCCAGTGTTATCAGTGGGAGAGCTCTGCGCGGGACCTCTGACAGGGGTTTCGGACCTGTTGTCTCGAGCAATATTCTTCTTGCACTCGGGACAACGCCAGTTAGGTGTTATGGTGGCCTTTGTAGGTACACCCACACACACTCTGTGATATAGCGCCTGGCACTTGCCACACCGAGCACCCTCTGTCGTAGATATAAACCGTCCGCAACCCCCACACTTGTTGCCCGGCATGTTTTGTGACGACTAGTGAACTTGCTTAGCAGATGGTTTCAGGGATGTTCTCTAGTTTGCGGCATCAACGATTCCCGTCACGGATCTATAGGTCGTTTGCCGCCAGCAAGACAGATAGCTCTGTAGTCAAGGCGACGTTACCGAATATTATTATTAATGGAGGGTAACCATAAAATTCCGCTAATTTGTGATGTAATGTTTATATGATTTACGGACCTTAAACGCACTATTTATTGCTCACTACAATGTATGTTTAGCTGATTGCCACTATGATCACTATTAAACGAATTCCAATGCACATTGACTTTGATTTCTATTTTTTATTTGAAAATATTTGGACAGAGAGCCACACCGACACAGACGTCAAACGTCAATGCAGCGCAGCAGATGGTGCTACGTGGGATGACTGCCGGGATAGCTGTCACTCCGTAGCTACCTAATGTGCAGGCCGGCTGCAGCGCAGCAGATGGTGCTACGTGGGATGACTGCCGGGATAGCTGTCACTCCGTAGCTATCTAATGTGCAGGCCGGCTGCAGCGCAGCAGATGGTGCTACGTGGGATGACTGCCGGGATAGCTGTCACTCCGTAGCTATCTAATGTGCAGGCCGGCTGCAGCGCAGCAGATGGTGCTACGTGGGATGACTGCCGGGATAGCTGTCACTATGTAGCTACCTAATGTGCAGGCCGGCTGCAGCGCAGCAGATGGTGCTACGTGGGATGACTGCCGGGATAGCTGTCACTCCGTAGCTACCTAATGTGCAGGCCGGCTGCAGCGCAGCAGATGGTGCTACGTGGGATGACTGCCGGGATAGCTGTCACTATGTAGCTACCTAATGTGCAGGCCGGCTGCAGCGCAGCAGATGGTGCTACGTGGGATGACTGCCGGGATAGCTGTCACTATGTAGCTACCTAATGTGCAGGCCGGCTGCAGCGCAGCAGATGGTGCTACGTGGGATGACTGCCGGGATAGCTGTCACTCCGTAGCTACCTAATGTGCAGGCCGGCTGCAGCGCAGCAGATGGTGCTACGTGGGATGACTGCCGGGATAGCTGTCACTCCGTAGCTACCTAATGTGCAGGCCGGCTGCAGCGCAGCAGATGGTGCTACGTGGGATGACTGCCGGGATAGCTGTCACTCCGTAGCTACCTAATGTGCAGGCCGGCTGCAGCGCAGCAGATGGTGCTACGTGGGATGACTGCCGGGATAGCTGTCACTATGTAGCTACCTAATGTGCAGGCCGGCTGCAGCGCAGCAGATGGTGCTACGTGGGATGACTGCCGGGATAGCTGTCACTATGTAGCTACCTAATGTGCAGGCCGGCTGCAGCGCAGCAGATGGTGCTACGTGGGATGACTGCCGGGATAGCTGTCACTATGTAGCTACCTAATGTGCAGGCCGGCTGCAGCGCAGCAGATGGTGCTACGTGGGATGACTGCCGGGATAGCTGTCACTATGTAGCTACCTAATGTGCAGGCCGGCTGCAGCGCAGCAGATGGTGCTACGTGGGATGACTGCCGGGATAGCTGTCACTCCGTAGCTATCTAATGTGCAGGCCGGCTGCAGCGCAGCAGATGGTGCTACGTGGGATGACTGCCGGGATAGCTGTCACTCCGTAGCTACCTAATGTGCAGGCCGGCTGCAGCGCAGCAGATGGTGCTACGTGGGATGACTGCCGGGATAGCTGTCACTATGTAGCTACCTAATGTGCAGGCCGGCTGCAGCGCAGCAGATGGTGCTACGTGGGATGACTGCCGGGATAGCTGTCACTCCGTAGCTATCTAATGTGCAGGCCGGCTGCAGCGCAGCAGATGGTGCTACGTGGGATGACTGCCGGGATAGCTGTCACTCCGTAGCTACCTAATGTGCAGGCCGGCTGCAGCGCAGCAGATGGTGCTACGTGGGATGACTGCCGGGATAGCTGTCACTATGTAGCTACCTAATGTGCAGGCCGGCTGCAGCGCAGCAGATGGTGCTACGTGGGATGACTGCCGGGATAGCTGTCACTATGTAGCTACCTAATGTGCAGGCCGGCTGCAGCGCAGCAGATGGTGCTACGTGGGATGACTGCCGGGATAGCTGTCACTCCGTAGCTACCTAATGTGCAGGCCGGCTGCAGCGCAGCAGATGGTGCTACGTGGGATGACTGCCGGGATAGCTGTCACTCCGTAGCTACCTAATGTGCAGGCCGGCTGCAGCGCAGCAGATGGTGCTACGTGGGATGACTGCCGGGATAGCTGTCACTCCGTAGCTACCTAATGTGCAGGCCGGCTGCAGCGCAGCAGATGGTGCTACGTGGGATGACTGCCGGGATAGCTGTCACTCCGTAGCTATCTAATGTGCAGGCCGGCTGCAGCGCAGCAGATGGTGCTACGTGGGATGACTGCCGGGATAGCTGTCACTCCGTAGCTACCTAATGTGCAGGCCGGCTGCAGCGCAGCAGATGGTGCTACGTGGGATGACTGCCGGGATAGCTGTCACTCCGTAGCTACCTAATGTGCAGGCCGGCTGCAGCGCAGCAGATGGTGCTACGTGGGATGACTGCCGGGATAGCTGTCACTATGTAGCTACCTAATGTGCAGGCCGGCTGCAGCGCAGCAGATGGTGCTACGTGGGATGACTGCCGGGAAAGCTGTCACTCCGTAGCTATCTAATGTGCAGGCCGGCTGCAGCGCAGCAGATGGTGCTACGTGGGATGACTGCCGGGATAGCTGTCACTCCGTAGCTACCTAATGTGCAGGCCGGCTGCAGCGCAGCAGATGGTGCTACGTGGGATGACTGCCGGGATAGCTGTCACTCCGTAGCTACCTAATGTGCAGGCCGGCTGCAGCGCAGCAGATGGTGCTACGTGGGATGACTGCCGGGATAGCTGTCACTATGTAGCTACCTAATGTGCAGGCCGGCTGCAGCGCAGCAGATGGTGCTACGTGGGATGACTGCCGGGATAGCTGTCACTCCGTAGCTACCTAATGTGCAGGCCGGCTGCAGCGCAGCAGATGGTGCTACGTGGGATGACTGCCGGGATAGCTGTCACTCCGTAGCTACCTAATGTGCAGGCCGGCTGCAGCGCAGCAGATGGTGCTACGTGGGATGACTGCCGGGATAGCTGTCACTCCGTAGCTATCTAATGTGCAGGCCGGCTGCAGCGCAGCAGATGGTGCTACGTGGGATGACTGCCGGGATAGCTGTCACTATGTAGCTACCTAATGTGCAAGCCGGCTGCAGCGCAGCAGATGGTGCTACGTGGGATGACTGCCGGGATAGCTGTCACTATGTAGCTACCTAATGTGCAGGCCGGCTGCAGCGCAGCAGATGGTGCTACGTGGGATGACTGCCGGGATAGCTGTCACTCCGTAGCTACCTAATGAGCAGGCCGGCTGCAGCGCAGCAGATGGTGCTACGTGGGATGACTGCCGGGATAGCTGTCACTCCGTAGCTACCTAATGTGCAGGCCGGCTGCAGCGCAGCAGATGGTGCTACGTGGGATGACTGCCGGGATAGCTGTCACTCCGTAGCTACCTAATGTGCAGGCCGGCTGCAGCGCAGCAGATGGTGCTACGTGGGATGACTGCCGGGATAGCTGTCACTATGTAGCTACCTAATGTGCAGGCCGGCTGCAGCGCAGCAGATGGTGCTACGTGGGATGACTGCCGGGATAGCTGTCACTATGTAGCTACCTAATGTGCAGGCCGGCTGCAGCGCAGCAGATGGTGCTACGTGGGATGACTGCCGGGATAGCTGTCACTCCGTAGCTACCTAATGTGCAGGCCGGCTGCAGCGCAGCAGATGGTGCTACGTGGGATGACTGCCGGGATAGCTGTCACTCCGTAGCTACCTAATGTGCAGGCCGGCTGCAGCGCAGCAGATGGTGCTACGTGGGATGACTGCCGGGATAGCTGTCACTCCGTAGCTATCTAATGTGCAGGCCGGCTGCAGCGCAGCAGATGGTGCTACGTGGGATGACTGCCGGGATAGCTGTCACTCCGTAGCTATCTAATGTGCAGGCCGGCTGCAGCGCAGCAGATGGTGCTACGTGGGATGACTGCCGGGATAGCTGTCACTATGTAGCTACCTAATGTGCAGGCCGGCTGCAGCGCAGCAGATGGTGCTACGTGGGATGACTGCCGGGATAGCTGTCACTATGTAGCTACCTAATGTGCAGGCCGGCTGCAGCGCAGCAGATGGTGCTACGTGGGATGACTGCCGGGATAGCTGTCACTCCGTAGCTACCTAATGTGCAGGCCGGCTGCAGCGCAGCAGATGGTGCTACGTGGGATGACTGCCGGGATAGCTGTCACTCCGTAGCTACCTAATGTGCAGGCCGGCTGCAGCGCAGCAGATGGTGCTACGTGGGATGACTGCCGGGATAGCTGTCACTCCGTAGCTATCTAATGTGCAGGCCGGCTGCAGCGCAGCAGATGGTGCTACGTGGGATGACTGCCGGGATAGCTGTCACTCCGTAGCTATCTAATGTGCAGGCCGGCTGCAGCGCAGCAGATGGTGCTACGTGGGATGACTGCCGGGATAGCTGTCACTATGTAGCTACCTAATGTGCAGGCCGGCTGCAGCGCAGCAGATGGTGCTACGTGGGATGACTGCCGGGATAGCTGTCACTATGTAGCTTCCTAATGTGCAGGCCGGCTGCAGCGCAGCAGATGGTGCTACGTGGGATGACTGCCGGGATAGCTGTCACTCCGTAGCTACCTAATGTGCAGGCCGGCTGCAGCGCAGCAGATGGTGCTACGTGGGATGACTGCCGGGATAGCTGTCACTATGTAGCTACCTAATGTGCAGGCCGGCTGCAGCGCAGCAGATGGTGCTACGTGGGATGACTGCCGGGATAGCTGTCACTCCGTAGCTACCTAATGTGCAGGCCGGCTGCAGCGCAGCAGATGGTGCTACGTGGGATGACTGCCGGGATAGCTGTCACTCCGTAGCTACCTAATGTGCAGGCCGGCTGCAGCGCAGCAGATGGTGCTACGTGGGATGACTGCCGGGATAGCTGTCACTCCGTAGCTACCTAATGTGCAGGCCGGCTGCAGCGCAGCAGATGGTGCTACGTGGGATGACTGCCGGGATAGCTGTCACTCCGTAGCTATCTAATGTGCAGGCCGGCTGCAGCGCAGCAGATGGTGCTACGTGGGATGACTGCCGGGATAGCTGTCACTCCGTAGCTACCTAATGTGCAGGCCGGCTGCAGCGCAGCAGATGGTGCTACGTGGGATGACTGCCGGGATAGCTGTCACTATGTAGCTACCTAATGTGCAGGCCGGCTGCAGCGCAGCAGATGGTGCTACGTGGGATGACTGCCGGGATAGCTGTCACTCCGTAGCTACCTAATGTGCAGGCCGGCTGCAGCGCAGCAGATGGTGCTACGTGGGATGACTGCCGGGATAGCTGTCACTCCGTAGCTACCTAATGTGCAGGCCGGCTGCAGTGCAGCAGATGGTGCTACGTGGGATGACTGCCGGGATAGCTGTCACTATGTAGCTACCTAATGTGCAGGCCGGCTGCAGCGCAGCAGATGGTGCTACGTGGGATGACTGCCGGGATAGCTGTCACTCCGTAGCTACCTAATGTGCAGGCCGGCTGCAGTGCAGCAGATGGTGCTACGTGGGATGACTGCCGGGATAGCTGTCACTATGTAGCTACCTAATGTGCAGGCCGGCTGCAGCGCAGCAGATGGTGCTACGTGGGATGACTGCCGGGATAGCTGTCACTCCGTAGCTACCTAATGTGCAGGCCGGCTGCAGCGCAGCAGATGGTGCTACGTGGGATGACTGCCGGGATAGCTGTCACTATGTAGCTACCTAATGTGCAGGCCGGCTGCAGCGCAGCAGATGGTGCTACGTGGGATGACTGCCGGGATAGCTGTCACTATGTAGCTACCTAATGTGCAGGCCGGCTGCAGCGCAGCAGATGGTGCTACGTGGGATGACTGCCGGGATAGCTGTCACTATGTAGCTACCTAATGTGCAGGCCGGCTGCAGTGCAGCAGATGGTGCTACGTGGGATGACTGCCGGGATAGCTGTCACTATGTAGCTACCTAATGTGCAGGCCGGCTGCAGCGCAGCAGATGGTGCTACGTGGGATGACTGCCGGGATAGCTGTCACTATGTAGCTACCTAATGTGCAGGCCGGCTGCAGCGCAGCAGATGGTGCTACGTGGGATGACTGCCGGGATAGCTGTCACTCCGTAGCTATCTAATGTGCAGGCCGGCTGCAGCGCAGCAGATGGTGCTACGTGGGATGACTGCCGGGATAGCTGTCACTCCGTAGCTACCTAATGTGCAGGCCGGCTGCAGCGCAGCAGATGGTGCTACGTGGGATGACTGCCGGGATAGCTGTCACTCCGTAGCTATCTAATGTGCAGGCCGGCTGCAGCGCAGCAGATGGTGCTACGTGGGATGACTGCCGGGATAGCTGTCACTCCGTAGCTATCTAATGTGCAGGCCGGCTGCAGCGCAGCAGATGGTGCTACGTGGGATGACTGCCGGGATAGCTGTCACTCCGTAGCTACCTAATGTGCAGGCCGGCTGCAGCGCAGCAGATGGTGCTACGTGGGATGACTGCCGGGATAGCTGTCACTCCGTAGCTACCTAATGTGCAGGCCGGCTGCAGCGCAGCAGATGGTGCTACGTGGGATGACTGCCGGGATAGCTGTCACTCCGTAGCTATCTAATGTGCAGGCCGGCTGCAGCGCAGCAGATGGTGCTACGTGGGATGACTGCCGGGATAGCTGTCACTCCGTAGCTACCTAATGTGCAGGCCGGCTGCAGCGCAGCAGATGGTGCTACGTGGGATGACTGCCGGGATAGCTGTCACTCCGTAGCTACCTAATGTGCAGGCCGGCTGCAGCGCAGCAGATGGTGCTACGTGGGATGACTGCCGGGATAGCTGTCACTCCGTAGCTACCTAATGTGCAGGCCGGCTGCAGCGCAGCAGATGGTGCTACGTGGGATGACTGCCGGGATAGCTGTCACTATGTAGCTACCTAATGTGCAGGCCGGCTGCAGCGCAGCAGATGGTGCTACGTGGGATGACTGCCGGGATAGCTGTCACTATGTAGCTACCTAATGTGCAGGCCGGCTGCAGCGCAGCAGATGGTGCTACGTGGGATGACTGCCGGGATAGCTGTCACTATGTAGCTACCTAATGTGCAGGCCGGCTGCAGCGCAGCAGATGGTGCTACGTGGGATGACTGCCGGGATAGCTGTCACTCCGTAGCTACCTAATGTGCAGGCCGGCTGCAGCGCAGCAGATGGTGCTACGTGGGATGACTGCCGGGATAGCTGTCACTCCGTAGCTACCTAATGTGCAGGCCGGCTGCAGCGCAGCAGATGGTGCTACGTGGGATGACTGCCGGGATAGCTGTCACTCCGTAGCTACCTAATGTGCAGGCCGGCTGCAGCGCAGCAGATGGTGCTACGTGGGATGACTGCCGGGATAGCTGTCACTCCGTAGCTACCTAATGTGCAGGCCGGCTGCAGCGCAGCAGATGGTGCTACGTGGGATGACTGCCGGGATAGCTGTCACTCCGTAGCTACCTAATGTGCAGGCCGGCTGCAGCGCAGCAGATGGTGCTACGTGGGATGACTGCCGGGATAGCTGTCACTCCGTAGCTACCTAATGTGCAGGCCGGCTGCAGCGCAGCAGATGGTGCTACGTGGGATGACTGCCGGGATAGCTGTCACTCCGTAGCTACCTAATGTGCAGGCCGGCTGCAGCGCAGCAGATGGTGCTACGTGGGATGACTGCCGGGATAGCTGTCACTATGTAGCTACCTAATGTGCAGGCCGGCTGCAGCGCAGCAGATGGTGCTACGTGGGATGACTGCCGGGATAGCTGTCACTCCGTAGCTACCTAATGTGCAGGCCGGCTGCAGCGCAGCAGATGGTGCTACGTGGGATGACTGCCGGGATAGCTGTCACTCCGTAGCTACCTAATGTGCAGGCCGGCTGCAGCGCAGCAGATGGTGCTACGTGGGATGACTGCCGGGATAGCTGTCACTCCGTAATTCATAATTCATAATAATTCATAATTCATAATCGTTTATTTGCTAATATGGGTAATTATACAAAGATATTGAGAGTAAAGCACAGTCCGACCATATTACACCTTGAGGCATGCAAATCACAAGCTTATTATTATAATACATTTTCTTGCAAAACGAAAATTAAAAATTAATAGTACAATTTAGTTTTATTCATTTCACCGTAGCAATTTGCAAATAATAAAAGAAACATACTAAATAAGATTGATAATAATGTCACTAGAGAAATTGAAGTTTAAAAATAATGATGTCAAGATACAAATGTGAATGTACATGTCATTACTTGATAAATTCAATATAAAAAAAAAATAATGTCAATAGTTTAATTAAAATTAGAAATCTCAAGTATTAAATGAGAATGTCAAGATATATCTGTAAATAAATGTCAATGTAAATGTCAAAGTATAACAATGTAATAATGTATAATAATGTCAAAGTATATCAAATATTAATAATTAAAAATTAATAATTAAATCAGTGCACTAGTTACATCAATATGTCCTTACATCCTCCATTAAATAATCCTGAACACTATAGTAACATTTACTTAGCAAAAATCTTTTTAATTTCTTTTTGAATGCATCGATAGATGAAGTTTCTAGTATGGACTTTGGCAAGTGATTGTATATTCGAGGCGCCATACTGAAAATGCTTTTGGAAAATAAGGCTGTCTTGCTAGATTTGCAGCAAATTTTGTCAGTGTGCCGCTTACTTCGGTACTTATCAAAAAGACTTTTGTTACTTTTCGCAAAGCTAGCAATCTCATAAATGTAAACGCATGGCAATGGTAATATATTATGCTTGACAAAATATGGCCTACAGCTATCAGTTTGGTTGATATTAAACATACCTCTAATACACCGCTTTTGTGCCTTGAATGCCATATCCCTATTGGTGGAATTACCCCAGAATATAATACCATACTTTATAAGGGATCCCACGTAGCCATGGTATGCTGCAAGTACAGCAGATGTGTTTACCGTTTTAGCCAGCATATGTAGGGCGTATGATTGCTTATTTAATTTTTGATTTAAAGTGTCTACATGTGTCTTCCAATTCAGATTATGATCAATTGACATGCCTAAGAATTTTGTTGTTGCTATCTCATTTATTTTGTTCCCTGAATAGTCTATATTAATTTTAGTAAATTGGGCTTTACGATTGCGGAATATCATTATTTTAGTTTTGTCCAAGTTCATTTTTAAATTATTATTATTAAGACATTTTATAATATCACTCAGAGTGCAATTTATGTCTTGTTCTAGGGATACTTTGTCCTTACTGGTAAAAACAACAGTAATATCATCTGCAAAAAGTATAGTGGGATGTTTGGTTATTTTTGGAAGGTCATTTATATAAATGATGAATAACAGAGGCCCTAAGACACTTCCTTGTGGGACGCCTTGTTTAATTTCTCTGTATTCCGATATGTATTTAGCTTCTTTCCTTGTTTTGGTGCATACTCTAGTAACTAATGTGGACTGCTTTCTGTTGGTAAGATAAGAAGCTATCAGCTCTGACGAAGTACCCCGAATTCCATAACTATTTAATTTATTTAACAGAATTTTATGATCTACATAATCGAACGCTTTACTTAGATCCATATATAATGCACACACTGGAATTTTATTGTCTAAACTAGTCATAACTGTGGTCAGAAAATCGTATACGGCCATATCAATAGTCTTATTTTTCCTAAAACCTATTTGTTCTTTCGCAAATAAATTGAACTTTTCAAAGTATTCATTTAATCTGACATAAATAACTCTTTCATAAACCTTAGAGATCACCGGAACTAGTGCTATGGGCTTATAACAATTCATATTTTGACAATCATCTTTCTTGAAAAGAGGTTTAATGATTGTTAATTTAAGTTGATCAGGAAAGTAGCCATTTGTGATCGATAGGTTAATTACATGACTTAAAATGTAGGATAATTTAATTGGCGCTTGTTTTAAAATTTTAGTCGAGATACTATCATATCCAGTACTGTTGGTATTTTTTAAGTTTAAGATTATTTTGTGTATTTCTTGGGGTGTAGTTGGATACATAAATATTGTTTTCAAGTGATTGGATAAGGTATCTGTCTTATTAGTACAACTTGTATTCCCTTTTACTTGGTCTATAAAAAAATTTATTAAAACTGTCTGCAATGATCTGCGGATCATCCGTACAATGTTTACCGTCTATATTAATTTGATTGATTTGGCCTTTCGGCACATTCGAGATTGTTTTGCAAATAACGTTCCAAGTAGCCCTGCATTTGTTTTGAGCTGTATGGATAAAATAATTATTCTGAGACTTTTTTGTCAGTTTTATAACACGTTGTAATCTACTCGCAAATTTTTTTAAATTGGTTTTATTTATGTTATTTCGATTCTTACGATACTTCCATAATAATTGCTGTTTACGTATACAGCATTTTTTTATTCCCTTAGTCATCCATCGTGGTCGTGTTTGTGAATATATTTTAATTCGAATAATCGGAAAACATAAATTATAAAATAAAGTAAATAAGTCATAAAAAATGTCAAATGCTTCATGCGGGTCATTATTTCCAAATACGTCACTAAACGAAATCGAATTTATACAATCATTAAATTTCTTAACATTATCCTTACTGTAGTCTCGTCTTTTTACATACCAATGTTTTAGAGAGCAGCTTTGTTTTACGGGACAAGTTAGTAATTGTGTCGTGTGATCTGATAAAGCGAACTCCATAGTTTTACATTTACATCCACGAATGTTATACATGAAATTGTCTATGCATGCTCCACTGACAGTCCTTGTTGGTTCAAATAATCCTAACTTCAGGTTGTGACAAGCTAGTGTTTCCATGAACATTGTAGTTATTTTATTTTTATTTAATACATTTATGTTAAAGTCGCCACAAACTATTATTTTCTTTTTACTGTAGCAGTACTTCCCAAGTAGTCGGTTTATACTGTCGAAAAATAAATTTAGTTCGTCTGTTTTTGATCGTGGTGGTCGGTATATACAAAGAATTATCATATTATGACTTAGAAGTTCGACGCCTGAGCACTCCAGAACGCCTTCAACGCAATATTGTTTTAGTCCAGTTATTGATTTAAATGCATGATTATTACGTACTAAGGATACATGAACCGCCTCGGCGATTATGCCTTGAGAAAAAAGATCCCTGAACAAAGTTAGGTATACTGATTAAATCTGTATCAGTATTCAACATATTATGCTCTGTGAGACATACAACATCCACAGGGTTTTTTGCGTCTTGGAGTGTCGATAGAGATAACGATAATAAGTCCATTTTCCTAGCAAGTCCATTTATATTTTGATGAAGGATTTTTACATCTTTATACACGAAAAAAGTCTGAGTTTCTTGAGGAATTTCGAATTTCAGGATTCGTTACGGTTTCAGGAAATATGTGATTTGAAACATTGGAGTTCATAATTTGATATTTCAAATCGTCAAAAATAGTTCTCATTCCATAATTATTCAATCTACCACTATTCTTTGAAAACATAGTACAATCATACAGTAAATTTAAATTAGAGTCAAAAATTACAGCATAGTCATAAATTTGAATGTCATGATATAATAAGCTATTGAACATTTCAATTCTCCAGTTAAACATGCTAGAAAAACCATTGCACCTATATGTAGGTAGACATAAAATTATATTTGTATGACATAACATTAAAAGATTTTCCCTAATGTTGGAAACTAGGTCCGAGTAGTTTTTAGTAGAATTAAAGTCTTCACTGCCTATCAGAATTACACAATAGTCTTGCATAGTATAATTGGTAAGTTTTGAATCTAGATTACTAACAAGCGTACTTATTCCACAGTTAGGAGTGATATAATGACATATCTGGTGGTTCGGAAAGGCGTTTTGTGCTATGGGTAATACCTTGTTAGTCTTATTACTACTTATTATACACAATTTGTTTATCTTGGCTTGCAGTTGAGACGAGTTGTTATCATTTTTCTGATGACTTCCAATAGTTTCTTTATCAAATTTCAGTGTCGTTTTTACTCTATTAGACGTAGGTCCCCGTTTGTAGTCTTCTTGTACAGTATTTCGTGTTAGGTCCAATTGTGTTGTAGAATGTCGTTTTTTGTAGGGAGTAGATAATCTCACATTATTTATGGAGTTCCAATTTCACTAGTTAATTTCCTTGTTGCGGTTCTTTACTAGTTGATATTTGTTATCTAGTGTGCTAATGGTCTGTTTCAATTCGCTATTTTCTATTGACAAATTGGTTATCTCGTCATGGGCTGCCGAAAGTTGTGACTTGAATTCTTCGATTTCCCGCTGCAAGTTTTGTAATTTATCGTTCTCCTCGTCATCCGATAAGTTTGGCATGCTGTTGGTGGTGCCATCTAGTGTCGTGTTGATACAACTAACGTCATTAGTATTGATTTCTGTCGTCTCTGACAATGATTTCATACGGGTTCGTCGCAGAGTGATATTTTCGTAGAAATTCATTTTGTTGTAATAAATTGAACAAAGTAAACCTTTAAAAAGTCGATCTTGCAAGCAGGGTTCGAACGCAGTGCCTACAGGTGCACGAGCCAACAGCGTAAGCCTTAGCCACTAGGCCAAGTGATTGTTAGTAATAAGTGACGAAATAGGGCACCATTAGCTATTAGCTTAATGCTGGTTGCGTTAGCCGCAGATTTGTCAATTAGGTTCAAAGTCCAATTTCTTTGTTTAGATTTGTAGTATATCTGACGGTTTAAATTTGAAATGTCTTTGTGTGCAAACACAAAGACATTTCAAATTTACAATTTAATTCACAATTTATATCACTTTTTGTTTATATTTGTTACAAAATATGCAGTCTATCACTAATTTAGGTATTATGTTTGTAAAAACATGCACTTTTTAATATGTTTTCAATTGTTTTGCAAAAGTTTATCACGATTCAAGCACACAAATTGTTTTATTTTGATATCACAGCTGATTGTTTATAGGTTCACCTGATAACAATGTAACTGCTTCATCAATGTGTCTTTTCACAAATACACTTAGTTTTATCACTTAGTTTTAACTTAAACTATTTTAAAATAAATTTTATATACAGACTCGATGTTGACGTGACAACAAACTACCGCCACATTTTTTTTTTTCCGTAGCTACCTAATGTGCAGGCCGGCTGCAGCGCAGCAGATGGTGCTACGTGGGATGACTGCCGGGATAGCTGTCACTATGTAGCTACCTAATGTGCAGGCCGGCTGCAGCGCAGCAGATGGTGCTACGTGGGATGACTGCCGGGATAGCTGTCACTCCGTAGCTACCTAATGTGCAGGCCGGCTGCAGCGCAGCAGATGGTGCTACGTGGGATGACTGCCGGGATAGCTGTCACTATGTAGCTACCTAATGTGCAGGCCGGCTGCAGCGCAGCAGATGGTGCTACGTGGGATGACTGCCGGGATAGCTGTCACTATGTAGCTACCTAATGTGCAGGCCGGCTGCAGCGCAGCAGATGGTGCTACGTGGGATGACTGCCGGGATAGCTGTCACTATGTAGCTACCTAATGTGCAGGCCGGCTGCAGCGCAGCAGATGGTGCTACGTGGGATGACTGCCGGGATAGCTGTCACTATGTAGCTACCTAATGTGCAGGCCGGCTGCAGCGCAGCAGATGGTGCTACGTGGGATGACTGCCGGGATAGCTGTCACTATGTAGCTACCTAATGTGCAGGCCGGCTGCAGCGCAGCAGATGGTGCTACGTGGGATGACTGCCGGGATAGCTGTCACTCCGTAGCTACCTAATGTGCAGGCCGGCTGCAGCGCAGCAGATGGTGCTACGTGGGATGACTGCCGGGATAGCTGTCACTCCGTAGCTACCTAATGTGCAGGCCGGCTGCAGAGCAGCAGAGTGCTGCAATGCTTGTAAAAGGCTGCTAAGTCAAAAGTACTAACTTAATAATAGGTTGGGGAAAAAGTTTCATACATGATCCCATTGCTATAGAAATTTTGGGACTTCTGGTCAAAATACCGCGACAAGTGGTTTTGGCAGTCCTCTCGTGATGTTAATAATAATAATAATAATAATAAAAAGTTTATTAGTACATAAAAAAAACAAAATTACAACACAGTACATAGCTTATGGAAACAGTGGGTTGTACTACCAAGTTTAAAATTATCGTCAGCTTTCCGGGCTCCTAAACTAGGTACGCAGACCTGTATCTTAGGAGTCGGAGATTTTGCGGCCTCAATTTATATAATACAATACAACCGTGACTTTTCTGTTAGTTTACAGTGGTTATTAACACAGCAAATGGTGTGAATAATTGTGGTTGTGTATGAGTGTGTATATGGGTGTAGTTTGTGTGTAGAGAGGTGTGTATGTGTAGTGTGTGTGATAAGCTTTCTTTCAAGGTAAATAAAGGTATGATAAAGTTATGAATCTATAGCCAATATATTTTCTGTTTCAACATAATTTAAGGATAAGAGCCATTTCCTTAATTTATTTTTAATTTCATGTAAGTTATATCTGTACAACGGAATTATTTTATTTATTTTATTATACATGCGTGAACTTTGAGCCAACAATTGTCGACTTGTAAATGCAAAACGACAGGGGTTGGTTTTACATATAGGGAAGCCGTGGCGTCTCAGAAGCAGATTTTTGTCTAATGGAAGGTGGGAGTGTCTCCGCAGGACTGCACGAAGGACATAATATATAGTTGCCTTACTGTGAGAACTTCGGCCTCAGAATATAACTCATCAGTAGGGTAGTCTCTAGGTTTAAAAAGCATCACTTTAAGAACCGCTCGTTGCGCACGTTCTGCAGGGACCATTGCGGTTTTGTAAGTACCGCCCCACACCGGGATGCAGTACATAATGATAGACTGACAAAGGCTGAGGTACACAAGAGTCAGAGTTTTGGAATTGGCGGAGTGCCTGAGTTCTTTAAAAATATATATTAGTCTTCTGATTCTAGTACAGAGTGCCTCTATATGCGCATGCCAGTTAAGGTTTTCGTCAATAATCACTCCCAGGTACTTAATATTGGGGACCGTGCTGAGAGCAAGACAGTTACAACCTACTGACTGCTGAGGGGGACAAGTGTGAGCTCTAATTTTATGAGAGAAAGAAGGTGGGGTTATTGATTGTGGGCGGTAGAACCTGATTAGTTTTGTCTTATCTAAATTCAACGTCAGCAAGTTAGTTGACAGCCATTCCATTATTAACCGAAGCGAGTATTCTGCTCTATCTCTGGCTTGCTCCCAGTTTTTGTCAAACACTAGTAGTGCTGTGTCGTCGGCATAAGAGAAAATTTCGCAATTAGAGATGGAGAGCTTGCATAGATCATTGATGTATATTAGGAAAAGTGTCGGTCCTAATATACTACCTTGTGGGATGCCATAGGTGAGTTTTTCATATGAACTGGTGACTGAATCAATGAGAACACACTGAGATCTATCACAAAGGTAGTCTTTAAATAATTTTAGAATTACTCCACGCACTCCTAAGCTTTCTATCTTTGAAATAAGTCGAGGGACAGAGACCGTGTCAAAAGCTTTAGTTAAGTCTAAGAAGATGCCATAGCAGCTCAGTTTATTATCTAATTGACTTACCAGACTGTTTGTGAAGGCAGCAACGGCATCCTCCGTACAAATTCCAGATCTAAAGCCGTACTGGTTTGGAGCTATTAATTTATGTTTTTCCAGAAAGCTGACTAAACAATTGTTCAGAATTCTCTCCAGAATTTTTGAAAGCGTACTCAGAACAGAAATAGGTCTATAGTTTGTGACTCTGTCTCTGCCCCCGTTTTTATATATAGGATGCACGACGGCTCTCTTAAAAGCTTCAGGGAAGATTCCAGAGTCTATGGACAGGTTACAAATATGAGTGAGTACGGGGGTTAAGGTAGTACGCGAACTCTTGATAACTCTGGCTGGAATATTATCCCACCCTGTAGCGCATTCATTACGGAGGTCATGGATAATTCTACTTACTTGTTCCTCATCCACAGGGAGGATTACAAGAGAGTTAGATAATTGACTGGGTGGTGGTGCTACAGCAGCGGTGATGGTGCTGGCTCCAATTTTCGACGCCAGGTTTGTACCTGCGCTGGGCACGCCACAATTGCGGCGATAAGTCCCCTCTTTGAGGAGTGGTTAGAGAGGCGCCACGGCGTCCTCACCTTCCGCCTGACGCAGGTCCTCACCGGACACGGTTGTTTCGGGAGGTTCCTGTTTCGCATAAGGCGGGAGGAAACGCCCGGGTGTCACCATTGTGTGGATCGCCCAGAGGACACGGTGGAGCATACAGTGGAGGTCTGCCCGGCTTGGGCAGAGCACCGCCGTGTTCTCACGGAGGCGATCGGCGGCGGCGATCTCTCGCGTCCGAGCCTGGTCCAGGCCATGGTGCGGAGCGAGAGTGCATGGGAGGCCGTCACCTCCTTCTGCGAAGCGGTAATGCTCGCGAAGGAGGAGGCGGAACGCGTGAGGGAGAGGCAGCCTCACGCCCTCAGCCGCCGCAGGAGACGCCCTGGGCGGCGGGAATCGATAGCCGTTTCCCAGCCACCGTAGGCGCGGGCTTGCGGACGGTGAGTAGTGGGTAGCTCGCCGTCCGGTGAGGACCAGGCCCGGGTCGACGGCGCGTTGTGTTCCACGCGCGCCTCAAAGAGATGTCAGCAAAAGATGGGGTCCAATAGGGCCGATGCCGCTGGGGTCGCGGGTTGTTTGAAAAAGATACCGTGGCCCTGGCATAGGCAACTGAAGGAACACGGGTGGGTTTTAGTCAGTAAAAGTCTGACACGCCCTTCCGCTCCACCCAGAGCGGGAGAAGTTATTTGATGATTTCCCATCCAAAAAAAAAAAAAAAAAAAAAAAAAAAAAAAAAAAAAAAAAAAAAAAAAAAAAAAAAAGGTTTGTACCTAAATTGACAAAGAACTCATTGACTTTGTTTGCCGATGTTTTAACGTCAACTGAATCACTCAGAAGTTCACGAGGGGATCGGGTTTGAACATTTGTATTCGTGATAGATTTAATCACTTTCCACGTTGCTTTAGGATTATTTTTGGCTTTTAGAAATTCTTCCTTTTCAAATGCTCGCTTCAACTTTCTCATTAAGGTATTACAAAAGTTTCTGTACCGTGTGTATGTTATTTTAAGTATGGCGTCGTCAGGCTTCTTCCTGACTTCGATATGCATTCTATCTCGGTTTCTTAGACAACGGACCAGGCCGGTGCTCATCCACGGTTTTAGAACCCTGCATTTATTGTGAGTTCTGGTTATTCGAGTGTGATTAGTAATCACACGTTGTATATTATCAATAAACAGATTAGTTGCTTGGTTGGTGTTTGTACAAGTTAGGATGGGGCTGAAGTCGATGTCGTCCAGTTCTTTACGAATAGCTTCATAATCATACTGTGATGATGTTCTTTGCCCATTACATCCTGAGCTGGAATCGAGGGGCAGAAATAAACAGATAGGCTGGTGGTCAGTAACGTGAGAGTCTAGGACCAGCACAGTAGAAGTCTTCTTAGATTTAATCATTATATGATCAAGACAGTTGTTAACTCTGGTCGGTAGCGAATGCGCAGGAAGTAGTCCGAGAGTGGCGGTGAGAGTTAAATAGTCATTAGCGTGCCGGTCCCTAGATCCTGATTTGATGTCAACATTCATATCACCTATTAAGATAATGTTAGTGTAGGATTGCAGAGAAGATATAACGCCTTGCAGACTATTATAAAAAATTTCTAGATTTTGGTAGGATGGAGAACGATAGACTGATACTATTGCCGTAGAGCCTACGCAGGATATAATGCAGTTAGCGTCCTGAAACGCTGGTTCTGTCATCACACATTTTAAACTTTCTCTAATATAAACTACTACTCCGTCATTTTTGATTACATTATTAATTGTAGCTAAAGATGAATAACCATGTAATGTGGGAATAGGTCCAGAAACCTGCAACCAGCACTCTGTCAGAACTATTACATCAAACTCAATTTTCGTTGATGAAATCATAGTTAGAAATTGATCTAAGTTTTTATTAATGCTTCTAATGTTAATATGAACTATTTTTAAGTTATTATTGAGCATCGAGACTAAGTCAGGGCATTTTTCAGGGGAGCATAGAAAAGATTGAGCCACCGAGATGTTATCCAGTTCTTTGGAAATTTGGTTTAAATTAGCCATTGGTTACCGGTAAAATTGAGTACAAAAAACGAATCACGGGATTTGGTTGGGGGATGTGAAAATTAGTAATTAGTCTGATAGAAGACTTTTTGTAATACAGCAATAGTGTTTGTGAAGAGAAATGGTAAGATATGAAAGAATTACCAGCCATCAACCTGCAATACTCGTATAGCCTGATGACGTGATTATAATTGTTAGCTTGAGTAAAACTGTATAAGTGTGTAAAAAGTATTTGTTGTGTTTGTTGTTTAATTGTTACGTAAATTGACAGTAAAATGCAAGAGTTATCAAAAAAGAAACAAAACAGATATACAAAAAAATATTGAATGCATGCGTAAACGCGAATATCAAATTTAAGAGAAAGTAAAAATAGTCATTGTTGAACTGGTACTGGTGCTGGTACTGGTGCCGCAAGCGTGGTAAGGCATTTCTCTGATTTAATTTCAATGGGTTTATCAGCTGGGTCTTTCTTCAAGAGAATTCTTCCATTGGAATACCAGCTGGAGTAACTCCTTGCCTTAGCAAACTGGCGGGCGTCATACAACAGCTTTTTGATTGCGGGAGGTAAGTGTTCGTCGACGTAAACTGGTTTCTTTTCCCCGGCAATCCCGATCAGGTGTGTGTTCAGCTTATCATTGATGGAACGTTCTTTATTAAACTTCCTCACCTTAGCAAGGATTTCGTTTCTCATATTGACACAACAAAATTCAGCAACAATCGGTCTGCATAAACCCGATTTTCCGGGTATACGATATACATCCCGGAGAGCAGATGTCTGAATTTCCATGTTGACAGTCTTTCCAACCCTTGATACCGCAGAAATTAGATCTTCAGGCGTTTCTTTCTCTTTAGTCGGAATATTACGCAGCTCTATAGTAGCTTATCGTGACAGGAAGTTCAGATCTTGTATCCGCTTCTGTAGAAGGTCAATATGGTCTTTGTTATCAATTTTCTCCTTTTCCAGTTTTGAAACTTTAGAATTGAGACTTTCATATTTTTCGTTTATAAAAGACATACTGCGGTCCATTTCGGCGTTGGAATCTTCAATCGAACGACATTTCTGTTTGAGCTCGGCGACTTCCCTGACCAGCTTGGACAAGATGGCAGCTTGTTCGTCCTTCCATGATGTGAGTAGCTTTTCTTGCTCGGACTTCCAAGTTGTTAGCATCTCCATTAACTCTGATTTGAAAGCCGAAAATGTTGTGGATCGTTCGGAATCTACTTCATTATTTGAAGAATAGGCCCGAAGTTGTCGATTTTTCCGTACGGTGATATTACTAGCGTCTGCTTTTTCGGTAGTGGCAGTCGGAATGTCGGGTTCCGAAAGAGATTCTCCATGACTCAAACCTACTTTAGGCGGAGTTCTTTGCATATTGTTTCAGAATTAATAAGAGAAAAAAGAAATAATAAAAAAAAATAGGAAAAAGAAATAATAATAAATTATAAAAGGCAAAAACAAAAACGGCGTGTCAGATTCGATCCCACGACCACTAGGTTCACCTTCGTAGAAACGCGCTATTCCACAGTGCTAAGCGAACTATTGCAATGACGCTCGAAATACGTGTGTGCTTGCTGTGCGTTGCATTAGTGGTCAGGATCGTTATACGCGATTCCTTTGTGTATCTAATGAGTTCAAAGTCCGAAACGTGAACACGTTTTAAAATTTTTGTTCGTTGTGATAATAAAATTGCTCACACACAGAGTTAGTGTCGTTATTTCACTTTTATTTTGCACTCAGTTTGCCACTCATTTACTATAGAATATAACTGTATGTATTTGTTGCTGTTTTATGCACTTTTTACTTAGTTTTGGAATTTAAAACGCGGAGGTAGTTACAGGTACGTAGGTAAGTGCGCGGTGGCGTCACGGACGGAATATGGAATCAATGTTAACCTGACACTGCCTAAAGAATTCTGAAGAGACCGAAACAGGTGGAAATCTGAAGGTGCAAGGTCAGGACTATACGGGGGATGCAATAACACCTCCCAGCCAAACTCTCTTAATTTTTGCTGAGTGGCTAAAGATGTGTGAGGTCTAGCGTTATCATGATGAAAAACCAGACCCCCTCTGTTGATTAATTCCGGCCGCTTCCTCTCAACTTCTTGCTTTAATCTCATCAGTTGTTCGCAGTAGAGTTCAGAATCGATGGTCCTGCCTGGTGGTAACAGCTCATAATGAATAATGCCCTTCCAATCCCACCACACACACAGCATCACCTTGTTGCGAGTTAACCCGGGTTTCGCCACAGTCTGTGAAGCCTGACCGGCCTTTGACCACGACCTTTTTCGCACGTTCTTGTCATACGTGATCCACTTTTCATCACCAGTTATCAGCTTCTTCAAAAATGGTTCGGTTTCATTACGTCGTAATAAATAATCACAAATGAGTACACGGTTCATTAGGGTTCTTTCGGTGAGCTCGTGAGGTACCCAAATGTAGAGCTTTTTTGTGTATCCAGTTTTTTTCAAACGCGCCGAAACTGTTTTGTGGTCAATTTCCAGTTCTTCAGCTACGTCGTAACTACTGATATGTCGATCTTGCTCCACTTTTTCAAAAATGGCATCCATTTTATCCGTAATAGGGCGACCAGAGCGACGTGCATCTTTGACATCAAAATTCCGGATTGAAAACGCTTAAACCAAATTTGTGCTACTCTCACAGACACTACACTAGGTCCATAAACATCGCAATTTTTTTTCGCGGCTTGCGTTGCATTTTTACCTTTTTTGTAGTAAAATTTTAAAATGTATCGAATTTCTTCATTAGATTCACTCATCTTGACGGTACGAAAAACAAATGAAAATCACACATTTTCCTAATTTGAATTTGGAATTATGTTCTTTAAAATTTAAACTTTCAATGATACCAAAACCAGCCAGATACAAATAGTATAGCCAAAGAGATTTTATTACAAGTTCATACATACTATAATGCGAAAAGACTTTTTCCCCAACCTAATATAACACCAATATGTACACTTAGTTCGCAATAAACGCTTTGACTTTGACTTTGAACTAGCACGGATTTGCCCGTTAGACTGTTGAGAAAGGTTTAGGGTTTATTGACATAGCCGCTGCCACTTTAGCAAGATTTTCTTTTTACGTTAAAACCTGAAAAATATAACCTCAATACAATGCCGCTATGCCAACTGCAGT
The DNA here is from genome assembly GCA_948252095.1 of Dicycla oo. Lineage (NCBI taxonomy): Eukaryota > Metazoa > Arthropoda > Insecta > Lepidoptera > Noctuidae > Dicycla > Dicycla oo. The sequence continues at coordinate 34,305,824 of OX411714.1, forward strand.
GTTGCCAGATCAGTTTTGGGGGACTGTCTTATGTAATTTGACGTTCGAAAGTGCTGATTCTCAGCCTTGTTTGAAGATTTTTGAAGTTTTAGAGCTCCGTACCTCAAAAGGAAAAAACGGAACACTTGTAGGATCACTCGTATGTCTATCTGTCCGTCTGTCACAGCCAATTTGTTCCGAATCTAACGGACCGATTAAGTTTACACGTATGAATTTCTGTGACCTTGGATTACTATGAAAATGTGTAATAGCGTTTTTACTCGCTTGTGCCGCGTTCCGATGCGGACGTGTTTGCATAATATTCTGTTTTGATTAGCGCGGCGCAAGCTTTCGCTCGTAATTTACTCGCCATGAGCAATGAACTTGTGGCGAATGAGCTGCTAGCGTTCCTGCAGCAGAAGCTGGATGTGATGTACGAGGTGTCTGCTGTCCAGATCTGCGCAACGAACTTCAGCGAGGGTGACATAGCTGCTGCCAAGCTGTTGTTGTTCAGTGTGCTTAACAAGCACTACCAGATGGTGTCCCGCCGGCGTGACGGGACTAAGAAGAGCCTGCAGGATATCATCACGCTGTTCAAGGAGACCGACCCGAATGACGTGCCGACGTTTGTGGCGAAGGAGTTACACAAGCTTCCACCCGTCACCTTCGACCACGTCGACGTAACGAGGCTTCTGAAGGACATTGTCTTCCTGAAGACCCGCCTCGCGGATATCCTGGCGAAATTAGATGCATCCCAAAACTCCGTCACCGAATAGCGCAAAAAATTTAGCGAGTTGCGTAACAGTGTGACGGTAACTAGGTCATCAGCCGATGCATCTAATGTAAACATGTGCCGCGGAGCCGGCCTCGATATTTCGTCGTCAAATTCCGCGTCAGCAGTTTCGTCGCCAGTGCATCCGACGTTTGCTGAGGTTGCAGAGCGTCATGCCCCCGTGCCCCGCAGCCCTGCGCCCGTCACCGCAGCTCCTCCGCGCAGCACTGCCCAAGTTCATCACCCTGTCCCGCTGCCAGTATCTGCAGCCCTGGCGAATCGCTTACGAAAGGACTTCGCTAGCGTCCCCGCGAGTGCCCCAGGCGCTCCAAGTATGAAGCCTATGCCAGAAAAGGCGCCGAATAGGGCTGATGAGGAGGGTTTCGTGACAGTGCAAAGGAGGAAGCGCCGGTCACGAACCAACAAGTACTGCTGCGGCAAAGCTTCTCCGAAGCCAGAAGTAAGCTTGCGTGCGAGCACTTAGAACAGAAATTAGCATTGAGCAATTGAAGATGGTATATCACGCGTTGGTAGAATCAAAATTTAGATATAGTATAATGTTTTGGGGAAAAAGTTATAACTATAACATAAACAGAGCTTTTGTGTTACAAAAACGCGCAATTCGCACATTACTCCGTATCCCGCAAAGAGAGAGTTGCCGTGAACATTTTATAAATCTGAATATACTTACAGTGCCGAGCATTTATGTATTTGTACTTTTAAGTAATATGGCCAAATATATTCATGAATATGAGACAGAAGAAGAACGACAGATTAGAGAAGGCACACGTAGACAAGACATTATACGCTACAGGGTACAGCCTAATTTGAATATTGTGAAGCACAGTCCCAGATATCAATATATCAATATATTATTTAATAAGTTGCCCCTAGATATAAAACGCGCTATCTACTCAAGCTCTTTCAAAAAGCAACTTAAAAGTTTCCTGTTGAATAAGTGTCTATATGCTGTTGAAGATCTATAATGAAATCCCGATATTTATGCATTTAACGTGTTTTTTTTTTCTTTCTTTATGTATTTCATCTTCTTTTTTATACCATGTAATTTCAGATACAATTTATTGTTCATGAATAAATGACTAATGACTAATGACTAGTGCTGCTAAACCGAATACACCGTGTACATCTCCCGCCTGCACTACACTAAGGCGGAGGACATCGTGGAGTACGTGCGCCAGAAGACAAGGTACATGCCGAGGGTGCAGTTACTGGAGTCGCGCCGCAACGTCAATTTCAAGGCGTTCGTGGTGCGAGTACCGAATTGTTACCTGCCCGTCGTCATGGGAGAAGACTTCTGGCCGCAAGACGTGGTGTTCCGTCGCTTCCGCGGACAAGTGCCACACGACAGCTCAAGGACAAGCGAGTGAAGTGTTACTAACATAGTTTTAAGCTATATTTATTAACACAAGTTTTGTTTTATACTTTATTTATGTTCTCGTAGGTATGTATCTATGGGCCATTGTAGCCTGATAATAAATGTTTTATTATTATTTTTTGATATTTCTCGGGACCCTGGGGTCCCGGACCTTTGGAAGGCGTACGAGGAGCCGATGCCATCTCGCAGATAATTTTAATTTTGTTTTTTTCGCTCGTTATATAATTTTAAATGATCAGATGGCACCAACCGACGATAATCCCCATGCACTATGCAAGTGCACCCAAGGACCACCCCCGGTTGGTGCAGGACTATTGTTGTACGTGGAAACAAAACATATTGGGCTATGGATCTGGGTGGCTAAAGTGGATTGGGTAACTTGAACTATGGAAGAACTATGTCCCCTGCCTGACCAATGTTATATACCTATATTATACACGGATAAAATGGCAGGGGGTAACTTGCACACTCAATAATGGGCCCCCAGAGACGCCCGCTAGCACATAGTGACGTAGCGACAAGGGGGCAACACTTCCTGAGCTGCTTGAGGAGTGGAAAGGTATTCCACGGCTATCAGGACAATCCCGAGCACGTTCGCTCTTGCGAATCTCCACTGAAGCCGGCCAATAAAGGCAAGAAAGAGGTGGGAGCTCTGTTTCTCGTCAGTGTTCACTCCAGCCGGCCAATAAAGGCAAGCCAGAGATGAGGACAAGATTTCACCGGGAGATAGGGTCCGTGGTGTCGCTACTGCCCAATAGCTCGCCACATGCTGCCCTGCGGGTTTATTATTATTTACAAAACCATTAATAATATTCTGGGACATTTCACACACGGTCATCTGATCCCAAACTAAGCAGAGCTTGTTTTATGGAAACCAGATAACTGATACACTACATATACGACTTTTTTGTAAATACATACTTATATAGATAATTTATCACAAGTCGCCGCGGCCTTTGAAAATTTCTTTTTAGATATTCCCGTTTCAACTACTAAATCCCTAAACTCATCAACTCCTGTTGCTGAGTCTTTGCTTAAGGAAAATGTTAATGCTTGCGATTCGGAATTTAATTTTGAACATATTACCTGTAGAGATATAATTAAAACCTTTCACACTTTAAATGTAAAAAAGACAGCAGATCTGTGGGGTAATTCTGTAGAAGTTGCTAAGTATATTATTGACATTGTAGCACCTACTTTAGCTCTTATCTTTAATAACTGTATCGACTGTGGGGAGTTTCCTGACCTCATGAAATATAGTAAAATAATACCTTTGTTTAAATCAGGTAGTACACCAGACCCCACAAATTATAGACCTATTTCAGTACTACCTACGTTAAGTAAAATTTTTGAGAAATTAATTTTAGACCAATTGCAAAGTAAACATAAATTATTACTTAACAAGCAGTTCGGTTTTACAAAGGGTCGTTCAACTACTGATACCGGTGTTGAACTTTTAGGACCAATTTATAATGCATGGGAAGGCAAATGCGATGCCTTGGGCATCTTTTGTGATTTGTCCAAGGCATTCGATTGCGTTCTTCATGAAACGTTAATCAGGAAACTCCGCCATTACGGAATCCGGAACACCGCTCTGCATCTTCTTACTTCATACTTGAGTAAAAGGATTCAGAGCGTTGACGTTAATGGAAAAAGATCGCCCGGATCTATAGTAACAATGGGGGTCCCACAGGGCTCGATTCTTGGTCCTTTCTTGTTTCTTATTTATATTAACGATTTGCCCTACCTCATAAAGGATAATCATGATGTAGTTTTGTTTGCGGATGATACTTCACTTTTGTTTAAACTTAAACGTCAGCAGCTGGTTACTGACGATGTAAACAGAGCGATGTCAAAAGTAGTTCACTGGTTCAATGTTAATAATTTACTCCTTAATGAAAAAAAAACCAAATGCATTAAGTTTACGCTACCTCACGTTAGGCATGTGAAAACTAACGTGTTGATAAAGGGCGAAGAATTGAATCCTGAAGATAGCACAGTATTCTTGGGCTTAACTTTGGATGCTAAGCTTCAGTGGGGCCCACATATAGATAAATTTTCAAAAAAGCTAAGCTCCGCAGCATACACTGTTAGGAAAATTCGTAATTTAACCAACATAGAGACAGCCCGTTTAGTGTACTTTAGCTATTTTCATAGTGTAATGTCGTACGGTATTCTGTTGTGGGGAAATGCAGCCGACATTCAGACTATCTTTGTTTTGCAGAAAAGAGCTGTTCGATGCATTTATAAATTAAGTCTGAGACAATCTCTAAGAGAGAAATTTAAGGAGATTAATATTAGGTTGGGGAAAAAGTCTTTTCGCATTATAGTATGTATGAACTTGTAATAAAATCTCTTTGGCTATACTATTTGTATCTGGCTGGTTTTGGTATCATTGAAAGTTTAAATTTTAAAGAACATAATTCCAAATTCAAATTAGAAAAATGTGTGATTTTCATTTGTTTTTCGTACCGTCAAGATGAGTGAATCTAATGAAGAAATTCGATACATTTTAAAATTTTACTACAAAAAAGGTAAAAATGCAACGCAAGCCGCGAAAAAAAATTGCGATGTTTATGGACCTAGTGTAGTGTCTGTGAGAGTAGCACAAATTTGGTTTAAGCGTTTTCAATCCGGAATTTTGATGTCAAAGATGCACGTCGCTCTGGTCGCCCTATTACGGATAAAATGGATGCCATTTTTGAAAAAGTGGAGCAAGATCGGCATATCAGTAGTTACGACGTAGCTGAAGAACTGGAAATTGACCACAAAACAGTGTAGGCGCATTTGAAAGAAACTGGGTACACAAAAAAGCTCGACATTTGGGTACCTCACGAGCTCACTGAAAGAAACCTAATGAACCGTGTACTCATTTGTGATTCTTTATTACGACGTAATGAAACCGAACCATTTTTGAAGAAGCTGATAACTGGTGATGAAAAGTGGGTCACGTATGACAAGAACGTGCGAAAAAGGTCGTGGTCAAAGGCCGGTCAGGCTTCACAGACTGTGGCGAAACCCGGGTTAACTCGCAATAAGGTGATGCTGTGTGTGTGGTGGGATTGGAAGGGCATTATTCATTATGAGCTGTTACCACCAGGCAGGACCATCGATTCTGAACTCTACTGCGAACAACTGATGAGATTAAAGCAAGAAGTTGAGAGAAAGCGGCCAGAATTAATCAACAGAAGGGGTGTGGTTTTTCATCATGATAACGCTAGACCTCACACATTTTTAGCCACTCAGCAAAAATTAAGAGAGTTTGGCTGGGAGGTGTTAATGCATCCGCCGTATAGTCCTGACCTTGCACCTTCAGATTTCCACCTGTTTCGGTCTCTTCAGAATTCTTTAGGCAGTGTCAGGTTAACATCACGAGAGGACTGCCAAAACCACTTGTCGCGGTATTTTGACCAGAAGTCCCAAAATTTCTATAGCAATGGGATCATGTCCCTACCTACAAGATGGCAAAAAGTTATCGAACAAAATGGTACCTACATACTTTAGTTAAATGTAAATTAACTATATTAAAAAAGGTTTTGAATTTTCTTAAAAAATGCGAAGAAACTTTTTCCCCAACCTATTATAATGACTTTGCCTTCTCAGTACATTTTTGAAAATCTTTAATATGCCCATAAAAACATTAAATTGTTTAAAAAATGCAGTGATATTTTATTTTATTTTATTTCTTTTAGGAAAACTTTTAGCTAAACAGATACAGTAAGTAATAGTTTAAACAAAATATGGCCAATTACAAGTTTTCACATGTAGTATAAAATTACATGAAACGGGAAAATAAAAATATACTAAATTGACACAAAAAACCGCAAAATTACTATTAACGCTCGAAGAAACTATTAGTTAACATTTTCCTCAATTTAACAACACTAGTATTAAAAATGTCGATATCAGCTTCCCGGCAGGTTGCATTGTACATACGACTCGCTCTAACCATGTATGAGTTCCGTCTGTATATAGTGACTACCACTGGGGTGTGCAATAAATCAGAACTACGTAAGAATGCAGACGGCACTCGCAGCCCGACCTTATTTAACAGCTCGGTAACACCAGTTGTTCCATTAGCAATTTTGAAAAGAAACACAAGATCTGATGTTTTCCGCCTTCCGTAAAGTGGAAGGATATGAATTTTTTTACAACGGTAAGTATAATTAATTAAAAACGTTTTAGACCGATATTGAATGTGCCTTAAAAACCTTTTCTGTATGCTCTCAATACGATTTATGTAGACATTATAATTGGGGTTCCAGACTTGAGAGGCATACTCCAAGTGACTACGAACAAAAGAACAGTATAATATTTTAATAGTCTTTATGTTTTTGAACTCCGAGGACACCCGAAGAATGAAACCTAGTACTTTTGATGCTTTCTTCACTATATTGTCTATGTGTGCATCAAACAGGAGCTTAGCGTCAAAGGTAACACCAAGATCCTTGATTGTGTTTACTCTAGTTAGTGCTGTATCCAAAAGCAGGTAATTATGGACAATAGGGATAGGTTTCCGTGTATAGGAGCAGACATAACACTTGGATACATTCAAGTCCAGCTTATTATTACTACAATATACTTGAAAATTATAAGCTCAAATAGCATCCTGAAGATTATTGTGGAGAGGCCAGACTGCCCTTTTCTGATGCACTGGTCCCGTAGACATAGCTGTGGGCCCGGTGCTGAGGAAAGATATTTAAATTGATTTTTGGTCATGTTTTTATTTTAATTTATTTTAATTTTGATCTGATTTAGTTTTGATTTTGTTTTCATTGATTTAATTTTGATTTAATTCTGATTTGATTTAAATTTAATTTTGATTGTGATATTGATTTTAATTTTGACTGATTTTTGTTTTTAATTTAAATTTAATTTTGTTTTAATTTATTTGATTTTGATTTAATTTTGATTAGATTTTAATTTTTAATTTAAATTTGATTGAATTTTTACTGTGGTTCTGATTCAAATTTTAATTTGATTTGTAATTCTAATGTTGATTTTGATCTTAACACTAACATAGCTTGTAAGTTCTAGTACTAATACAATATGGATGATTTCCGAAATAAAATTGATTGATTGATTGATTGATTGATTAATGTCTGACTGTAATAAATGAGCATCTGCCACGGTGTTTATTTGTCTCATTGTCTTCATGTCATCAGCATATAGTAACAATTTTGAATACCGGAAAGAAGAAAATATATCGTTGATGAAAATATTAAATAACAGTGGCCCTAGCAATGATCCTTGGGGAACCCCCAAAAGGACATTCATAGGATCAGAGCAATATCCATTTAGAACTACAGTCTGACATCTATTCTCCACATACGACTTGAACCACCGGTAAAGATCACCCCTGATGCCCACCGATAAAAGTTTACGCAACAGGATCACGTGATCTATCCGGTCGAAACATTTACTGTAGTCAGTATATATAACATCTACTTGGGACCTCTGAGACATCTTGGGATCTCAGAGAGGTAGTCGCTACAGACAATTAGATTAGACGTGGTTGACCGACCCCTTACAAAGCCGTGCTGGCTTTCACATTTTCTCCAGCACTTTAGCAAACACACACAGCTTCGAAAGTCGGTCGGTAATTCTCAACCAATGTCCTAGACCCTTTTTTATGTATTGGTGTTACATACGCCGACTTCCATATCTTAGGCACCACGCCAGTAGCAAGCGATTTTTCAAATAGTATGGAAAGAGGCACAGAAAGATCCTTGGCACAGTTGACGATGAATATGGGTGAAATGTCATCAGGACCCGCAGATTTGTACAAATCTGCTTGTTTTAGGACCTACATACTTCAGTTTGCCTTATTTCCACTTGACATATGTCATTATATTATAAGCCGAAGATTGACTGTTGGCATTACTAGTGTCAAGAAAGTTAGAGCGGAAACAATTGCCAAACATATCACAAATTAAGTCTCCATCACTGGACTTTACCTGGCCAAATTGCATTACCGAGGGGTAGGAACAAGATTGTTTTTTGGACTTGACGTATCTCCAAAAGGCCCGCGGATTGTCACGTATGTCAGATACAATTTTAGCTATGTAATTGTCAAACATTTCCCTCTCTAGGTCTTTAGCCCGTTGACGGAGTATAATGAAAGATTAATAGTCAGATAAGTTCCCGTACTTCTTAAATTTAGTGTGAAATTTAGCTTTTTCTTTAAGATTTTTATCAACGGACTTTTGTACCAGAGAGGGTATTTTGATTTGGGGACGACAGTTTTTGTCGGTATATACGTGGAATGTAGTCTCATTAATACTCCATACAAGTATGCTACCGCTTCTTCCATCGACCTACTACCTAATTCCGATTGCCAGTCTACACGATTTAACTCGCCTTTTCTATATATCCACAATATAAATACTAGGAACAAACACTAATTTGTTGTACCTCCAACAAGGCTCAAGAAAATAGGTCGGTCATTCAGGTGTCAATGGATACGCTTTTATAATAAACTTCCAAGCCACGTTCAAGATCTGAGCCTAAATAAATTCAAATCATTCATTAAACGCAAGTTGTGTCAGAAAGCTTTTATACCGTTAAAGATTATATTGAGGACAAAAAGGCTTGGGAATGAGCTGCTCCAAATTTTATTTTAATTTTATTTTATTTTTTTATTTTTGCATACTGAATGTTGACATGACTATTTACTTTGTAAAGTATTATATTATTTTAATTTATTGTGAATGTGAAGACTATGTAGGTCATTGCTTTTTTTGTTTGTTTTATTTTTTCTCTCAGTTATTTTTAATCATGGTCTGGCAGTTTGAGTAATTTATGCGGCCTACCCCAATGTCCTTTCTTTGGTATTGTTCGTCGAATCGTTGAGCTCCTTAAGTTCTGAGTTGAGCTGCGCGATTACTGACAAATGCGTGCACTGACTGGACAGGTCCTCTCAATCTGTGTGGTTCGTTCCTCAAAAGACCATTTCAGACACTAATCTACATGGTCTTCACATGAAGTGACCAAGATTATGTCTGGACTTTATAAGAGACTGTGACCTCTGAGTTTGTTTCGGCCTTTCTTCTCAGAGTAGTCAGATAGGAAAAGCCGACCTCATCTAGTTTTAAAAAAAAACATGATTGACTTGTAAAAGTGTTTGTACAAACCTATTTACAGAAATAAAAATAATTTATCATTTATTATTATTATTATTAAACTATGTCCATTACTGAGGACCAATAAGCAATTACCTGGTCTTCATCAGACCTTCAGAAAGTATCATGGAGTAGCATCCGTGCTCAATTAGATAAATGTTGAAATCTGGGTCATCCTAACTGTTTCCGTTATTGAGAACCGATAAGCACTTACCTGGTCATCATCAGACCTTCATAAAATATCATGTAGTAGCACCCGTCCTCAATTAGATAAATGTTGAAAGCTAGGTCATCTTAACTATTTCCGTTACTGAGAACCGATAAGCACTTACCTGGCCATCATCAGACCTTTAGAAAGTACCATGTAATAGCATCCGTGCCCAATTAGATAAATGTTGAAAGCTAGGTCATCCTAGCTATTTCCGTTACTGAGAACCGATAAGCACTTACCTGGTCATCATCAGACCTTCAAAAAGTATCATGTAGTAGCATCCGTGCTCAATTAGATAAATTTTGAAAGCTAGGTCATCCTATTTCCGTTACTGAAAACCGATAAGCACTTACCTGGTCATCATCAGACCTTCAGAAAGTATCATGTAGTAGCACCCGTCCTCAATTAGATAAATGTTGAAGGCTGGGTCAACCTAACTATTTCCGTTATTGAGAACCGATAAACACTTAACTGGTCATCATCAAACCTTCAGAAAGTATCGTACCCGTCCTCAATTAGATAAATGTTGAAAGCTAGGTCATCCTAAATATTTCCGTTACTGAGAATCGATAAGCACATACCTGGTCAGCATCAGACCTTCAGAAAGTATCATGTAGTAGCAACCGTGCTCAATAAAAGGTTGAAAGCTGGGTCATCCTAACTATTTCTGTTACTGAGAACCTTGTTTTGAGATGTTTTCCCTTTGACACCACACCCGTAGCTCGTATCAATAAGCCAGGCCGTCACACTTACACGTATTAGTCTATTATCTTGTAAAGTACTGAACCGATTTCGATGAAAGTTTCACTGTGCCCTAAGTTGAAAAAGAATCCGATTAATAGTTACGGAGAAATGCGTGGACAAACATACATATATGAAATTTTGTATATTTGTTTGAAAGCCCTAATAGATTATCATATGTGAATATCTCGCAGTTCCAATAATATTACATACATACTCGTACGTATCGAATTGATAACTCCTTTTTTATGAAGTCGTTAAAAACCTTTTAGTCTGACTAAACTTCTAAATTAATTTAAATTACAAATTTTGAGGCGGCGCCAAACAAACATTCAACGAAGATTTATCAAGCTAATAGACCATTATAGACGCTTTACGTAATTAATTTGCATCTTTGTATGTTTGGCGCCGGCTCCAAATTTGTAATTTAAATTAATTTAGGAGTTTAGTCAGACTAAAAGATTTTTTATTTTTCACTTTTCACTTTTTTCGTCGGTTTAAATTTTTGTAAAAAAGTTTTTTTTAACAACATACCTACTAGATGAGAGTTGGTTGTAGTGTCAGTAACAAATCTTGATATTTAAATTTATTATTTTTTACTTGTTTTTTTAGTTTCAGACTTTATGTATGTAAATAACGTAATATCACGCATTTAAAATTAATAATTTGACGATTTTAATATTCGATATTGTTGGTCTACAGTATCATGGTTAGGATACGTGGTTAAAATATGGCCAATGAATTAAATTTCACCCTGTATAATAAACATTACGCGCTATGAACCTCAGCGACATGTCATGTATTGATTATGAGTAAATACCCATCCTTTTTGTTTTGTTTTGTAACTTTACATTATTAGGTAAGCTACCTTATAATATGTTGCATTATTAAGCTTCACATGCCATACTAAGGCGAAATAGAATATAAGATCAAATAATGTAACAGGTGGAGCCACCGATTGTACTTACTCTATTTAAATATGAATAATTGAAAATGAATATGAATATGAATGCCGTGCATACCCCACAACAACTTGTTGACTTGTTAGAAAGAACGTGGGCGGCCATTCCTCAAAGTGATTTTGATGAACTGATTTTAAGCATGCCAAATCGATGTGATTGCATGCCTCAGTTGGTGCAACACAGTGGACTGCGCATTCACTTGACATCTAGAAATGTAGGATTATGTACTGTGTTGATGTGTTGAGCAATAAACATTTGAATTTGTGTGATTCGTATCAATGGTGGAAACACATATTATTAATTTTTTTATCTTTACAATAAAAAAAGTAAAAATCTTCATTTTTGCCTTTTTTGCCATTTAATTGACGACATTAACTTGGGTTAATTTTCCGCAATTTGCAAAAATAGCAGTTTTTATTATTTTTTACAAAATATAGGGATAAGATGTTAACTTAAACAGGAATTAAAGTAAGAAGCCAGTCTGGAAGACTAGATTGGGTAAATATTACTTGGGTAATTTTTTTATAGTTAATGATGTACTTGATTCCTAGACACGTTTGTGTACTTGGGACAGGTGTATAGGGAAGGTAGGTTGCCGGTTGGGACAACAAACAACGTTTGGTTTGAGAGTAGGAAGGTATGGATCTATAGTAGGTGCAGATAAATAAAACAATAGAGTGAAACAATCACAGTAGATAATGGAATTTATATTTAAAGTTATTTTATCAATGAATGTTGAGGCGATACATTTACTATTCTGTTTTCGAGCCGGTCGACAATGTTCACATTGGTACAGAGTGGTCGGAGTGCGTCTCTAACCTGCAGCACACGAGGACGAGTGGTCGCTCGCAGCGCGACAGAGCACCCGCCTCCGCGGCGGCTGACACTGACAGCTCCGCGCAGTAAACAGCTGGAGTACTACGAACTAATGTACATATACAAACTGCCTAAGTATCATAAGTAGGACTTTTATTTCCAAAGCAAACCATTGCAAACTGACTGTACATTTTCCAGGGAATAACACTCCATGTGCTTACTACCGGGTGTTGTGTTGATGGGCGGAGTGCCCAGTGGCTCTGCGCTGGGAGCGCCCAGTGGCCCGGAGCTGGGAGTGCCCAGCGGCGCGGCGCTGGGAGCGCCCAGCGGCGCGGCGCTGGGAGCGCCCAGCGGCCCGGAGCTAGGTGGCGCTCTCGGCATCACGAGCCCCGAGCCCACGCGGCCCCACTTACTATAGAGGATCATATTATGTACATCAATATTTCTTTGCTCTAGGCACCTGCCACTCTACTAGGCAAGTTTTACAACGACTTCACCTACGTACATTATCTACAATGCCTGCTGCAATGTCACTATTCGCTATTTAGTCTAGACTAACTAATTATGTACATTACGTAATTACAGCTAGTTACTCGCTACCTACGTACACAGTATACTACGAGTGCGCCGCACCCCATTCATCAGTACGTACACAGTATACTACGAGTGCGCCGCACCCCCTCCATCAGTACGTAGACAGTATACTACGAGTGCGCCGCACCCCCTCCATTAGTACGTACATAGTATACTGCGAGTGCGCCGCACCCCCTCCATCAGTACCTAGACAGTATACTACGAGTGCGCCGCACCCCCTCCATCATTACGTATACAGTATACTACGAGTGCGCCGCACCCCCTCCATCAGTGCGTACACAGTATACTACGAGTGCGCCGCACCCCCTCCATCAGTACGTACATAGTATACTGCGAGTGCACCGCACCCCCTCCATCAGTACGTAGACAGTATACAACGAGTGCGCCGCACCCCCCCCTTCAGTACGTAGACAGTATACTGCGAGTGCGCCGCACCCCCTCCATCAGTACGTACATAGTATACTGCGAGTGCGCCGCACCCCCTCCATCAGTGCGTACACAGTATACTACGAGTGCGCTCGCAGCACCTCCACCAATACGCAATATATTGAGTATCGAGTATTCCTGTCAGCTGTGGGTTGTGTGCAGTCGCGTGCGCCTGTTGCCGTCCGTGCTCTGTTCACGTAACACAAGCTCTACGTATCAACAAATCTGACTTGTTGTGAAGTAAGGAAAGTCAAGTTTTTTGAGTTATCATAGTAAGATGTGATGAAAAGGAGTAACATATGATGGTAAGGAGGCATTGAAACGTGCACAATAGTACAACGCTGCTCGTAGCGTCGTTTCGCCGCCAGCACACCACCTGCTTATATTTTATTCGAAAGCGAGCGTGTCGCCGGCTGACACATTGCGATGCATTATTTCTTAAGCAAAAACAACACACACAATGAAGACACGCAAGCACAGTGTAGCAGTAGATACCGAGCTACAGCAGGCGACACCAGAACACCTCCCTGAGCCGAGGGCGGCGCCACGCGGTGGACTGTCTGAAGACACGTAAGCACAGTGTAGCAGTAGATACCGAGCTACAGCAGGCGACACCAGAATACCTCCCTGAGCCGAGGGCGGCGCCACGCGGTGGACTGTCTGAAGACACGCAAGCACAGTGTAGCAGTAGATACCGAGCTACAGCAGGCGACACCAGAACACCTCCCTGAGCCGAGGGCGGCGCCACGCGGTGGACTGTCTGAAGACACGCAAGCACAGTGTAGCAGTAGATACCGAGCTACAGCAGGCGACACCAGAACACCTCCCTGAGCCGAGGGCGGCGCCACGCGGTGGACTGTCTGAAGACACGTAAGCACAGTGTAGCAGTAGATACCGAGCTACAGCAGGCGACACCAGAACACCTCCCTGAGCCGAGGGCGGCACCACGCGGTGGACTGTCTGAAGACACGCAAGCACAGTGTAGCAGTAGATACCGAGCTACAGCAGGCGACACCAGAACACCTCCCTGAGCCGAGGGCGGCGCCACGCGGTGGACTGTCTGAAGACACGTAAGCACAGTGTAGCAGTAGATACCGAGCTACAGCAGGCGACACCAGAATACCTCCCTGAGCCGAGGGTGGCGCCACGCGGTAGACCGTCAGGTTGCGCACAGCTTTTACAAAAGTATCTAAGTATAATAACTAATGCTTAACAGGAAATTTCACAATATTTCAGTTTCATTTGTAGTTGGTCATTGCGTATTATAAATCGTACAATAGTTCATCTTGTCGCAACAGGACGTTTACAATCAGTGCGGCAACACCAATGTCTCTCCACTGTTCACTTGTTCGTTCAATCAGTCTGTTGACGAACCCTGCTCCGAGTCAGCACTTCACTGTCACAAGCGTGGGGGGCGCTGGGGGGACACAGGCCGAAGGGCGCCCCCCCCTCGCTGCTCCCTCAGAACCAGTACAGGTCCTTGGACGTGTCCTGCACCTGCGCCTCCAGACCTGCGCCACAAAAGATATTTTGTTAGGTTTCCTCTTGTTCTATTTAGGTGCAGCCGTGGTACTTCTCAGCTGGGCTGTTCTTTGTGCCCAACATACTGAACTCATGGAGGAGACTAAGCACATGGTTTGTAATGAGATCGAATAACAAGTTGGTACGAATAAAATAAATAGTAGTTAGATAAGCTAGGTATGTAATAGGTACAATTTGCTTTCGCGGTCAAACGCGACTCTACGTCGGTACCCAATAAAATATGAATGACTCGTGCTACTGACACATCTGATTCAAAGGCTTGTGACAGTTCCACTGAACACAACATCTCATCATCGAGCGGGCTGAGCCAACATGGCTGCGGCATCCAATCTACCAGTACCAATGTGGATGACGTAGCTCCTGCTCCACTCCTATGATCACGTTTGTAACGCGTATCAAGCACTACATCAGTATCAATTTCTATTGGCCCTGGGACAATATTAACCATAGGAAATCTTAGCTAAATCAGCAAAGCAGTATGTTACGATATATCCTCGTCCTTAAGTTTCAGAACAGACTCAATGCAATCTTGATTTATATGAAGTTTGAAAACGACAGAAAGGACTGTTCAACGAACACCCGGGAACATAAGTACAACCAATATGAAAAATACCGGCCAAGTGCGTGTTGGACCACGCACAATGAAGGGTTCCGTAGTTGGGATGAATTTATTCTAAGAACAAACTTAAAATAGTAGTTGAAAAAGAAACTTCTCCGATACATTCCAACAGTAAATGTAAGTTTGTACGCACAATATTGAGAGATTTACCATGTTGTATACCATGTGTATACTAGATATTGGTAACTGTGAAAAAAAAAATATTTTAAATAAGGAACAATTCGGTTTCCAAAAACGAAAACCTTTGCCATCTTTTCACTTTTAAAAACAGTACTGGCGAGTTTCAGCAGCAATCACTCAGCAACTAGCTTATTTTTTGCTTTGTCAAAAGCGTTTGACCTTGTTTCACATGGCAAATTATTAAAAAAGCTAGAGTCTATCAGAGGATTGTCATTACAGTGGATATCATCGTATTTAACTGACAGACGACAGAGTGTCGCTATCACTAAACTTAATGAAAAGAGGGCTCGTCTGAATATAAAAATATAAAATGTGGTGTGCCCCAGGGTAGCATATTGGGCCCCATCTTGTTTATAAATTACATAAATGACATTGTTGATATAACTGTTCATAAATATTTCCTTTTTGCTTGATGACAACTCTATTATTGTTAATAGTGACAAAAAATTCAAAACCATTACTGATCATGAAACAGACATAAATAATACAATTGACAATTTAATTAGTTGGTTAAATAATAATAGTTTATCGATTAATCTTATTAAATCTGTATACATACAATTTAATAAATCTCATAATGACAAAATTAATTTTAAAATGAACATACCAAAGATTACCCAGTAGTAAGTAATACAAACAAAGTTACTCTTACAAAAGTACTCTTATATGTGTGTGTAATAGACGAACATTTAGACTGGAAAGCTCAGATCGACCATATATGTTATAAAATAATTAAATTTGCACATGCGCTTAGGCAAACTAAGAATGTCATTGATATAAAAACGGCTGTGATGTCATACCACGCGTATGTTGAGTCCTCATTACGGTATGGACTAATTTTTTGGGGAAATAGTAACAACCAAAGTAGAGCATTTGTTGGCCAAAACAAATGTATACGAGCTATTTACGGGATCCCATCGGATGAATCTTGTCAACCTATTTTTAAAAAGCTTGGTTTGCTACCGATGCCTTCATTATACTTATATGAAGCGTCTATGTTTGTAAGAAAACATAGGTATAGAGCTGTTTGAAACAGTAGAAGATGTAAGCTCACGTAGTCGGCGTGACCAGTACCAACACAGACTTGTGCTAGATAGATCTGTAGGCTAGCAAAATATAATAAGAGCGCTCTAGCTATGTGTGTACGAATATTTAATAAATTACCAAATACTTTAAAAACGGTAAACTGTAGGCTGTTTAAAGATAAACTGTACAAATGGTTGACTGTTTCTATAGTATTAAGCAATTTTTGGAACATAAACTTTAGTATTCTTTTTGTTTTGTTCATTATATAATTTATAACTTTCATTTAGGTACTTACTTGACTATAAGTTTGCATGCTTTAATTCCAAGCAAAACATGTTGGATCTTATACTTATTTAACAACTTCATATATCGTGTTTTTAGCAAATAAATATATTATTATTATTATGATTTTGAGTTCTTATTACTACTCAAGCACTGGTACCTGAACCAGGAGACTCAGGTGCGGTGGGCAGGAGAGCTATCGGAGCCTTGCCGGCTGGAGTGGGGGTGAGGCAGGGGGCTTGTCCTCGCCTTTGCTCTTCGGTCTGTTTGTTAATGCACTGATTCAGCGACTCAGCGGCGCACGTGTCGGCTGCTATACTACGGCCGAAATATCTTGGCGAGTCTGAACATAGGCACTATGAACTTTCGCGCATGTTCTCTCACTCACACTCGCCTCATGTCACCCTTTAGTTTCTAAAAAATATTACTGCACAGCCTTCTGCGCGAAGTTCGGACTCGCCAAGATATTTCAGACGTAGTGTACGTGGATGGAGTTTGTTTTAACAATATTAGCTACGCAGATGATATGGTGCTGCTGGCTCCCTCGATCGGTGCTCTCCGATAGTTACTCAATGTGTGCGAGTCGTACGCTGCGATTCATGGGCTAGTGTATAATAGTAGTAAGACAGAGTTCATGGTCTCCAAGTCTGGCACCAGGTGTACCACTACTGTCCCTCCTCTCCTAATGAACGGCACCCGATAAACAGGGTATATACATTTAAATACCTGGGCCATCTGGTAACTCATGATCTAGAGAGGGAGCGCAGAGCATTGTCAGTTAGGGCGAATATGCTGGCGCGCAGATTTTCTCTATGTACAGCCGCAATTAAAATAACCTTTTTTAAGGCGTACTGTACAGCACTGTACTCGGGAGCTCTGTGGTTCACATATACCCAAAAGGCTTACAATGCTCTGCGTATCCAATACAACAACGCATTCAGGGTATTGTTGCGTTTGCCGCGTTTCTTTAGTGCCTCAGCAATGTTTGCAGATGCACGCACTGATGGTTTTGATGCACTATGGCGTAAGAAATCTGCCTCGCTACTCCGCAGGCTGCGTGGCAGTCCCAACACTATCCTGCAATCGATAGCTGCCTGGGCAGACAGCCCGCTAGTGTGGGCGCTTTCAAATCTGCCTCGCTACTCCGCAGGCTGCGTGGCAGTCCCATCACTATCCTGCAATCGATAGCTGCCTGGGCAGACAGCCCGCTAGGGTGGGCGCTTGCAAATCTGCCTCGCTACTCCGCAGGCTGCGTGGCAGTCCCATCACTATCCTGCAATCGATAGCTGCCTGGGCAGACAGCCCGCTAGTGTGGGCGCTTGCAAATCTGCCTCGCTACTCCGCAGGCTGCGTGGCAGTCCCATCACTATCCTGCAATCGATAGCTGCCTGGGCAGACAGCCCGCTAGGGTGGGCGCTTGCAAATCTGCCTCGCTACTCCGCAGGCTGCGTGGCAGTCCCATCACTATCCTGCAATCGATAGCTGCCTGGGCAGACAGCCCGCTAGTGTGGGCGCTTGCAAATCTGCCTCGCTACTCCGCAGGCTGCGTGGCAGTCCCATCACTATCCTGCAATCGATAGCTGCCTGGGCAGACAGCCCGCTAGTGTGGGCGCTTGCAAATCTGCCTCGCTACTCCGCAGGCTGCGTGGCAGTCCCATCACTATCCTGCAATCGATAGCTGCCTGGGCAGACAGCCCGCTAGTGTGGGCGCTTGCAAATCTGCCTCGCTACTCCGCAGGCTGCGTGGCAGTCCCATCACTATCCTGCAATCGATAGCTGCCTGGGCAGACAGCCCGCTAGTGTGGGCGCTTGCAAATCTGCCTCGCTACTCCGCAGGCTGCGTGGCAGTCCCATCACTATCCTGCAATCGATAGCTGCCTGGGCAGACAGCCCGCTAGTGTGGGCGCTTGCAAATCTGCCTCGCTACTCCGCAGGCTGCGTGGCAGTCCCATCACTATCCTGCAATCGATAGCTGCCTGGGCAGACAGCCCGCTAGTGTGGGCGCTTGCAAATCTGCCTCGCTACTCCGCAGGCTGCGTGGCAGTCCCATCACTATCCTGCAATCGATAGCTGCCTGGGCAGACAGCCCGCTAGTGTGGGCGCTTGCAAATCTGCCTCGCTACTCCGCAGGCTGCGTGGCAGTCCCATCACTATCCTGCAATCGATAGCTGCCTGGGCAGACAGCCCGCTAGTGTGGGCGCTTGCAAATCTGCCTCGCTACTCCGCAGGCTGCGTGGCAGTCCCATCACTATCCTGCAATCGATAGCTGCCTGGGCAGACAGCCCGCTAGTGTGGGCGCTTGCACATCGCACCCGATCTGTTTTAGTTATGAAGTACTAACATTGGCTAAGCTGTTTTGTTACTAACACTGTAGACTGTATTATTATTTTGAGATATCTCGGGACCCTGGGGTCCCGGACCATCGGAAGGCGTCCGAGGGGCCGAAGCCAACTCGCAGAGGTTTCTAAGTCAATTTTAAATGATGAAGAGGCACCATCCGATGATTATCCCTATATACACCATGCAAGTGCACCAAAGGACAACCTCCAGTTGGTGCAGGACTATTGCAGAATGTGGAAACAAAACATATTGGGCTATGGGTTTGGGTGGCTAAAGTGGATTGGGTAACTTGAACTATAGAAGAACTATGTCCCGTGCCTGACCAATGTTATATATTATACACGGATAAAATAGCAGGGGGTGACTTGCACATTCAATAATAGGCCCCCGGAAACGGTCGCTAGCACATAGTGACGTAGCGACAAGGGGGCAACACTGGTGTTGAATTTGGTGGACAAAAGGAATTTTGTAACATTTGTCGAGTGACAAATGTTACAAAATTCCTTGGTATTCTAATTGATAACAAACTGACCTGGAAAGCGCATTCAGAGGATGTATGTAAGAGGTTTGGCAAGTCAGCGTACTTTATAACCTGTCAAAAAAAGTAAGCATTCGCACCTTGCTGGAAGCATATCATGGTCTAGATGCGTCAGTTTTGAGATTCGGAGTTATATTCTGGGGTAACTGTACTGAGAGGGAGAGGATATTCCAAGTCCAAAAACGTTGCCTACGATCAATGACTAGTCTTAAAAATACCGACAGTTGTGCACCTGTTTTCAAGTCTCTAAACTTACTCACCTTTTCGTCTTTGTATATACTTGAAGTAGCAATATTTGTTAGAACAAACATGCATCTTTTTACCCCAATGGACGATATTAGAACACGTCCGGGATCTGTTAGATCACAATACAAAAATCGAATGTTTACAGGTAGGCACAAAACAGCATTATTAAGAAAAAGCTTATTATCAATGGGGCCCGTCATCTATAATAAAATACCTCATGCCTACAAAGAAGAATCATTAAGTATATTTAAAAAGAGGCTAACATCCTTACTAATAGGTAAATTATTCTATTATTAATTATTTAAATAATTATTATTAATTATTAATAATTATTCTGTACAAGATTTTTTGGATGATAAGAGTTTATAATGTTAGATCAATTTACCATCTTTATTTCAATTTCATTTTCCTTGTTTATTTTTTGTTATTATTATTGTTATTATTATTTTTTTGCTGTTAATGTAAGTAAAATAATATATTTAATCAACCATTTGTACAATATAGATTGTTGTTATTGTTGTTCAGTTTATGTAGGAAGGCTGTAGATCCACATAAATGTACTTTTTTTGTTCATTTGATTTTTTTGAGTAGATGTTAATATGCATTTTATTACTTTTGCATGCCGTAAGGTAGAGTGTGTTGGAACTGCTTTTACAGTGGTTACATCTTATTTTGTACCCACATTCATTGCAAAATAAATGATTCCCAGGACACAGGGCCCGTGGGGTCACTACTGCTCAACAGCTCGCCACATGCTGGCCTGCGGGTTCATGTATCTCTTTTGGTTTGACTCCTTACCCTAGACCTATTTCGGCAAAGTAAACTCTACCGGCACAGACACAGAGTTCAGGAGCGGACAAGCCCCACCACGACGTCAACGTAGATATTTCTGTGGGGTTATTATTATTATTTCCTTTATTTATAAAAAATATTTGTATTGTATTCTTTTTTATACATATATAAATTATATTTTTAAATATTAGAATAAAAAAATATAAAAACATTTAAAAAAAATGTAGCCCACCGGTATCGGGAACAGGGTCCAAGCTGCCGGCGCGGTGGCGGTCAGGGCTCCAGAGAGAGGAACCTCCTTAACAATGCGAGCCGTGTCCAAGAGTACCGCTTTCTGAATCAAGCCCTTGATCCAGCTGCCCAACGAGAGCCTCCTTAGGTGTTGGTCGAGGCTCTTGGCGATTAAGCCATTGGCTGATACGACTATCGGCACAATGATCGCTGAGTCCACATCCGACATGTCGACAACCTCGCGGAGCCAAGTCAAGATACTTGGTTTGTTTATCTTTCTCGGCTTTCACGAGGTTCCCGTCATGCGGGACCGTTATGTCAATAATCATTGCGCGCCGCCGCCGCTCTATTCGATCTACCACCACTATATCAGGCTTGTTGGCAACAATAGTCCTGTCAGTGATGATGGATCGATCCCATTACAATGTGATATTTCCATTTTCGAGAATTGGGTCGGGCACGTACCTGTAGTAGGTACTGTACTTCCGATTCTACAAGGCTGTATTTCAGAGCAAGTTGCTGATGGATAATCCTGGCTACAAGGTTGTGTCTATGCAAGTACTATTCGTTAGCTAGACGAGAACACCCGGAGATAATGTGTCGGATTGATTCTTATGATTCATGTTCATTCTCATTGGCATGCCCGACAGATGTCAACCGTTCCGTCCTTCACAATAAATCTCCGGTAATTGTTCGCCATGATAACTTCGTCCATAATTGCACAGACAAATCCTTCGGTTTCCCCAAAGAGGTCACCGGAACGCAACCTGGCTACGGACGCTATCAGGTCTACATCGGGTTCATGTAGGGCCCAGAAAAAGCGTCCGTGAAGCTCCTTACTCTGCCATACCTCCCTGCGATCGTTAGTGTCAAACACTACAGGCTTGCGCCAGTTCTCGTTAGTTACGGAGAGCGGGGTGAAGCCTTTGTTCACCGCGACCACATCTCAATGCATGCCCACGTCGGTTTCTGACTACTCCCTGAAATACTCCCTGAGACTGCATATCTCGCGACTGTGGAGGGTCTTAGCGTTTAAAAAGCCTCATCGACCTCCACACTTTCGCGATATATATAGTCTCATTACCGACGACCGTGGGTGGTGCTATCCAGAGCGTCGAGTTCAGTCTCAGTCCATTTGAGTATGCTGAAAGAGTACATCAGAACCGGCATGACCCAACGGTTAAAGGCGCGCACCTTGTTTCCGTCTGATAAAATACTATTGAATACTTTCTTCAGGCGGCCAAAGAAGCGCTCCTTCTGCGATTGCATCATGTCAGTAACATTGATGGCTTTTTTGTCATTTTTTTAGAATAGACCGGCAGTACACCGAGCGAATAGACGTTTTCACGTCAAAAATAATTCAATGACAAATTCAATTTCATCGATATGACTGCCTGTAAAAATAGAACCGCATCTACGATGGGATCCATTTAATTTCACTCAACGCCAGTTTCTTCATTCATCCAGTTAGTGACGATGCTATACAGTCATTAAACAATAAGTACTTCTTCTGTGGGGTATGAATACGCATATCTTAAACCACACTGCAGCTTTGATTACACCATTATTAACGTACTTATTAACATGTCATTCTCTCCGGGCACCTTCCCGGATAAATTGAAAACCTCCGTTATTAAACCGATTTTTAATTTAAAAAAAATCCGTTTATTTCAGACTATTTAAATGTCCATATTTTGTTAGTACCTATAACATTATCTTACTACTATGTTAGTAATGAGGTAATTATCAATTAATGTGGGCATCTATTTAAGCACTAACACTGAAACACGTAACGAATCCTTGAAAATAACTTAAAATTAAATTGAAATAAATAAACTAAAATTAAAAATAAAATAAAACGGAAATCAACAATTTAAAATAAAATAAAATAAAATTGATATTAATAGAAAATAAGCTAAAACTAAAATAAACTTGAAATTGAAATAAATTATTAAGTTCATCAGTAATCAGGTAACATGTAGCCCGATAAGCCTTCCCACAGCAGCCGAAACTGTTCTGTCTGCAATCATCGTTAGGATTCCGTTGCCACTCCCTCGAATGCTGCGAATTAGTGAGGCTGACTTTTTTCGCATTATAGCGTAAAAGTCATCCACCCTCGCATCGGCAAACATACCCGAGGCATTGCAAAAACGAGGCAGTCGCAACAGAACCCAGTTAAAAGCGTTGTTTTACTGTACTCTGAGAGCATTGTAGGCCCGCTGCGTGTAGTTGGTCCCTAGGGCGCTAGTGTAAAATCTTTGACAGTAAGCTCTGAACAAAGTTATCTTTATCTGTGCTGTACACCGCGGAAACCTATGTACCAACATGTTAGCGCGCACCGACAATGCTCTCCGCTCTCTCTCAATATCTGCGTCATCATGCAGGGTTTCGGTCACTACATGCCCTAAGTACCTAAACCGAGAGACCCGACTCAAAGATACACCGTTGAGATATACTGGTGGTATATGCTCAGGTTGTTTATTATTACCTCTGATGAGCATATACTCACTCTTACCAATGTTATACCTTAAGCCGTGACTCTCAGCCTAGGCTGAGAGAAGCTGTTAACTACCTGTGAGGCCTACCCTCACAGGTAGCTAACAGCTTCTTTAGCCCTCCTACAGATGGACTCAGCGACACCATGTCGTCCACGTAACTGATGTTATTGACGCACACGTTATCTATGACATCCGACATGGCTGTTGCTGAGCTCACCTATCAGCTGATTGACGTACAAATTAAAAAGTCTTGGAGAGGTCAGTCCCCCTTGCACACCACACTTGACTGAATATTCTTCAGAATATGCGTTTCCCCACTTGACACGGTTTTTCTGGTGGTTATACCAAAAAGAAAATATATTGGTGAGTTCTGCGGGAGCCCCGACCTCCCCAAGCTTAGTCCAGAGCTCATTATAATCGACCAGGTCAAAAGCCTTAGATAGGTCCAGAAAGCAAGCGTACATGGGAGTTTTTCTATCAACATAGTAAGCGACTGCGTGCTTTAGTGTCAATATAGCACTTTCAGTTGACAAAGCTTCACGAAATTCAAACTGGGCGTCGTGTAGGTTAAAATACTTTCTGAGCTGAGCATCCAGAAAAACATCGAAGATTTTCGCCAAGACAGTAGCAAGGGAGATAGGTCTATAATTATTCTTGTCAGTTCCGTCAGCAGTGACATTCTTTGCTATAGGCACAACAATAGTTTCCATCATCTTAGGTGGTATGTACGAGTGACGTATGCAGAAAGTAAATAACAACGCCAGTACTCTAAATAAATGGTTACCCGCTTGCTGTAGGTGCTCAATGCTGAGTCTGTCACTACCCGGAGATTTACCACGTTTCATGTTATTAATAATACTTTTCACATCTTTAGCAGAAAATCCAATCGGGTTCCCACAGACAGTGACGGCCTCAACCTCCGCGACAACAGCACTGACGGCAACTGGCGACTCAACTTTACAATGATTTTTAAATAGGTTGGCTACATCTTTAGGCTCACTACACCCGCCTACAGTCACTGGCAAACTGACCCTACCGTTCAACCTCTTAGTAGGTACCCTTCCGGAAAGCTCGAAAGTTTTTATCTGTAACGTTGAAGCTCATAAATCCATTTTAAGCTGGTCTTGGTGATTTTGACAGAACAGTCTAGATTTAAATATTTTACGTGTGCGATACATGTTGTCGTGAACAGGCCCACTGTCAGGTCTACCTGCCCGACGTACGTTTGATACGCCTGCCTCGCCTGACTATGCGCTTCTCTCACGTGTTTGTTCCACCCCACTACCGCTTTACCCTTTTTTAACTTTCTCACCTTCTTGCTTCGCACAGATGCCTCACATAAAATGTTAACAATGTCATTGTATAAATTGTTAATAATATATCTACCTATGTTCAATATTACTACACATACTGTCTGCACAAACACAAAATTCATTGGGGAAATGAAAATCTTTAAGTTTACCATTACAAATGTCAAAATAACTTCCAATTTCTTCACTATCACCCCACAAAATGTCATTAGAAATCCAACCGTCAGAAATACACTTAGTTTTAACCATGTCAAGATTACAATAACAATTAAAGGCAAGTGATCCGACCAATACACTCCATAGTCAACTTTAATGCTAGTTATTGTTTGCCAGGCTGATAAAGGAGACGTAACGGGTATAAACAACAATAGGTCAATCGCCTTAATACCTACTAGCTTTATCTACGTTACTAACTAGCTTCTGCCCGCGACTTCGCCCGCGTGAAGTTTCTATTTCTTCCGCATTGCCTGCCCACGCTATTACTACGTTTTTGTTTAGAGTTCTTACCGACTTTTTTCTTTCTAATCGGCACCTAAGGGTCCTTGCGTGATGTTAAATATGCCTATAACCTTCCTTAAGAATTGAGACATCAAATGCAAAAAGAATTTTTCAGTTCCAGAGATTCAAACATACAAAAACATAAAAAAAAAACAATTTCAGCTTTATTATTATCGGGTTGGTGGAAAAGTCTTGCACCAAGATATAAGACTTAATCAATTTATTGATAACTTTGTTATTTACAATAATTAATCAGTAATGTAATCCCCAAATAACTCTATTACTCTTCAGTTGGTAGATTGTTGATGCCCTGCGCCCAGAATTCCGGAGGCTGTGCAGAAAAGAAATTGTCCACTGCCATTTTGAGGTCATCGTAGTTTCGAAAATTTTTCTCACGGAAATAAAGCTTTAGTGGTCGGAACAACAGACAGTCGGATGGCACGAGATCCGGTGAGTACGGTGGGAGGGAAACCGGGTACCATCCAATTTCTACGATTTTTTGTCGAGTCTCCGAAGCGACATGAGGTCGCGCATTATCATGGAGTAAGTGAACATTTACGCGTCTTGGTCGTTTTTTCTCTTATTGCGTCAGCCAGTTTCTGAAGCTGTTCAGTATAAATGGAAGTCGTAATCGTCTTTCTCGCAGGCAGAAGTTCGTAATAGAGTGGGCCCTTCGCATCCCACCAAACGGAGAGAAGATTCTTGCGTGAGTGATGGTTCGGCTTTGGCTGCGTTGGTGGCTCTGCGTCGTAAGGAATCCAGACGGCGTGCCGTGTGTTGTTATCATAGAGAATCTAGCTCTCATCGCCGGTTACGAGATCTTCAAGAAACTCTTTGAGATGTGGCTGAAAAAGAAGTGATTCACAAATACTAACTCTAACTTGACGATGACTGGCAGTCAGTTGATGTGGAATCCATCGTGCCATTACTTTACGATAGCCGAGATTGTGTAAATGAGCTTCGACGGTCGAATGATGACAGCCAAGAGTCTCTGCCAAATCACGCGTATTTATTTCTGGATTAGCCTTTAAACAGCGGAGTAATTCCTCATCGTCGAAGGTGGATGGTCGCCCAGATCGCTCGTGATCTTCAAGAGTTATATCTCCCGATGCAAAGCGAGCAAACCGGCTTATCTTCCATCGCGATACAACACCTTCACCGAACGCTTTGCTGATGTTAGCGGTAGCCACACTCACGTTGTGTCCCTGACGCCACTCGTAAAAGATGATCGTTCGAAGTTGATGTTCACTAATCATTTTCACAAACTAACCAAATCCTCACTAGCGCGCCTTTATATACCCTTGATGTGATAGCTTCGAGAACCTTCTACAATATTCTTACGTATCCCAGATCAATACTAAATACTCCGGAAAATTCTAGTAATTTACAATTTCCTGTGCAATATTTTTCCGACAACCTGATAGTATAGATTTGTATAAATAAATATTCAGGCAAATTTTTAAGTTTATATAATATTAGATCAAAGGAATAAGATTTTCAAATAAACTGTGTCCTCTTCACCACGACAGGTCTTGTTTAAAAAAAAAAACCGGCCAAGTGCGTGTCGGACCACG
Source organism: Dicycla oo (assembly GCA_948252095.1). Taxonomy (NCBI): domain Eukaryota; kingdom Metazoa; phylum Arthropoda; class Insecta; order Lepidoptera; family Noctuidae; genus Dicycla; species Dicycla oo. The sequence goes on from OX411714.1 coordinate 34,332,518, forward strand.
CACAGTGAAGGGTTCCGTAGTTGGGATGAATTTATCCTAAGAACAAACTTAACATTGTAGTTGAAAAACATGTTCTCCCATACATTTCAACTGCAAATGTAAGTTTTTACGCGCAATATTTAGAGATTTACCATGTTATTTTAAGACCACAGACTTCTTATAAGTTTTCCTGTAATCTATAGGTATATAACTATTTTCTGTATTTTTTCAAAATTTTAGCCTCAGTAGTTTCGGAGATAAGGGGGGAATGGTAAATATTCGTCTATTTTCTTAAATAACTTTAAAACAATTCATTTTAAAATTATAAAAAAATATGTTTGTGACACAGTAAGCTATGAGGTCTCAAAAGTGTGTGTGATATGTCACACGGTACAGTTTGAAAACTTTTTTTACTTTTCTTATTTGCCCCCAAAATTGATCCCCATATTCAAATTTAACTTATTTACGTGACACGTCCGTATTTGGGTCACAGCAATTCGTTATGTGTAGGTACCACATTTCAACGTAATCGTTCCATTAGATTCGGAGCAAAGTTGCTGTGACCGACGGATAGACTGACAGACAGACACAGGAGTGATCCTATAAGGGTTCCGTATTTTCCTCTTGAGGTACGGAACCCTAAGAACAAGTCAAGGTACCTATCTGTAATAATTATGTGCCACTAAATTTCATTTCCGTCATTTTGTATTTAAATTTCGGTATGCAAAAGAAAAACAATGAAGTTTAATCAAAAAAGTCAGTTAGGTACCTACACAAAGAACTAAACATAGGTAAATTAAAAGAGGTGCACGTATAATAAATATAGCACATACTAATTCCATGGGTAAAATCGAATGAATGAGACGGAACCTCCGCCGATGTTGCTATGATAAAAATGATTTGTTTTTAATAACTTGCTACATCGGTTTCTTGTCACGAGATAAAGAAGTCACAAAGTGCTTTTTTCAAGTTTACTCGAGCCTAACGGTCATGTTAGGTATTATGATAACGTCAGAATCGTGGACAAATTTCGACAAATCGAGAAAAAGAGCGATGTCATGTTAGCCCTGCTGGCTTTGTTTTATGGATTTTGTTTTCACTTTAACGACAACTTTGGCTCTGGAATCAAGGACCACGGCTGCATTCGATCTTGGAAATATGTTTTGAAGTCTGAACATACCTATCAACTTGTTATCTAATCATAAAATAACAAAATTATAAAATGGATATCAATAGCTTGAGCTAATTATAGGTATGTAGGTATAGCGGCGGCTAAACGGGCACACACGCCTAGGTTAGCTAGACGTGTGTGCGTGTGTGTGTGTGCTGCCACAGCGCGCAGCGGCTCGGTAATTGACACGGCCGTGTGATTTAGTGGCGCGGGGCGGAGGCGGCGGGGCGTGGGGTGGCGCCGGGGCGGGAGGGGGGGGGGGCGCCGGTCAGCGCGCTGTGATTGGCTGGCCGCCCCCGCACCGCGCCCGCCCCGCCCCGTACTGGACGCTCCGTCGCGTCGATACTGCTCGATGCTCGACTCGATCTATTGGGCGCCCATTGAATTATAGTTTGCTAGATACAGTTTAATTCTTTCCAATTAGTTGTATAAGCTAGCTATAGTAGGTAGGTACCGGCGCGCGGCGCACTCAGAATGTGGCCGATATAACAATAAGTAGGTAGGTAGGTACCGGCGCGCGGCGCACTCAGAATGTGGCCGATATAACAATAAGTAGGTAGGTAGGTACCGGCGCGCGGTGCACTCAGAATGTGGCCGATATAACAATAAGTAGGTAGGTAGGTACCGGCGCGCGGCGCACTCAGAATGTGGCCGATATAACAATAAGTAGGTAGGTAGGTACCGGCGCGCGGCGCACTCAGAATGTGGCCGATATAACAATAAGTAGGTAGGTAGGTACCGGCGCGCGGCGCACTCAGAATGTGGCCGATATAACAATAAGTAGGTAGGTAGGTACCGGCGCGCGGTGCACTCAGAATGTGGCCGATATAACAATAAGTAGGTAGGTAGGTACCGGCGCGCGGCGCACTCAGAATGTGGCCGATATAACAATAAGTAGGTAGGTAGGTACCGGCGCGCGGCGCACTCAGAATGTGGCCGATATAACAATAAGTAGGTAGGTAGGTACCGGCGCGCGGCGCACTCAGAATGTGGCCGATATAACAATAAGTAGGTAGGTAGGTACCGGCGCGCGGCGCACTCAGAATGTGGCCGATATAACAATAAGTAGGTAGGTAGGTACCGGCGCGCGGCGCACTCAGAATGTGGCCGATATAACAATAAGTAGGTAGGTAGGTACCGGCGCGCGGCGCACTCAGAATGTGGCCGATATAACAATAAGTAGGTAGGTAGGTCCCGGCGCGCGGCGCACTCAGAATGTGGCCGATATAACAATAAGTAGGTAGGTAGGTACCGGCGCGCGGCGCACTCAGAATGTGGCCGATATAACAATAAGTAGGTAGGTAGGTACCGGCGCGCGGCGCACTCAGAATGTGGCCGATATAACAATAAGTAGGTAGGTAGGTACCGGCGCGCGGTGCACTCAGAATGTGGCCGATATAACAATAAGTAGGTAGGTAGGTACCGGCGCGCGGCGCACTCAGAATGTGGCCGATATAACAATAAGTAGGTAGGTAGGTACCGGCGCGCGGCGCACTCAGAATGTGGCCGATATAACAATAAGTAGGTAGGTAGGTACCGGCGCGCGGCGCACTCAGAATGTGGCCGATATAACAATAAGTAGGTAGGTAGGTACCGGCGCGCGGTGCACTCAGAATGTGGCCGATATAACAATAAGTAGGTAGGTAGGTACCGGCGCGCGGCGCACTCAGAATGTGGCCGATATAACAATAAGTAGGTAGGTAGGTACCGGCGCGCGGCGCACTCAGAATGTGGCCGATATAACAATAAGTAGGTAGGTAGGTACCGGCGCGCGGCGCACTCAGAATGTGGCCGATATAACAATAAGTAGGTAGGTAGGTACCGGCGCGCGGCGCACTCAGAATGTGGCCGATATAACAATAAGTAGGTAGGTAGGTACCGGCGCGCGGCGCACTCAGAATGTGGCCGATATAACAATAAGTAGGTAGGTAGGTACCGGCGCGCGGCGCACTCAGAATGTGGCCGATATAACAATAAGTAGGTAGGTAGGTACCGGCGCGCGGCGCACTCAGAATGTGGCCGATATAACAATAAGTAGGTAGGTAGGTACCGGCGCGCGGCGCACTCAGAATGTGGCCGATATAACAATAAGTAGGTAGGTAGGTACCGGCGCGCGGCGCACTCAGAATGTGGCCGATATAACAATAAGTAGGTAGGTAGGTACCGGCGCGCGGTGCACTCAGAATGTGGCCGATATAACAATAAGTAGGTAGGTAGGTACCGGCGCGCGGCGCACTCAGAATGTGGCCGATATAACAATAAGTAGGTAGGTAGGTACCGGCGCGCGGCGCACTCAGAATGTGGCCGATATAACAATAAGTAGGTAGGTAGGTACCGGCGCGCGGCGCACTCAGAATGTGGCCGATATAACAATAAGTAGGTAGGTAGGTACCGGCGCGCGGCGCACTCAGAATGTGGCCGATATAACAATAAGTAGGTAGGTAGGTACCGGCGCGCGGTGCACTCAGAATGTGGCCGATATAACAATAAGTAGGTAGGTAGGTACCGGCGCGCGGCGCACTCAGAATGTGGCCGATATAACAATAAGTAGGTAGGTAGGTACCGGCGCGCGGCGCACTCAGAATGTGGCCGATATAACAATAAGTAGGTAGGTAGGTACCGGCGCGCGGCGCACTCAGAATGTGGCCGATATAACAATAAGTAGGTAGGTAGGTACCGGCGCGCGGCGCACTCAGAATGTGGCCGATATAACAATAAGTAGGTAGGTAGGTACCGGCGCGCGGTGCACTCAGAATGTGGCCGATATAACAATAAGTAGGTAGGTAGGTACCGGCGCGCGGCGCACTCAGAATGTGGCCGATATAACAATAAGTAGGTAGGTAGGTACCGGCGCGCGGTGCACTCAGAATGTGGCCGATATAACAATAAGTAGGTAGGTAGGTACCGGCGCGCGGCGCACTCAGAATGTGGCCGATATAACAATAAGTAGGTAGGTAGGTACCGGCGCGCGGCGCACTCAGAATGTGGCCGATATAACAATAAGTAGGTAGGTAGGTACCGGCGCGCGGCGCACTCAGAATGTGGCCGATATAACAATAAGTAGGTAGGTAGGTACCGGCGCGCGGCGCACTCAGAATGTGGCCGATATAACAATAAGTAGGTAGGTAGGTACCGGCGCGCGGTGCACTCAGAATGTGGCCGATATAACAATAAGTAGGTAGGTAGGTACCGGCGCGCGGCGCACTCAGAATGTGGCCGATATAACAATAAGTAGGTAGGTAGGTACCGGCGCGCGGCGCACTCAGAATGTGGCCGATATAACAATAAGTAGGTAGGTAGGTACCGGCGCGCGGCGCACTCAGAATGTGGCCGATATAACAATAAGTAGGTAGGTAGGTACCGGCGCGCGGCGCACTCAGAATGTGGCCGATATAACAATAAGTAGGTAGGTAGGTACCGGCGCGCGGCGCACTCAGAATGTGGCCGATATAACAATAAGTAGGTAGGTAGGTACCGGCGCGCGGCGCACTCAGAATGTGGCCGATATAACAATAAGTAGGTAGGTAGGTACCGGCGCGCGGTGCACTCAGAATGTGGCCGATATAACAATAAGTAGGTAGGTAGGTACCGGCGCGCGGCGCACTCGGAATGTGGCCGATATAACAATAAGTAGGTAGGTAGGTACCGGCGCGCGGCGCACTCGGAATGTGGCCGATATAACAATAAGTAGGTAGGTAGGTACCGGCGCGCGGTGCACTCAGAATGTGGCCGATATAACAATAAGTAGGTAGGTAGGTACCGGCGCGCGGCGCACTCAGAATGTGGCCGATATAACAATAAGTAGGTAGGTAGGTACCGGCGCGCGGCGCACTCAGAATGTGGCCGATATAACAATAAGTAGGTAGGTAGGTACCGGCGCGCGGCGCACTCAGAATGTGGCCGATATAACAATAAGTAGGTAGGTAGGTACCGGCGCGCGGCGCACTCAGAATGTGGCCGATATAACAATAAGTAGGTAGGTAGGTACCGGCGCGCGGCGCACTCAGAATGTGGCCGATATAACAATAAGTAGGTAGGTAGGTACCGGCGCGCGGCGCACTCAGAATGTGGCCGATATAACAATAAGTAGGTAGGTAGGTACCGGCGCGCGGCGCACTCAGAATGTGGCCGATATAACAATAAGTAGGTAGGTAGGTACCGGCGCGCGGCGCACTCAGAATGTGGCCGATATAACAATAAGTAGGTAGGTAGGTACCGGCGCGCGGCGCACTCAGAATGTGGCCGATATAACAATAAGTAGGTAGGTAGGTACCGGCGCGCGGCGCACTCAGAATGTGGCCGATATAACAATAAGTAGGTAGGTAGGTACCGGCGCGCGGCGCACTCAGAATGTGGCCGATATATCTATAATAGGTACCTAGGTACAGTTGCAACTTGTGTTTATGATGATTTGTGTATATTGACAGGTTGACTTTTTTTACCAACTGGAAAATATAGGGTATGAGCACCTATCTAACAGGAATAGAAGCCTGTTAAAACCTAGTACCTGTACCCTAGGTACAAATAGAGAAAAATAAAAAGAAAAAATACATCCTCCAATAGAGAATCCCAGGTATAGGTACCTAAGTATGCCATATATCTAATGTTTTCACATTGTTTTCCATTCCAAAGTGAAATTGATCTATCAATAAAACTAATATCTATCTAATTTGAAGTAAATTTTATACTACCTATGTACCTACCTACCTAGGTAATGTCTGAGTACGAAAACAGAAAAGAAAAAAACATACAATAAAATAACTTTAATTAACATATACTACATAGGTACATTAGTAGTTTAACATTGTAGTTGAGGAGTTCTCCCAGTAAGAAGCAGGAGAACCTACCTTTCATCGAATCGCAAGCCGTGATATACTTATTATTGAGTAGTTCCGATGGTCATCTGTGATCTTCATCATCAGTTCCACTTCACCAAATGGTGCTTTCTGAGAGTAAATGCAGAAGTTACCTACTATAAAAAATAGGTACCTATCCTAATTGCTATAGATGTGCCTACAAAATTTGAGGATCGCCCTCAATTTCTATGGGATCCCCACATCAGATTCTGACTTGGTGACAGAAGGACCACCACGAGAGCATACCCTTTCACACAAAAAATAATTTTTGAAATAGGTCCAGAATTGACGGAGAAATCGTTGTACTCAATACTCATTACAGTGTGTACAGTAGGTACATTATAAAACATACACGTAGGTACATCATTATAGATGATTGTGGAGTGTGGAGCCTGTCGGGCACGCGAGGTAGGATACAGGCAGATCAAGAAGAAGCCAGCTGTGCTCGTGCGAGTGAACCACGGTAGGATTATGCTTTCTACATTTCTTGCCTTAACAGCTATTATTATATTATTATTTGAAAAAAGTAAAGTATATGTTTTTCTACTACTCACTGCGACTTCGATTTTATTTATTATTTTTGGTATTCAATTAATTTATCATTAAAATATTCATTAATATTATAATAGCATTTATGTATTAGGTATTGTTTCAGTTTATTTATAAATATATTAAAGTTTTGTTCATTTTTGCTTCTAGTATTTTATTATATATTTTAACTGACATTACTAAAGTGCATGTTCAGCTTAGAGTCAGCAGGTAGGTTTCGCCTGTTTTTGTGTCGTACTTAGTGTATATTTAGTTTGTATGTTTTCTCGTGTAGTGAATAATTGTTGGTTGTTTCTAACAAATTTGCATATTTCTAATATATATATAATATATATATACAGGGTGACTCAGAAGACCTCTTTTGATCCAGCGGCCCTATATTCTGTTGTGCATTATTAATCATTAGATGAAGTTCCCAACAATATTCATTAAAGTTTTTGAATGCTTTCGACATGTCAAAGTTTTCTTCATATTTTTGATGGAGTCAACCCTAAATTTGGTTGACCTCTATTCTCTCTTCTTTGATATAGGGATGAATACGTCAGATAAGACACTTAACACATAATAGTAAAAAGCCTATAATTTTCTTGCATCAGAGAGGCAAGTTGATTTTTTTTTTCAAGATTGAATTAAATCTTGAATACCAGTATGATATGCGAAATACCTACGCAGAGTAGAATTAGACGTAGCTACATACATCTGCATAAAACTGCAGTTTAAACCCAACTACAAGGTTTTTACAAAATACAAATACCTAGTAAAGTTTAATAAAAAAAATATTAGCTCCCTATGAAAATTAATTCCATTTGTTTAACAGGTATCTATCCTCAAAAGTAAGATATCGAACGACCTAACTGTTTTCGTTACTCTTTGGTGAAATACATTTTTATAAGAATTAATTGCAGTTTTAATCCTCCGATTGGTAGAAATGCCACCAATATCTTGCAATTTCCTACACTATACTGCACGCCCATTGCTTCCGGCTTTCTTATTGGATATCGGCATCGGTTGAAGAATGCTTCAAATCCGAAAGATTTTTTAAACTGAAATGATTTTGAATGTTATTTAATCATAAAAATAAGATTCAAAATCATTTCAGCTTACAAAAATCTTTTGGCGTGCCGCCGTGCCGCCGCGCGCGGCCTTTGAGCTCGCCGACACCTCGGAAAGAAAATCACTAAAAGATTCCGTACATGTGTAATAATAACGCGATTCTATTCTAAGACCGGGCAATCTTTTTGGGGTTTTTGGATACTGTATTCGATTATTTTGGAATTAGATTTGTTTCATAATTATGGCAATGTATTTTATTTCTTTATCATTTAAAAAATACAGAAAATAGGTAAACCACTAAGATTTGTAATTAATGCTACAAATACTAGTCAACCTCGATAATACAATTTTAACTGGCCGCTTATCACATCATGGGACAGAAATACCGTAAGCAAAATGTAGGTGCACTGCTATCACTAGGTACAATATTTTATTTTAAAAATAGTACCTATTTATTATCGGAATTCACTTAATATCTTATTGATCCCTAAAATTGTGTACATTTTTATTATTGTAGGCTAGTTAAGTAATTAGGCATTTATTTCGCTAGTTCACTTCATTCTTTCGAGCTGGATGCATGTCGCCTAGTTTCGCATTGGATTGGAGTGAATTTTGCGAGGAATCATGACCGAATATGCGAACAATGAATATTATGACATGATAATGTGTGTAGGTGCGACTGACGGTAATCTTGCAGCAGCAAGACAACTGTCTAAGTTCTGTGTACCTTTTGTGTTTGTTGTCCTTATTGTGAATAATATGTTCATGTGCTAAAACTATGACTGTACTTACGTGTACCTACGTGTGTAAAGCTGCGCAGGATTTGAAAAGGAAAATGGTATGGTATGTACAAACTTAATAATTACCGTACTGATCATTTCACTCGCGCGATGAGGCAACAGCTGGCCAGGTCAAAGGACGCGACAATACCTACATACCTACGGCCTGCGGTCATTGATTTATTTGGCTCCGCCTATCTAGGGTTGCTACGACATAGCAAAATTAAAATATTATTTGTATTTTGTAAGAGAAAACCGAAATTATTTAAAGTTGAGATATGACCATGGCGACCTTCCAGAATAACTAATAGTGTATTAAACAATACACTGTTTTCGGTATAACAGGGGTATTTTGAATCACACTGTATATACCTATATATACGGAGAAGTGTTAAAAGTTTGTGTTCTTGGAAATGTGGTTTGCAGCTGTCGGTGTCTTCTATGTTAACTAGGATTCTGATTAGTCGTTTTTGTGTGAAGAGTGTAGGTGCATGTGTACTGTATGTCTGTCTGTCTCCCCACAATATTACGCCATAGCTTAACCATGCGTATGCATAGGCATAATACATAACCAGGGCTGTCTGAAGGTTTGTGGTTTATTTTTTTTTAATTTCGCGGAGGGCATAAGCAAATTTAGATAATTTTGACCGAATTTTGTTTATGTGTGATTTCCAATTTAAATTTGTATGTATGGATAGACCGAGTAGGGTGAATTCTTGTACTGTCTCTATTTTTATGCCATTGTAAATAAAATTTATATCTAGAAGTGCTTTTTGGCGTGAGTGGAAGGACATGATTTTAGTTTTATTAAAATTAATCTCGAGGTGGTGTTCTGTCATCCATATTATTATTTAGTTGAGTGTGTTTGTAAGTGTTTCAGTCAGGTTGCTATTTTGACATGAAGTTAGACTGAGATATCGTCAGCAAACAGAGTACAGTGTGGTCACAGAAGGGTGCGTGACGTTGCTCGGTATTTGTCAATAAGCGGCCACATCTCCCTCCGACCCTCGCATCCCCTCCGCCCGGCGCATTCCGCACACCGGGCGGAGGGGCCGCCTCCCCAAGTGCTGCGGGCGACATCCCGGGCTCCCCACGACATAAGTTTGAGTACCCGAGTGCAACGGCGCAAGTATGCCACATCAAGCTCTAGAAAAAGTCTATCACTGAAGTGATAAGTAGGTACAGTCACGAACCGGGATTGTTGAGCCACTAGCCTATCATATCAACTTGGTTGTGTTACACGAATGCCGCGCGTGAAATTTGAAATGTGACATTTCAATAACGAAAAACGGGCGACATTCGTGTAACACAACCAAGTTGATATGATAGTCTAGTGGCTCAACAATCCCGGATCGTGACTGTAAATACCTATAGGTACGGTACTCTACAAATTCTATTTTTTTCTGAAAAATGATAAATATATAAAGTCAGATACAGTGACAGTCGTGTGAACTGTGAGAGACGTGACGTGCATCGCCTCGCCTCGCCCAGCCTCGCCCCGCCTGCCTGCGCAAGTGCGCTAAGTGAACACAGTAGGCACGTATCAACTCAGCGACAGCGGCTTCAGTTACCTCTGCGTCTCTCAACACAGTAGGCACGTATCAACTCAGCGACAGCGGCTTCAGTTACCTCTGCGTCTCTCAACACAGTAGGCACGTATCAACTCAGCGACAGCGGCTTCAGTTACCTCTGCGTCTCTCAACACAGTAGGCACGTATCAACTCAGCGACAGCGGCTTCAGTTACCTCTGCGTCTCTCAACACAGTAGGCACGTATCAACTCAGCGACAGCGGCTTCAGTTACCTCTGCGTCTCTCAACACAGTAGGCACGTATCAACTCAGCGACAGCGGCTTCAGTTACCTCTGCGTCTCTCAACACAGTAGGCACGTATCAACTCAGCGACAGCGGCTTCAGTTACCTCTGCGTCTCTCATCACAGTAGGCACGTATCAACTCAGCGACAGCGGCTTCAGTCACCTCTGCGTCTCTCAACACAGTAGGCACGTATCAACTCAGCGACAGCGGCTTCAGTCACCTCTGCGTCTCTCAACACAGTAGGCACGTATCAACTCAGCGACAGCGGCTTCAGTTACCTCTGCGTCTCTCATCACAGTAGGCACGTATCAACTCAGCGACAGCGGCTTCAGTCACCTCTGCGTCTCTCAACACAGTAGGCACGCATCAACTCAGCGACAGCGGCTTCAGTTACCTCTGCGTCTCTCATCACAGTAGGCACGTATCAACTCAGCGACAGCGGCTTCAGTCACCTCTGCGTCTCTCAACACAGTAGGCACGTATCAACTCAGCGACAGCGGCTTCAGTTACCTCTGCGTCTCTCATCACAGTAGGCACGTATCAACTCAGCGACAGCGGCTTCAGTCACCTCTGCGTCTCTCAACACAGTAGGCACGTATCAACTCAGCAACAGCGGCTTCAGTTACCTCTGCGTCTCTCATCACAGTAGGCACGTATCAACTCAGCGGCAGCGGCTTCAGTTACCTCTGCGTCTCTCATCACAGTAGGCACGTATCAACTCAGCGGCAGCGGCTTCAGTTACCTCTGCGTCTCTCAACACAGTAGGCACGTATTAGGTTGGGGAAAAAGTCTTTTCGCATTATAGTATGTATGAACTTGTAATAAAATCTCTTTGGCTATACTATTTGTATCTGACTGGTTTTGGTATCATTGAAAGTTTAAATTTTAAAGAACATAATTCCAAATTCAAATTAGGAAAATGTGTGATTTTCATTTGTTTTTCGTACCGTCAAGATGAGTGAATCTAATGAAGAAATTTAATACATTTTAAAATTTTACTACAAAAAAGGTAAAAATGCAACGCAAGCCGCGAAAAAAATTTGCGATGTTTATGGACCTAGTGTAGTGTCTGTGAGAGTAGCACAAATTTGGTTTAAGCGTTTTCAATCCGGAAATCTTGATGTCAAAGATGCACGTCGCTCTGGTCGCCCTATTACGGATAAAATGGATGCCATTTTTGAAAAAGTGGAGCAAGATCGGCATATCAGTAGTTACGATGTAGCTGAAGAACTGGAAATTAACCACAAAACAGTTTTGGCGCATTTGAAAAAAACTGGGTACACAAAAAAGCTTGACATTTGGGTACCTCACGAGCTCACTGAAAGAAACCTAATGAACCGTGTACTCATTTGTGATTCTTTATTACGACGTAATGAAACCGAACCATTTTTGAAGAAGCTGATAACTGGTGATGAAAAGTAGATCACGTATGACAAGAACGTGCGAAAAAGGTCGTGGTCAAAGGCCGGTCAGGCTTCACAGACTGTGGCGAAACCCGGGTTAACTCGCAACAAGGTGATGCTGTGTGTGTGGTGGGATTGGAAGGGCATTATTCATTATGAGCTGTTACCACCAGGCAGGACCATCGATTCTGAACTCTACTGCGAACAACTGATGAGATTAAAGCAAGAAGTTGAGAGAAAGCGGCTGTAATTAATCAACAGAAGGGGTGTGGTTTTTCATCATGATAACGCTAGACCTCACACATCTTTAGCCACTCAGCAAAAATTAAGAGAGTTTGGCTGGGAGGTGTTAATGCATCCGCCGTATAGTCCTGACCTTGCACCTTCAGATTTCCACCTGTTTCGGTCTCTTCAGAATTCTTTAGGCAGTGTCAGGTTAACATCGCGAGAGGACTGCCAAAACCACTTGTCGCGGTATTTTGACCAGAAGTCCCAAAATTTCTATAGCAATGGGATCATGTCCCTACCTACAAGATGGCAAAAAGTTATCGAACAAAATGGTACCTACATACTTTAGTTAAATGTAAATAAACTACATTAAAAAATGTTTTGAATTTTCTTAAAAAATGCGAAGAAACTTTTTCCCCAACCTATTATCATTGGCCGGCTGGAGTGAACACTGACGAGGAACGGAGCTCCCACCACTTTCTTGCCTTTATTGGCCGGCTTGAGTGGAGATTCGCAAGAGCAAACGTGCTCGTAGGAAGGAAGTATTCCAGTAAGGCGCTGGTAGGGATCTTGACCGTACTTCTCTCTACCTCTCCACTCCTCTAGCACCTCAGAAGTGTTGCCCCCTTGTCGCTACCTCACTATGCCTCACTATGCTAGCGGCCGTTTCCGGGGGCCCATTATTGAGTGTGCAAGTCACCCCCTGCCATTTTATCCGTGTATAATATATAACATTGGTCAGGCAGGGGACATAGTTCTTCCATAGTTCAAGTTACCCAATCCACTTTAGCCACCCAGACCCATAGCCCAATATGTTTTTTTTCCACGTACAACAATAGTCCTGCACCAACCGGGGGTTGTCCTTGGGTGCACTTGCATAGTGCATACAGGGATAATCGTCGGTTGGTACCTCCTCATCTTTTAAAATTATCTAAGGGGCCTCTGCGAGTTGGCTTCGGCCCCTCGTACGCCTTCCAAAGGTCCGGAACCCCAGATTCCCGAGATCAAATAATAATAATAAAAAGTTTATTGATACATAAACAAATGTTACATGATAGGTTGGATCCCGCACTAGGATGCCCTGTGTCGCAGGATGCCCTGTGTCGCAGGATGCCCTGTATCGCAGGTAACAGTCTCTTTCGACAGATAATGTGAATAACAGACATAACAAATGCAACGGTTTCAGCACAATTAATTAACTTAGGACTAAAAGGTAACCAAATGTGTGTGTGTATCTGATGGGTGTAAGTATGTACCTATGTGATGAATGTGAGTGTGTATGAGATGAGTGTAAATATGCATGTGGTGAGAGTTAGTGTGTAAGTGATGATGAATATTTTAACAGTTATATTAACAGCATAATTAAGCCCAAGCAGCCAATCCTGAACCTGTTTTTGCATCCAAACTTTGTCAAAGGGATTATTTTAAGTTTTTTATTGACTTTTCATACAGGTAAGGTCCAGTACGAGAGAAAGCCTTATTACCAAATTTAAGTTTGCAGAAACTCTGTTCCACTTAGGTTTCCTACGTGTGCGCTGACCCGTTACCTCTGTGGTAGCTGCTGTTTTATGAAATCTAAGTAGCATTGATAAAATGTACAGTTGGCGCACCGTAAGCACTTGCGATCCTCGATATAAGACATCAGTGGGGTATCGGATCCCTAATCTATATGAGACCTTAAGGATAGCTGTTTGTGCACGTTCTGCAGTGATCAGATAACTTTTCCCAGCGGAACCCCAAGATATTGTGCAGTAGGTAACTTGTTGGTGATAGAAAGGGTGCGTCATGACTTACATTGAAAACATACACCGACATAAGAAATGAAATGAAAGTTATTTATTTGTACATATGACGTATCTACGGGAGGAGCTCCTACAGTTACTATGACATGGACGTATCTACGGGAGGAGCTCCTACAGTTGCTATGACATGGACGTATCTACGGGAGGAGCTCCTACAGTTACTATGACATGGACGTATCTACGGGAGGAGCTCCTACAGTTACTATGACATGGACGTATCTACGGGAGGAGCTCCTACAGTTACTATGACATGGACGTATCTACGGGAGGAGCTCCTACAGTTACTATGACATGGACGTATCTACGGGAGGAGCTCCTACAGTTGCTATGACATGGACGTATCTACGGGAGGAGCTCCTACAGTTACTATGACATGGACGTATCTACGGGAGGAGCTCCTACAGTTACTATGACATGGACGTATCTACGGGAGGAGCTCCTACAGTTACTATGACATGGACGTATCTACGGGAGGAGCTCCTACAGTTGCTATGACATGGACGTATCTACGGGAGGAGCTCCTACAGTTACTATGACATGGACGTATCTACGGGAGGAGCTCCTACAGTTACTATGACATGGACGTATCTACGGGAGGAGCTCCTACAGTTACTATGACATGGACGTATCTACGGGAGGAGCTCCTACAGTTGCTATGACATGGACGTATCTACGGGAGGAGCTCCTACAGTTACTATGACATGGACGTATCTACGGGAGGAGCTCCTACAGTTACTATGACATGGACGTATCTACGAGATACCTATTTATTCTACATGTTGCTTTAAAACAACGATCTCTTATCCCTGTTTCTGTCTGCCATAAGAACATTGATGTGCGCAAAAAAAGAAGGGACGTATGCACATCTAGGCCAGTTAAAACTAAATTTGCTCGGAATTTCTTTATATTTCTTGGGCCGTTTCTATACAATAAACTAAATAACCTACTTTCAACACATATCCTAGGCAAGACAACGTTTAAAAAAACATTGACTACATGGCTACTTTCCTTAGATTACGCAAAAACTGAAGATCTTTTCACCACCATGTCCTAATTTTACTGTTTCCCAAAATAACGCACACAACCTCATACACACACACCCCATTTCCACATACTCATACACACACTCTCACTAACACATACATACACGTTACACTCTCATACATCCTTTGCATGTTTCTTAGATAAAATATAAATAACAATAATGAAAAATAAAAAAATAAAAATTGTGATTTCAAGCAAAACGTCTTCAGTACAATACTTGTAATATATGAATTGTTAGGGGGCCTGGTGACCTGACTGGTTTTGTATAAACTTAGTTTAGGCACCAGTCTTCCACAAATTAGGTACACAATTGTATCTGTAGACTATTAACTTTAAGCTGTAATTTGTGGTAAGAAAAATAAATCTATTCTATTCTATTCTATTCTATTCTATTCTATATAAGTCATAAATTAAGGACCTCTTACTAACTACAAGGAACTTACCTAAATACATAGATGTCACATTCAGTGAAAAATACTACAAATGTACGAGAATAATATCAGGTTGGCGGAAAAGTCTTGCACCAAGACTTAATGAATTTATTGATAACTTTATTATTTACAATAATTAATCAGTAATGTAATCTCCAAATAACTCTATTACTCTGGCCCATCTAGTTGGTAGATTGTTGATGCCGTGTGCCCAGAATTCCGGAGGCTGTGCAGAAAAGAACTTGTCCACTGCCATTTTGAGTTCTTCGTAGTTTTGAAAATTTTTCTCACGCAAATAAAGCTTTAGTGGTCGGAACAAGTGATAGTCGGATGACGCGAGATGCGGTGAGTACGGTGGGTGGGCAACCGGGTGCCATCCAAGCTCTACGATTTTTTGTCGAGTCTCCGAAGCGACATGAGGTCGCGCATTATCATGGAGTAAGTGAACATTTACGTCTCGGTCGTATTTCTCTTATTGCGTCAGCCAGTTTCTGAAGCTGTTCAGTATAAATGGAAGTCGTAATCGTCTTTCTCGCAGGCAGAAGTTCGTAATAGAGTGGGCCCTTCGCATCCCACCAAACTGAGAGAAGACGCTTGCGTGAGTGACGGTTCGGCTTTGGCTGCGTTGGTGGCTCTGCGTCGTAAGGAAACCAGACGGCGTGCCGTGTGTTGTTATCATAGAGAATCCAGCTCTCATCGCCGGTTACCAGATCTTCAAGAAACTCTTTCAGATGTGGCTGAAAAAGAAGCGATTCACAAATACTAACTCTGACTTGACGATGACTGGCAGTCAGTTGATGTGGAATCCATCATGCCATTACTTTACGATAGCCGAGATTGTGTAAATGAGCCTCGACGGTCGAATAATGACAGCCAAGAGTCTCTGCCAAATCACGCGTATTTATTTCTGGATTAGCCTTTAAACAGCGGAGTAATTCCTCATCGTCGAAGGTGGATGGTCGCTCAGATCGCTCGTGATCTTCAAGAGTTATCTCCCGATGCAAAGCGAGCAAACCGGCTTATCTTCCATCGCGATACAACACCTTCACCGAACGCTTTGCTGATGTTAGCGGTAGCCACACTCACGTTGTGTCCCTGACGCCACTCGTAAAAGATGATCGTTCGAAGTTGATGTTCACTAATCATTTTCACAAACTAACCAAATCCTCACTAGCGCGCCTTTATATACCCGTGATGTGATAGCTTCGAGAACCTTCTACAATATTTTTACGTATCCCAGATCAATACTAAATATTCCGAAAATTCTAGTAATTTACAATTTCTTGTTCCGCCAACCTGATAATTAAGCATTGGCATGTATCTTTCAATCACTTGTAAAACGTAGACCCAGATACAGTATCGAAAGCAAAATTAGGAATGTAAGCAAAGCACCCACATTCTGTACAAAAGCGACTTTCGCTGACTAAAATAAAATGTACATTTTGTGAATCAAAAGGGCTTCCCCTAACCGGCAAGCAAAACATTATCAGTCAAGTGGACGCGGACGGGTGCGATCATGAAGACAAAAGGGAGCCGCGCATATCTTGAGAGGGGCGGGGCGGGGAGAGGCTACAGGCGAGGGCGGGGGGGCTCAATTGCGACTCAAGAATTTAATTTGGTCGCAGAGAGGGGTGCGGGCTTCGCGCAACGCGCAAATTAATTTTAATCGTCGTCATTAGGGAGCGCGGCCCCTCCCCCTCGTGCCCCCGTCTGATCCGTGCGCGGACATTGCGGACGCTAGAGACCCTTTCAACTCGCCGCCACTGTCCGCCGTTATTACCGCATCAACCATCTTTTATAATCGTTTCTTATCGGACGCGGCAATTATTCCTTTCCTTAGAGGCGAATCTAAATGCCGGCTCGCGGACGATTCCGAATAACGCGAGGATTTTTCTAACTTTCGAGCCGCTACGAACCGTCTGCGTCTGCGCCGATGGCACCGCGTGCCATCGGCGCAGACGCAGCCGATTGTTGCTATTTGCGTTCGAGCTACTTGTGAGCTCTTCCTGCTGCGCTCAGCACAGTTCCACTGTGCCGCGCTCAGTGGCTTCCTGCAGCGCTCAGCTCAGTTCCACTGCGCCGCGCTCAGTGGCTTCCTGCAGCGCTCAGCACAGTTCCACTGCGCCGCGCTCAGTGGCTTCCTGCCGCGCTCAGCACAGTTCCACTGCGCCGCGCTCAGTGGCTTCCTGCAGCGCTCAGCACAGTTCCACTGTGCCGCGCTCAGTGGCTTCCTGCCGCGCTCAGCACAGTTCCATTGCGCCGCGCTCAGCACAGTTCCACTGCGCCGCGCTCAGCACAGTTCCACTGCGCCGCGCTCAGTGGCTTCCTGCCGCGCTCAGCACAGTTCCACTGTGCCGCGCTCAGTGGCTTCCTGCCGAGCTCAGCACAGTTCCATTGCGCCGCGCTCAGCACAGTTCCACTGCGCCGCGCTCAGCACAGTTCCACTGCGCCGCGCTCAGTGGCTTCCTGCCGCGCTCAGCACAGTTCCACTGTGCCGCGCTCAGTGGCTTCCTGCCGCGCTCAGCACAGTTCCATTGCGCCGCGCTCAGCACAGTTCCACTGCGCCGCGCTCAGCACAGTTCCACTGCGCCGCGCTCAGTGGCTTCCTGCCGCGCTCAGCACAGTTCCACTGTGCCGCGCTCAGTGGCTTCCTGCCGAGCTCAGCACAGTTCCATTGCGCCGCGCTCAGCACAGTTCCACTGCGCCGCGCTCAGCACAGTTCCACTGCGCCGCGCTCAGTGGCTTCCTGCCGCGCTCAGCACAGTTCCACTGTGCCGCGCTCAGTGGCTTCCTGCCGCACTCAGCACAGTTCCATTGCGCCGCGCTCAGCACAGTTCCACTGCGCCGCGCTCAGCACAGTTCCACTGCACCGCGCTCAGTGGCTTCCCGGGTGCGGCTCGCAGCTTCACACACAGAGAACCACAAAGTGGGAACGCTTTGTCTTGTCATTCGGATAGCTCGCTTAAATCATCATAATTAAAATATCTGCGCCAGACGCGACTGGAATCTCTTTGAAAATTAAAATACATGCGACCGCGAGGAGCGCGCGCTTACAGAGCGTTGGGAAAATGTTTTGTCATTATGTATGTAGGTTTGGTTATTTATTGCAGCGTTTGATCGTTTACTCTGTCACTGAATTATAGAAATGCCTTTGATTCAATTTTTTGAATATTCCTTGTGAGAATATGTGTGTAGAGTCAGTTACGTGGGGTACGTACCGGGCACGGCGGGGTAGGAGTAGGGCGAGCAGGCGGCGGGGTCCAGGTGGTGCGCGGCGTGGTGCTGCGCCGGCCAGTCCACGGGCTTGTACTGCGGGTGCAGGCCGCCGCGGCCCAGCAGCAGGCCGCCGTAGCCGGCCGCGGCCGCCATGTTGTGGTGCGCGGCGGCCGCGTGGTACTCGGCCGCGTGGCGGTGCGCCGCGTGCCCGTACCTGCGCCACACGACCGTCACTACACGTGCACCTCCGACGCCGGTTACAGTTACTTACATCAAAGGTGCCGCACGCTAGTGGCATCTAAACCAATATAAGCTGGCCTCTATTCAAACTCCCTACTACGCTGGATCAGCTCAAGGCCAAAGTGGTACCACAGACATTCGGTCGACTGTACTAAAGTGTTGAAATTGCTCTGATTATATAGGAGACCAATTAAAACTACAATCTGGCAGTTGGTAGGGTTCCTTATTAATGATGCCCTATCTCCCGCAGTTCCAATTTCCCCGAAGCTTTTATTATTAAAAAAAGTTGTATGACTCTGTCTTGACCAAAATCGTGAATGTTAGGTACAGTCGCAAAGTCAATGCTTACGTAGCTATTGTTTAATGTTTTTTATTATTACTTGAGTTTTTTATTTGTTGTTACGTAAACATTTCACTGCAATTGACACTTAATTCATTAAATATTTGGTAATCACTTTAAGCAATACTGATAGATAACAAACGACGTTGTTCTGTACTTAATTACCTAATAGGCCCACATGAATACAGGTGTGAATAAGTGCGAATGAGAGGGGAGATTTTATTTTATTCTAACACTTTTGGACATGCCCGTACGAGGATTGGTCAAGTGTGAACTCTACAAATAATTTAACTTTATATTTTGGGGACGTTGGGAATTAATGTATGAGATATCATTTTGGGGAAGTTGCAAGTTGGCGAGGGGGCACCTCCCTTAGTTGGTACGGAACCCACTCGGCATTACATACACTGCCTTTAATTTTGTCAATTTAATAATAAGAAGGTATTCATTGCTTTATGTTTGTGGTGTTGTCTCTTCTTTTTAAAATTATTATCTGAAGCAATAGGTTCTGGTACTGTTGTCATTCGGAGTACGTCAGCGTGCAGCTGGCGGCGCACTCACCCCGTGTAGTGCTGGTGCCAGGGGTCGTAGTCGTAGATGTCGACGCCTGCGCAGGCGCCGCCCGGCGGCACGCCCGCCACGCCGGCCGCCGCCGCCGCGTTGAAGAACGACGCAGGCAGGTTGCGCGACACCATCGGCACGCTCTCTGCAAGTAACCCACTGTCACATCTATGATCAACATACCTACAGCTACTCGTTAAGTAAAACAAAATAGGCCTATTTATACAGTTTCTTTACTGAATCTTGATTATTGTGTTTTATTTAGTTAACAGCTCATCATAAGACACACCCGCTCAATTCTAAAAACTTTATTTAGCTGAGCTGCGTATACCTATAATATGGGTATACACAGCTCAGCTAAATAAAGTTTTTGTGTGGTATTTAGAGTTTTTTATTCTTGGTGAACAATAAATCGGTCGTAGGTGGCTGCCATTTCCTCAACATGCAATCATGCGAGCTTTATCATTTTCGGTTATTTCCTGGTTATTTTCTTATTTCATATAAAATGAATATTTATCTTTTTTCATATGAGGAGCTGACGAACAAATCCGGACTTTGATTTGTTATAGTAGAGGTCAAAAACCAAAATAAGTTAAAGTTAATTAGGTCGAATTTTAAGGTTTAGTAAAGGAATAGTGTATCAAAATTTAAGCCCAGATCTGGCTTTAGTTCAATAGAAACTCTAACCTCTCTTTTCTAATTTTTTTTTTTCGAAAAATTTCATTCATCCACAAGGACGAGTCCGTTTCTGATTGAAAACACCGTTTTAACATTTATTTTTTTGAGGCATTTAGAGCTTGTTTTGATTGAAAATATTTCGTTAGTATATAATAGTACACAAAGAGCGCATAAAAATAAAAAATGGAGTGTGTGGACAAGTCCGGATTTGGTCGCCAGCTCCTCATTATATGAGAGTTGATGTTGTATTCATTTTCGAATAAATTTGTGAATAAACGTTTGCTTCAATGGTTTTCATTTGCCTTGCCATTGTAGAGTTTAGTAGATTTTTTTCGACTATAATGAGATGGAAGCATGGGGAGGATATCGATTTTTTTTTTTAGTTTATAGGTACCATTCTCATAGTTTGTTGTTTTCCGTCTAATATAAAGCTTATTTCTCGTAAATAAATTACCGGAATATAATATAGCTGGTCAATGCAACATTTTTCGAAGAAAATACTTATTTATTACACTTGAGCGTAATTTCAAGTAAAGTAAAACTTAAACTAACGTAAGGTACAAAAAGAAGAAAAAAATAATGTTTTTAATTGTCGTATGGGACAGAGACGTAATATCTCTCGGTAGAAACTTAATGTATCAGCCGTTAGTACAAATAATTACCATAGAGTTGAATTTGTCTAGATGATACGTCACTTTGTATCCTGCTCGTTAACATGACTATGGTTACGCTAACGAAGAAAGAATTCAAGAAGACTAAATTATCTGATACGTCAATTGAAGTTCTAAAATTTTGTTTAGGTAAAGCAAAAATCTGGGACGTATGGGACATTTTTGGAACGATAAAAATATTTCAATTATACCACTAGAAAGAGCAGAAAATTCTGAAACTAACAGTATTTTTGAGTCATTTTGAACAAAATGTCCCTTACGTCAATTCTTATTACAGGTATCGATATGTGAGCTAGCTGAGCTGCGTATACCTATATGTAAGCTAGCTGAGCTGCGTATACCTATATGTGAGCTAGCTGAGCTGCGTATACCTATATGTGAGCTAGCTGAGCTGCGTATACCTATATGTGAGCTAGCTGAGCTGCGTATACCTATATGTGAGCTAGCTGAGCTGCGTATACCTATATGTGAGCTAGCTGAGCTGCGTATACCTATATGTGAGCTAGCTGAGCTGCGTATACCTATATGTGAGCTAGCTGAGCTGCGTATACCTATATGTGAGCTAGCTGAGCTGCGTATACCTATATGTGAGCTAGCTGAGCTGCGTATACCTATATGTGAGCTAGCTGAGCTGCGTATACCTATATGTGAGCTAGCTGAGCTGCGTAAACCTATATGTGAGCTAGCTGAGCTGCGTAAACCTATATGTGAGCTAGCTGAGCTGCGTATACCTATATGTGAGCTAGCTGAGCTGCGTATACCTATATGTGAGCTAGTTTAGCTGCGTATACTAGCTGTTGCTCGCGACTTCGTCTGCGGTCCAGTATGAATAGTAGCCTATGTCCTTCTCTAGGTCATGGTCTGCCCATGTGCCAAATTACATCCAAATCCGTTTTGCCGTTTTAGCGTGAAAGCGTAATCAACAAACAAACACAGTTTTTACAACAATTATATTAGTTAGGATAGTTAGAAGGATGAAAAACCGGTCTATAGACATTCTAGAAGTCTAGACTCACAAAATGTATTAGGTACTTACTTAAATTTTAAAAAAAACTCTTATCGCACTACTAAAGTTTCTATGGTAATATAATTAAATCATGATTCGAAAGACACGTGGCGCTATCTATTATCATTAAGAACGTTATTGTTGTTTTCCTCGGGAACAGTATTTTTTTTCGGGATGAAAGGTACCCTATGTCTGTTTCTGTACACCTGATAACGTATATGTAAATTTCAGGATGATCAGTTCAGAGGTTTAGGCGTGAAAAGGTAACAAACAAACAAACTAACAGAGAAACTAACAAACTTTCGCATTTGTAATATTAAGTTCGGACCCCGACGGGCAACGAACAACAGCGAACATAGCGGTAGCGCAGCACGGAATAAAAGGCAATACAATAATTGTCTACGAGTATCACAAAACTGACGCCGATGTCTTCTTTATTATTGGTTCATTACTAATCACTATCGTGCAAAAGCGATTCTTTTCTTGACAATAATAATATCCGTGTTTTTCTAAGAATTTTCACTAAAATTACCTAATTGATCATTAGTAATATCACATAAAACAATCGACGTTTCCGAGAAGGAGCCAGCAAAATTCGCGCTGAGCGACCGGAGCGAGCTCCTCCTAGCCGCCTTTTTAGCCCCAGTAGCCGACTCGCGCAGTGTGGCGTATGACGTCGAGTGGCATTAGTTTAGAAGTGGTCGCGCGTAGTTTTTGTTCGCGCGCGCGGTATGCGCGGCACGGCGGCTGCGGCTGCGGCTCAAAGCCGACCGGCCGCGCCCGCAGGCCACGAGCCCGAGACTATGCCATCGCTGTGAGTTTTTGTCGCGCGGCTCCTTTCGGTCATCTTTTAAGTAATGGCCTGAGTTTTTCCGATCTAATCACGGCCGCGGAACTATGTCCCGACTCTCGTCATTCGATCTCACATCGAATCAACGATTCGCAATATTTTTTGGTTCGTAGCTGCCCTCGACCGACAAAACTGGTTACATGTTGCGTCACCACAGCGAACGTCATTGGTGTCATCATCGCTGTACAGGTGTGCGTAGCATATCTACGGACTCACATACATCATCGCTGTACAGGTGTGCGTAGCATATCTACGTACTCACATACATCATCGCTGTACAGGTGTGCGTAGCATATCTACGGACTCACATACATCATCGCTGTACAGGTGTGCGTAGCATATCTACGGACTCACATACATCATCGCTGTACAAGTGTGCGTAGCATATCTACGTACTCACATACATCATCGCTGTACAGGTGTGCGTAGCATATCTACGTACTCACATACATCATCGCTGTACAGGTGTGCGTAGCATATCTACGGACTCACATACATCATCGCTGTACAGGTGTGCGTAGCATATCTACGGACTCACATACATCATCGCTGTACAGGTGTGCGTAGCATATCTACGTACTCACATACATCATCGCTGTACAGGTGTGCGTAGCATATCTACGGACTCACATACATCATCGCTGTACAGGTGTGCGTAGCATATCTACGTACTCACATACATCATCGCTGTACAGGTGTGCGTAGCATATCTACGTACTCACATACATCATCGCTGTACAGGTGTGCGTAGCATATCTACGTACTCACATACATCATCGCTGTACAGGTGTGCGTAGCATATCTACGTACTCACATACATCATCGCTGTACAGGTGTGCGTAGCATATCTACGTACTCACATACATCATCGCTGTACAGGTGTGCGTAGCATATCTACGGACTCACATACATCATCGCTGTACAGGTGTGCGTAGCATATCTACGGACTCACATACATCATCGCTGTACAGGTGTGCGTAGCATATCTACGTACTCACATACATCATCGCTGTACAGGTGTGCGTAGCATATCTACGTACTCACATACATCATCGCTGTACAGGTGTGCGTAGCATATCTACGTACTCACATACATCATCGCTGTACAGGTGTGCGTAGCATATCTACGTACTCACATACATCATCGCTGTACAGGTGTGCGTAGCATATCTACGGACTCACATACAAACTCCAGTACGGCGGGAGTACGCGACGCAGTTTTAATGAACTTACAAATTACATATTAGTATAAATCTTTAGCGGAACGCAAGTAGGTACTCGTGCGTTTCAAAGACATACAATAATTCATCTCAGTTAGATAAACTCCAGGTGTTAATACTCTTTCTATGAAACTCCTCGATGAACATCTCCAATAGGTAGGTACATAATGGTTTCTCAAATGAAGTGCACCGAGCATGACTGGGGGCAAGTAAAGAGGTGGAGTAAAATAATGAGGAGAGGACGGCGGCGACGCGACCGAGGGGCGGGAGGGGGGCGGGAGGGGGGTGGGACGGGCTCTAGTTTGTAATTAAACGTCGGATTTAATTAAGGTGGCTCTGAAACCCACTTCAGTGATTTATCTAGTTAGTGGCGCGGTCGCCGGCCACATTACTCCGGCGAGCAATACAATCGCTGCGCTCTTTTTCGAACAGCTCGCGGTGTGTTTTTGCACAAAATTCTCGGTATTCAGCCACACGGGGGACACTCGGCCGCGAGGTCGCGACTCGCTCAGCTGCATCGTTACACCTTACTTATCTTACACTAGGTACTAAGAATCAATCGTTTCCGTTCGCTATATAAGTTGGACAATGCTTAGTTTTCTTACTTCACTTGTGCGGGTATTTTACAAACACAATTACTTATTCTTATTTTTTGGTTACTTAGAAACCCATTCGCAATAGAATGGATGAGTGCAATGAGTAGTTTTCAATGAGAGTCTTGAAAAGCCTGAGTTTTTCGTAAGGCTCAGGCTTTTTCCTTTTGAGCATTATGACGGACTTCCTCCCGTATGTTAGCATCAGCCATCAAGGCAGTATCTTCCTCCCGTCAATACTCAAGCAATTGCTGAAACATTTTTGTTTAAACAGCCTCCTTCATGATGAACAATATGGCTTTACAAAAGGTCGTTCGACTACAGATGCGGGTGTTGCTCTGCTGAAACATATATTTAACGCATGGGAGAACTTGCAAAATGCTATTGAAGCTTGCTGTGATCTCTCCAAAGCCTCTGATTGCGTGCACATTGACACGCTTTTGCGTAAACTATATCATTACGGTGTCCTAAACGAAGCTCTCTAAGTAATAAATTCTTATTTACAATAGGTTTCAATGTGTAAATGTTAATGGTGTGAAATCTTCTGGGCTACTAGCCGGTCTATTCTGTAAAAATCTCACCGTGAAAACTTAGGTGAAGTGAGCTTGATGAGAGCTGTCATCTGTCCACCTGTTGCTAGGGATTGACACTCTTGACAGCTCACTCCACGATCACCTCACCTAAGTTTTCACGGTGAGATTTGTACAGAATAGCACTACAATTCAGTTAGGTGTATCTTAAAACTCAATACTGGGTCCGTTCTTATTCTTAGCCTCAATATCAATGATGCACCAATTCTCAAATCAATCAATTCAATTCAATTCTCTTATCAGTGATTTACCATTCTTTTTAAAGGGTATCTTTGACATTGTACTGCTTGCAGATAATACCTCTAAAATTTTTAAAGTAGACAGGAAAAGACAAGATTTTGACGACGTAAACAGTGCACTCTCAATGGTTACAGATTGGTTTACGACAAACAACTTAGTTCTCAATGCCAAGAAAATGAAATGTATAAAGTTTGCCTTACCGAATGTTAGAAATCTAGGACCCAACATCGTCTTAGATAAAGAGGTGCTTGAAACTGTAGACTCGGCAGTTTTTCTGGGCATAACAGTAGATGCCAAACTTCAGTGGGGCCCACATATATCAAGCCTAGCGGGAAGCCTCAGTTCAGCCGCCTACGCCGTCAGAAAAGTAAGACAATACACTGACGTTGATACGTCGTTGATATTTTCAAAGCGTTATGTCATACGGTATTCTGCTGTGGGGCAAAGCCGCTGACATTCAAAATATTTTATTTGTTCTTAAAAAACGAGCTGTTCGAGCAATTAACCAGCTAGGTGCCTGAGTTTCTCTGATTTTTTTTTAAACATACCTATTGGGTATTCTCACGGTGGCATCACAATTCATCTTCGCCAACATCTTATACGATATTAGACAAATATATAGAAGTATATTTGCACACTAAAAACAGTGATATTCACAATGTTAACACCAGAAATAAGGACAAATTACGTGCTCCTTTTCACCGGCTTCACAAGGTTCATAACTCATTTGTTGGGCTTGGTTAACTTTTTATTACAAGCTACCCTCTTCTTTGTTAGATTTGCCTTTTAATGTGTTTAAGGCTTCAGAAAAATACAACTTTTATTCAAAGGCATACTAATATATCAACGACTACTTAAACGATAAGATTAGTTGGTCGCTGTGATTAACTCAAGACAATGTTTATGTTCTTTCTCCAGAATTAGCTTACTTTCTGACAGGTTATATGATTATTATTTTATTTTATTTGACTGTATAAGTCAGTCAGTTGTATAGCAATATGTTGTTAGCTAGCGATCTCGACAGTTGATCTTAGTTATTATTCTTGTCTGAGCAACCGGCAGCAAGTTCGTCACGCTCCCTTAGATGTCACTGTGTGGGCGACCCCCACATTTCGTTACACACTTAATAACAAAACATTTTCACACATTTTCACACTGCTACATAATCAAGTGTTGTGAATTCGCGCGTCGTCCTGTGGACACATACCACGGCTAGGTGAAGTCTGTAACAAACTGGTTGATACTGGTTAGGCCGGCCGGCCGGCGGCGCGGCGCTGCGCACACGCTGTCACGCGCCCGCCGGCCGGCCAGTCCGTGAACCGCCTTTGCTTGCGAAGCCCGCGTCACGTGCTATCAACACGCCTCCATATTCCTAGTTGTATTACGCCGCTGATTATACCGTGCTTAAGTCGCTTTACCTATTGATATTACTGCTATTGCTGTGCTTCTTTCTCCTTCTATCTAAACATAAAGAAGAACTTTGTAGTGTGTGGGAACAATAAAGGATTGTCTAGCATAACCTCCAAAGTGTACGTTATTCCGCCTGGACACAACCTATCACCTACAGAATCGTGAGTACATACATACACACTAAATTGGTGACCCCGTTTAGAACACCAGAATGAGTACTAATGCAGAAAGCGATAGTAGCGATTCGACGAAGACCGCCTGCTCACAGGGAGGCGTAACCACGAGGCGCCCTAAACAAATGCGCGTTTCCATTGACAAAGAACGAAAATCGGACGAATATTTAAGGAAGTTAAATATCAAAGTACCACCTTTCTCACCGGACGACCCAGAGATATGGTTCGCACTTGTGGAAGGACAATTCGAGAATTATGGAATCACCGAAGATGCAATAAAATTTAACTGCGTCATTGCGAACCTAGAAATTGTTCACGCCAAGTCCGTAAAAGACATAGTGCTTAATCCGCCTACTCACAATCGTTATGAAAAAATCAAGAGCGAGCTGATCAAGCGACTTACCGCCTCACACGAGAAGAAAGTTCGTCAGCTACTCACCCATGAGGAACTGGGTGACAGGAAACCCACACAGTTTCTCCGCCATCTACGAGACCTGGCAGGGCCGAATGTTCCAGAGGAATTTTTGCAGACCATCTGGAGTAACCGCCTCCCACACAACATTCAAACCGTACTGACATCCCAGCCCTCCCTAACGCTGGAACAGCTAGCAGAACTCGCAGACCGAATCCAGGAGATATCAACGCCGCCGGTCGTCGCAGCTACCGCCGTGCCTGCTAGTGGACCAGGACCCAGCAGCAGCACCACTAGCGAGATCGCGGAGCTAAAACGGATGGTCGAACGACTAGCCATCAAGTTAGACGAGCACACCCGCCAGCCACGCCGCAGGGAACGTTCGCAACAACAGCGCCGCCAATCAGCATCGCGCAGTTCAACCAGATCAGCATCGAGCTACAGGACCCATCCAATCTGCTGGTACCACGACATATTCGGATCTAGAGCACGCAACTGCCAGAAACCATGCGACTACAAGGAGTCGGGAAACACCGCGGGCAATCATCAGTAATGGCGACACAAGATTGCCCTGCCACACCCGGTCGCCTCTTCGTAACAGACCATAGCACGAAAATCCAATTTTTAGTCGACACAGGGAGTGACCTTTGTGTGTACCCTCGAACTCAGCTACGAGAACGCCGAGCACCAACGAGCTACCAGCTAACCGCGGCCAACGGATCTACCATCAGCACATACGGCTACGCGCATCTCAACTTGAACCTCGGACTCCGACGAAGTTATCCGTGGCGATTTGTGGTGGCGGATGTTACCAAACCTATAATAGGGGTAGATTTTTTGTGTCATTACAATTTAATAGTGGACTGTAAAAATCAAAACTTAATAGATAACACAACTTCACTAACAGCACCAGCGACACGGGCTAGCAACGCGTGTAACATCCACTCAGTCAAGGTACTTTCAGGTGCCACACGTTACCATCTCATGCTGTCGCGGGAATTTCCCGAAATTATGCGACCCGCGGGTACACATCGCTTGATACCACACAACACACAACACCACATCCGCACCACACCAGGCCCGCCTGTCTCATGCGCACCAAGACGACTAGCCCCCGATAAACTACGAATAGCTCGAGCCGAATTCGAAGCTATGCTAGCTAACGGCACAGCTAGACCTTCCGACAGCCCATGGTCATCCCCATTGCACCTCGCCCTAAAGAAGGACAACGGGTGGCGCCCATGCGGCGATTACAGGAAACTCAACTCCCGCACCGTTCCAGACATGTACCCAATCCGACACATACACGATTTTACACACAACATAACTGGCTGTAGCATATACAGTACAATCGATTTAGTCAAAGCCTATAATCAAATACCAGTGTGCAAGGAGGACATACCCAAGACAGCCATCACAACGCCTTTTGGTATGTACGAATTTCCATATATGACATTTGGGCTGCGAAACGCAGGGCAAACGTTTCAAAGATTCGTGGACGAAATGATGCGTGGACTAGACTTCGTCTATTGCTATTTAGATGATTTTTTAATTTACAGCAGAGACGAAAAGCAGCATGAGGACCACCTGCGCCAGGTATTCACCAGGCTCCGGGACTTTGGCATGGTGATTAATGTGTCTAAGTGCATATTCGGTGCACCAGAAGTAACTTTCTTAGGTTATCGAATCGCGGAGAGCGGAACAAAACCACTGGACGAGAAAGTGCAAGCCATACGCAACTTTCCCCCACCCAAGGACGTCAGGGCACTCAGACGATTCCTAGGTATGGCCAATTTCTACAGGCGATTCCTGCCCAACGCAGCCCAAACACAAGCACCCCTGAATGCCCTACTCACAGGGACAGTAAAAGGCCCCACACCCATCAACCTCACCGGCGATGCTCTAAAGGCATTCCTGGAAACCAAAGATAGTCTCACCAATGCAGCTCTTCTGGCTCATCCAAACTGTCAAGCCAAATTGGCATTAGTGACGGACGCATCGGACACTGCTATTGGTGCAGTATTACAACAGCAACACAAGCGCGGATGGGAGCCGCTGGTATACTTTTCCAGAAAGCTGAGCCCGTGCCAGATTAAGTACTCACCGTATGATCGTGAGCTTCTCGCAATCTACGAAGCAATTAAATACTTTCGGCACATGCTCGAGGCCCGGCACTTCACGGTCTACACGGACCATAAACCGATCAGTTATGCTTTCCATGACCGGAAGCATAGCTGCTCACCCAGACAACACCGGCATTTGGACTATATCGCCCAGTTCACGACAGACATTAAGCATATTCCTGGCAAAGATAACGTCGTGGCTGATGCCCTATCCCGTATAGAGGAACTGAGTTTACCAATTTGCCTGACCGACCTCAGTACAGCCCAAGTTAACGACCAAGAACTGGCTCAGTACCTAGCAGGAGACACATCTCTTCGTCTACAAAAGATGGACTGCCCAGGGAGTCAAAAACCTATTTATTGTGACGTCAGAACAGCAATACCCAGGCCTTTCGTGACGAAAACATTCCGCCAGCAGGTATTCACAAGTCTCCACTCCTTAAGCCACCCGGGCCCAGCCGCTACCGCCAAGCTGGTAGCAGAAAGATTTGTTTGGCCTGGCATACGGAAAGACTGCAGAAAGTGGGCCAGAACATGCTTGTCGTGTCAGCGCGCGAAGGTTAGTCGACACGTGTCTGCACCATTGGGCACTTTCGATGTACCCCGCGCCCGCTTCAGGTATGTACATATCGACCTAATAGGCCCACTACCACTTTCAAATGGAAACAGGTACTGCCTAACAGCCATAGACCGCTTCACACGGTGGCCAGAAGTCATGCCGATCCCGGACATAACCGCTGAAACGGTAGCAAAAGCACTAATTTCAGGCTGGATATCCAGATTCGGCGTGCCAACGGATATTGTAACAGATCGCGGCCGTCAGTTCGAGTCCGCTCTGTTCCAATACCTGGCAAAAACCACAGGATTCCAACACAAGCGCACAACCGCCTATCACCCAGCCTGCAACGGATTGATCGAACGCTTTCATAGGCAGCTAAAAGGGTCCATTACATGCCACGCAGATAACAACTGGGCAGAGATACTACCGCTAGTGTTACTCGGCATTCGTAGTGCATTCAAGGAGGACCTACAAACTACCTCAGCAGAATTACTGTATGGTGAACCATTAAGGCTACCCGGCGAGTTCTTTGATCCCAGCGCCCACGGAACATCAGACTTGTCAGATTTCACCGCGCGCTTACGACCATTCGCTGAGAAACTGAAACCCGTACCGGCATCTCAACACGTCAAGCACAGGGTATTTGTCTTCAAAGAGTTAGCCACCGCAGAACATGTCTTCCTTCGTGAAGACGCTCCACGCGCCCCTTTTCAACCAGCCTACACAGGCCCACACAAGGTGATAGAAAAAGACGAAAAGGTATATAAACTAATGATAAAAGGGAAACCAGTGACCGTCACAATTGATAGATTAAAACCCGCTTTTGTGCTTATTAACGAACAAGACGAAGACCGCGTCGCGAAACATGCGAGGCCCACAGATCAACCCAAATTACCTCCACGCCCGCCCCACCAATCACCAGCAACCACACCAAAACCACTCAGCAATCCAAACCCGGCACTGTCTATCCCGCATCCATCGACAGTAAGTCCCAAAACAACACGCAGCGGTCGACAGGTCCGATTTCCGGATTATTATCGCCCCTAACCAGGTCTCTGGGGGGGAGTGATGTGGGCGACCCCCACATTTCGTTACACACTTAATAACAAAACATTTTCACACATTTTCACACTGCTACATAATCAAGTGTTGTGAATTCGCGCGTCGTCCTGTGGACACATACCACGGCTAGGTGAAGTCTGTAACAAACTGGTTGATACTGGTTAGGCCGGCCGGCCGGCGGCGCGGCGCTGCGCACACGCTGTCACGCGCCCGCCGGCCGGCCAGTCCGTGAACCGCCTTTGCTTGCGAAGCCCGCGTCACGTGCTATCAACACGCCTCCATATTCCTAGTTGTATTACGCCGCTGATTATACCGTGCTTAAGTCGCTTTACCTATTGATATTACTGCTATTGCTGTGCTTCTTTCTCCTTCTATCTAAACATAAAGAAGAACTTTGTAGTGTGTGGGAACAATAAAGGATTGTCTAGCATAACCTCCAAAGTGTACGTTATTCCGCCTGGACACAACCTATCACCTACAGAATCGTGAGTACATACATACACACTAAAACTGCTTGCGGTAGCGTCGGGGGTCGGGTTGCCTCTTTCCTTCAAATATGGCCAGGGGGGTAATGGCTGATCTTTGCGTTATGCTCGTGAACGGGTGCTGCTTGTGGTGACTGGTCGTCTTGCTGACCTTGGTTTTGTTTTGTTATTAGTGATTAACTGTTTATTTATTTTACTTAGATTTTTTATTTTATTTATTTATTTGGTTTGCCAACAATTGTTTACACTAACATCATGAGCATAAATATAACATGTTAAAAATTTGGAACAGTGTATCAATTACTTAAAGGTAAACACCACATGAACTAAATTAAGTAATATTAATTGTAAGCCTAGGTACACGTACAGTTTACAAGCCATCTTAAAACTAAAGAAAAAATATGTAGCCTATGTTTAAATAAAGAATTAGTTTTGTAATATTGCACAAATTAAGTAAGAAAAACAAATTCAATGAATGCTTTACAACAACTCTGATATACAACTCAAGATTTTAGATTTCTGCTTAGTCAGAGAGTCAAAGTGGAAATCGATTAGATCGCTGCAACTATTCAAAACCCTACAGAACCTAGCGCATGGGGAGTTAGATCCCAACACCGTTCTTCTCTGTGGAGGACGAAGTGGAGTTATGGGTTTACGTGGAATTCTTGATGGAGCACGAAAGCTTATAAGTGCGAGCAGCGACGATGAATCAATATTTCCTTTCAGGACTTTACAGGCAAACATTGCATCGTTTAAACGCCTTCGCTCTTCTAAAGGGTGTATGTTGAAGATTTTTAATCTGTCTTTGTAAGAAGGCGTTTTTTTTCTTCCAAGCTAAAGCACTAGGAAGTGGTGAAGGGTGGGCGTGCGGGCAGTTTGTCCGAACACTGAGATGTAGCTGGTTGATGGGTACGACCCACACAGGATGTTTACAGAAAATAAAATCACGGTTTTGTAGCCGTTATTGATTGACCAGTTTATTAGAGAAAACATAAGTAGTAGATTGGACAAGTAGTGCATAAAAGAAGCCATTATTTTACCCCGAGACGTGGCGAGAGTGGATAGTAAGTCGAAAGGTAAAATGGCTCGTTTTTATGCCCGAGTCACTCTGCTTTTCACTTCGATTGCGAGAAAATGAAACAGGCATAAAATCACTTTTCACTGTTCAAAAATTTTGCTAAATTGAAGAAGAGAATAGCTACCTAATTCCCGCCACGAAACTTTTTAAATTGAAGAAGAGAATAGCTAATTCCCGCAACGAAACTTTGTAAATTGAAGAAGAGAATAGCTGATTCCCGCCACGAAACTTATTAAATTGAAGAAGAGAATAGCTAATTACCGCCACGAAACTTTTTAAATTGAAGAATAGAATAGCTAATTCCTGCCACGAAACTTATTAAATTGAAGAAGAGAATAGCTAATTACCGCCACCAAACTTTTTAAATTGAAGAATAGAATAGCTAATTCCTGCCACGAAACTTATTAAATTGAAGAAGAGAATAGCTAATTACCGCCACGAAACTTATTAAATTGAAGAAGAGAATAGCTAATTCCCGCCACGAAACTTATTAAATTGAAGAAGAGAATAGCTAATTCCCGCCATGAAACTTTTTAAATTGGAGAAGAGAATAGCTAATTCCTGCCACGAAACTTATTAAATTGAAGAAGAGAATAGCTGATTCCCGCTACGACACTTTTTAAAAGTTTTTATTTTTATTTTCAACATGTGTCATTCGACTTGGGTGCTTCATACGGCCCAGACATAAAAATGTTTCTTTGCGTTTTTAAATAATAAATGACAACTATTTTATCTGGTTTTATTAAATTAACGACAGAAAACACGGACGTGATAAAGCTATTGAAATAAAATAACGACTTTAATTTACGACGTGTTATTGTGCATGTCGCTGTTGAACCTGATTATCTTAGTCTTAGAAGAGAAAAAAAATACTATCACTAGAGCATAAAAACATTTTAGCAAAGCATAAAACCGACTTCCAAAACAAAACACTACAAAGTAAAAAATAACTTTAATTTCGGTAGTCGGTGTCTTTGGTTTTGTATTTTCGTTTTTTGCCACCGACTTCCGAAATTAAGGTTATTTTTCACTTTGTAGTTTTTTGTTTTGGAAGTCGGTTTTATTTTTGCTAAAAAGTGTTTATTTTGTCACTTTTAAGTTGTGGTACCTACCCCACACAAATTCGAATACCACTATCTGCTATGTAAATAACAGTGATAGGAAGTTATTATAAAACCGGTCCAGAGCGAGTCAGACTCGCACACCCAGGGTTCCGTACCATCCTACTTCCTACTTATTATAAAACCGGTCCAGAGCGAGTCAGACTCGCACACCCAGGGTTCCGTACCATCCTACTTCCTACTTATTATAAAACCGGTCCAGAGCGAGTCAGACTCGCACACCCAGGGTTCCGTACCATCCTACTTCCTACTTATTATAAAACCGGTCCAGAGCGAGTCAGACTCGCACACCCAGGGTTCCGTACCATCCTACTTCCTACTTATTATAAAACCGGTCCAGAGCGAGTCAGACTCGCACACCCAGGGTTCCGTACCATCCTACTTCCTACTTATTATAAAACCGGTCCAGAGCGAGTCAGACTCGCACACCCAGGGTTCCGTACCATCCTACTTCCTACTTATTATAAAACCGGTCCAGAGCGAGTCAGACTCGCACACCCAGGGTTCCGTACCATCCTACTTCCTACTTATTATAAAACCGGTCCAGAGCGAGTCAGACTCGCACACCCAGGGTTCCGTACCATCCTACTTCCTACTTATTATAAAACCGGTCCAGAGCGAGTCAGACTCGCACACCCAGGGTTCCGTACCATCCTACTTCCTACTTATTATAAAACCGGTCCAGAGCGAGTCAGACTCGCACACCCAGGGTTCCGTACCATCCTACTTCCTACTTATTATAAAACCGGTCCAGAGCGAGTCAGACTCGCACACCCAGGGTTCCGTACCATCCTACTTCCTACTTATTATAAAACCGGTCCAGAGCGAGTCAGACTCGCACACCCAGGGTTCCGTACCATCCTACTTCCTACTTATTATAAAACCGGTCCAGAGCGAGTCAGACTCGCACACCCAGGGTTCCGTACCATCCTACTTCCTACTTATTATAAAACCGGTCCAGAGCGAGTCAGACTCGCACACCCAGGGTTCCGTACCATCCTACTTCCTACTTATTATAAAACCGGTCCAGAGCGAGTCAGACTCGCACACCCAGGGTTCCGTACCATCCTACTTCCTACTTATTATAAAACCGGTCCAGAGCGAGTCAGACTCGCACACCCAGGGTTCCGTACCATCCTACTTCCTACTTATTATAAAACCGGTCCAGAGCGAGTCAGACTCGCACACCCAGGGTTCCGTACCATCCTACTTCCTACTTATTATAAAACCGGTCCAGAGCGAGTCAGACTCGCACACCCAGGGTTCCGTACCATCCTACTTCCTACTTATTATAAAACCGGTCCAGAGCGAGTCAGACTCGCACACCCAGGGTTCCGTACCATCCTACTTCCTACTTATTATAAAACCGGTCCAGAGCGAGTCAGACTCGCACACCCAGGGTTCCGTACCATCCTACTTCCTACTTATTATAAAACCGGTCCAGAGCGAGTCAGACTCGCACACCCAGGGTTCCGTACCATCCTACTTCCTACTTATTATAAAACCGGTCCAGAGCGAGTCAGACTCGCACACCCAGGGTTCCGTACCATCCTACTTCCTACTTATTATAAAACCGGTCCAGAGCGAGTCAGACTCGCACACCCAGGGTTCCGTACCATCCTACTTCCTACTTATTATAAAACCGGTCCAGAGCGAGTCAGACTCGCACACCCAGGGTTCCGTACCATCCTACTTCCTACTTATTATAAAACCGGTCCAGAGCGAGTCAGACTCGCACACCCAGGGTTCCGTACCATCCTACTTCCTACTTATTATAAAACCGGTCCAGAGCGAGTCAGACTCGCACACCCAGGGTTCCGTACCATCCTACTTCCTACTTATTCTACTTCCTATTTCCTATCCCACTTCCTACAAATAATTAATAATTATAAATGCGAAAGTTAGTGAGGATAGATGGATGTTTGTTACTCTTTCACGCAAAAACTACTGAACTTCATGAATATCCATTCATGAAATTTGTCACACAGATAGTTTATAACCTGGATTAACACACAGGATACTGTTTATCTCGATATTCGTACGGGTTCGAAACTTACGCGAGTGAAACTGCGGGGCGCTGATATTCATATACACCCCTTTAATCATTAAACGAAATAACTCAAAATTTAATTTTTTTGGGAAAACGCATTTAAAGTTTGACATGTTTACCATCATGGCTTTAATTTATCAAAAAAATAAAGAAATGGTTTAGGTAAATTTCAAAAGTCGATACCTATAGTTAGCTTAATTAATAAACTACATGATTATCAAAATACAAAAAAACATTTTTATCAGGAAGACACTTAAATCAAGAATTCAAAAATAAGTTCGTAGTTAATTCACTTTTCATAAGAATCATTAACTGTCAGAGAAACATTCCTTATTGTTTCTATGTTAATTTAAATTCAAAAATAAAATGTATGTATTTATTAATAAAAAAGACGTGTTTCTTTTTTTTATCAAAATTTATTACAAAAAAAAAATGTGAATTTTTTGTACTTGCCTGCTTATATATAAATTAAAAAAAGACAAAATAACAATTTAGTCATAACTCAAAACCAAACATATAAAAAAAATAAATGTTCTTCTAAGTTCTTACATGAAATTAACAAACTACAACATATTTATTAAAAATGAATAAAAGTGTATTCTAGTAATCAGACTTAACTAATTCTTTTGGTTTTATTATCACAAAAAATTAACTAAAAATGAGATCAAACTTAATCAAAATAATTATAAGTTTAAAATATCGTATTATAAAATCCTGCATAAAAAGAAGGGATCAGAGCTTTTGAGATAAGCTCTTTTAAATCTTTTTTTTTATTCGCACTAATTTCCTGTTTCGTGGAATAGGCTCGCTGTAGTGATATTTCTGTTAGTGCATTCATTTTTTTCCTTTTATTTCTAACATCAACTTCCTGGTAGTACTTACTTGCTTATAAGACGTTTTATAGAAAAATACAGTAGCGTTTCGTTTGCTTATTTTTTAAATGTTTATATAATTCCGGTTGACATTCTGTCCATCGCTATTCGTTGTAAAATTATACCCCCATTCTTCTTGTAAAGTTTTAAAATCATAAAATGATTCGTAATCCAGTTCATGCACCATCAATGAAGGTTTCGCTTTTTTTTGCATTTTTTATAAGAGCTATGTACTGGTCGGGTGTACATATACTATATAGGACCAGATTTTAAATTCTTCTTCACTTCCCTTTCGATGAGGCTATGGACGCTATCAGCCTCGTTTTGCGTGTGACCCCGTGTGAGAAATTGATGTGTTATACTTTTTATGTTTAATGTTTGAACTGCATATATACAGTGAAGTAATATATTTATTTTTGTTCTGTCCGCAGCAGTTGTCGGAATAAAATATATCTTCGTTTTCATCATCGTCTTCATCTCTTAAAGCTTTCAAATATGCCCATACACATACTCGTAAGCCGATCTCAATGGCGCCACGTTTTGCATCACTCTCCGTCCAGAAATAACAATGCACATTTTTATATGCTACATTACAGTCCTTTCCAGTTAGCTCCGTCACGGTTAAATTATAACAATTAAGTTTAGACTTGTAGTAAAAAGAGGAACTATCGCCTATTGGGCACTGTAATACTGCCTCCAAATCATACACAGCTACCCTAAAGTTTTTATTGACTTTCATGCGATCATTCGTCTTCTCGACCCTACTACAATTCTTCTCTTCCAAATGAGTGTTATATTTTTCTTCTAGGTCTTTCTTTTGATCAGCATTAGAATTATAGTATGAGTTGCAAAGATCACATTGATCCTTTTTAGGTTGGAAAAAAGAAAGAAATCTATTCAGAAGTGAATATTTTATAATGTTATGTAAATACCTAAGTCTTTATTATTTTGTTGTTGGTTTTCTTTAAAATCGTTGTATAAATCTTTAATAGTTTTGCTGCCTTCTATACAGGGTTATTGGTAAAACACCAACAACCTCTTAAGGGGTCATGGTACTCATCATTATGAACAACTTTTACTATGGGACCAAACCTGAAATCGCGAAAAAAAATTCAACTAGTATTTATGTTCGCATATTTCGTCAAAATGTACTGAACAGCTGATTTTTTTCGCGATTTCAGGTTTGGTCCCATAGTAAAAGTTGTTCATAATGATGAGTACAATGACCCCTTAAGAGGTTGTTGGTGTTTTACCAATAACCCTGTACATTCCTTTGAAGCTCGTACGTAGTGAGCTCAATTTAAGGGATAGAATTTATGTGCTGCACGATCGCAGCTCGTAATTCAGGATCATTTTTCATAACATTCTTTAGTCTGACTACAAATTAAATCTAACATTCCATTCAACTTTACATTCAACTCTCATTGGAGCAGATGTTTTTATTCACACCTAATACAATTACAGGACAAGGCACAGATTTTAAAAATAAACATAATTCTGTTGTCATTTTTAGGGTATTGTCATCATTTTGTCTAATAGATATTATCAATTTATCGTCAGCTTTAATATCAAATAGTTTTGCGCTTGTTAAGATTTCCTGTGTCGAGGCATTCGTTTTAACAATAGAGTTAAATTTATAGGTGTTATAGGGATTACTAAACCTAGATTTTGTCAATTGTGATGATACGAGTAGTCCACTGCACTGACTGCCTCCAATTATATAATAAATGCCCTTTTGTTACACTTATTTTTAGTATTAAGTATCACGTTTTCTGTTTTGTTTGTCGTCTTGATTTCCCTAGTATCCGTATCCGTATTAGATAAGTAACTTTATTTAGTTTATCCTGCAGGGTTATATCCGGTCGATTGTAGTGAATTGTTCTGTCGGTGAGAATGGCGCGATCGTAATAAAGTTTACATGTGTCATTTTCTAGGATAGTTTGTGGTGTGTAATTGTAGTAAAGAGTGTTAGTGTCTTGTGTGAGTGTGTATTTTACTGCTAATTTTTGATGAATTACTTTTGCCACCTGATTGTGCCTGTGTGTGTGTAGTCGGTCTGCGAGAGAGTTGTGAAAGCTCCTGTTATGTAATTAATTGTTTCTGGTTGAATGTGGCATTTACGACATTTGTCATTTGTTACTGAAGGGTCTTTAATAATAAATTTTCTATAGTTTTTTGTGTTAATAATCTGGTCCTGTATCGCAATTATAAATCCTTCAGTTTCTGGGAATAAATTGCCTATTTTAAGAAATTTATTAGAAGCTTCTTTGTTCACATAGGATTGCTCTAGGTCATGAGGATGTCGGCCATGAAGTAACTTTTTCTTCCAGTCCTCAATTTTTTGTTTTTGTAGGTCATCGCTAGTATTTTGTGGAGTATCTGGCTTTTCCTTTAAGTTGAGTGGGGTGTAGTTTAAATCATTTTGAGCTATGGCATTATGAATGTTACTAGTGCGGGATTTTGAGTGAAAAATATTATTAATTGACAGACTTATTTCCGCCAAAGATGCTGGATTAGGCCTCTCCCTCCGTTTTGTCTTTTGATAGTAAGTCTTTCTATTGCAGATTTAGGGTGTAAGTTGTTATGTTTTGTAAGAGTGGTGCGTGTAGTTCGTTCTAATTGTTCTGTGTCTGTTTTTGTCCATTTAATAACTCCGAATGAGTATGTTAATATGGGCATGGCAAATGTATTTAAGGCTTTTATGAGATTTTTACTACAAAGTTGTGTTTTGCATATTTATTATTATTATTATTTACAGACATCGTTTTATTTTTCCTGTAATGTTTACATAAACTTCTATCACACTGAATAATTTCAGATTTTCTCTATGCAAACTTCGGAGGTAGGGGGCGGGGGGGGGGGGGTGGCTGGGTATTTTTATTTACATTTTCATCAAAAGTCTAAAACTAATATGGGACCTAAAAAAAATGTTTGAGAATGTGCAAACAAACAGCGCTCTTTTATATGATACCCCACATGCTCTAGTAGCACCACTTCGAATTTTTAAGACCGCCTTTCAGTCCCTGTTGCAAAAAACGTCATCTAAAACTATTTTAAAATTCAAGTTGATAGCATTAGTAGTTCTTGAGATATCCAGCTGTGACAGACAGACAGACTGAGTCGCACTATAAGGGTTCCTTTTTACCATTTTGGTACGGAACCCTAAAAACATCGAATCATCGCATTATTGAAGCTACCCAAGCAAAGTTAATAACATTTATATGGAAAGTATACCCTTTCAAACAAAAAAGTTTTTTCCAAATCGGTCTATCGGTCTTTGAGTAATCGCGTAACAAACATACAAAAAAAAACGTACAATTGAGAACCTCCTCTATTTTGAAGTCGGTTAAAAAGGGACTTTATATCGTCTATGCACAACATAAAGACGAACTTTTAGAGCATGAGATGTGAAAAATACACAGTCTGGCCATAAATACTGTTACAATTAAAAATGTATACGCTTTTATAATAAACTTCAAAGCCACGTTCAAGATCTGAGCCTTAATAAATTCA
Organism: Dicycla oo; assembly: GCA_948252095.1. Lineage (NCBI taxonomy): Eukaryota > Metazoa > Arthropoda > Insecta > Lepidoptera > Noctuidae > Dicycla > Dicycla oo. The sequence goes on from OX411714.1 coordinate 34,372,691, forward strand.
AATCATTCATTAAACGCAAGTTGTGTCAGAAAGCTTTTTACACCGTTAAAGATTATATTGAGGACAAAAAGGCTTGGGATTGAACTGCTCCAAATTTTATTTTATTTTTTTATTTTTGCATACTGAATGTTGACATGACTATTTACTTTGTAAAGTATTATATTATTTTAATTTATTGTGAATGTGAAGACTATGTAGGTCATTGCTTTTTTGTTTGTTTTATTTTTTCTCTCAGTTATTTTTAATCATGGTCTGGCAGTTTGAGTAATTTATGCGGCCTACCCCAATGTCCTTTTTTGGTATTGTTCGTCGAATCGTTGAGCTCCTTAAGTTCTGAGTTGAGCTGCGCGATTACTGTCAAATGCGTGCACTGACTGGACAGGTCCTCTCAATCTATGTGGTTTTTTCCTCAAAAGACCATTTCAGACAACAATCTACATGGTCTTCACATGAAGTGACCAAGATTATGTCTGGACTTTATAAGAGACTGTGACCTCTGAGTTTGTTTCGGCCTTTCTTCTCAGAGTAGTCAGATAGGAAACGCCGACCTCATCTATTTAAAAAAAAAAACATATTTGACTTGTAAAAGTGTTTGTACAAACCTACTTACAGAAATACAAATCATTTATCATTTATAGTGTTAAAAAATTAAAAACTAAAGTGTAAACAATAGTGCAAACAAATTAAAAAAAAAACGGCGCGCTATGGAACGCTTCTATAACGACCGTATTTCCTAGTACCTATATAGCTATTTCTTATTTTACGAACGAATAGCAAGTGTGATAGCGAAGCTACATAATTGGGTGATATAACGATCGACACTAAGTTCGATCCCCACTGTTCACACTTCTCTTTTTGTGTTTTTGTGGATATTTTTTGACTGATTTTGCTACATTTAATAAAAAATGGATTACCAAAATGTAACCATACGCAAAAAGAAATCTCCGTTAACACAGATTTCTGATGAATTTCTTTCGTTAAATGATACATTCCAGTCAACCCTGTCAGCTGACAACTATCTATCAAATAGTATACCAGATCTGTCAACTAGAAATGAGACAACTGAAACACTACAGGATGAATTACAAGACCTTAAACGACAATTACAAGACGCCCAGAGCAAAATAGACAATTTAATACTTGAAAACAGTGCATTAAGTCACTCAAAATACACAAGCAGCTATTCCAATTAAAGGCACAATTACTTATTATTTCCCTTAAAAAAAAATGAATGACACCTCGACTAAAACATTTCACCAACACATTGCAGGTTTGTTAAACAAACAGGAGCAATTAGAACTATGTTTAAATCAATTTCATGAAAGCGGTACTTCAATAAATATTATTTGTCTCACTGAGACCTTTATCAAAACAGGCGACGAGCACAACATCTACATAAAAGATTACAATATAGCATGTAACTTTTCAAGGAAAATTGAAAAACGAGGTGGGGTTTGCATACTAATTACAAAATCTATAGCTTTTAAACAATTAAATATTTGCGAAAGTATGTCAACTGAAAAACAATTCGAATGTTGCGGAATAGAAATACCTACCATGAAATGCATAATCGTTTGTTTATATAGGATCCCAAACTCTAGTTCAAAAACTTTCCTTAATAAATTTGAAATTCTACTGCATAAGTTAACTTCACACAGTAATAAAAAAAAATGTCATAGCGGGGGATATAAATATCGACACTCTCAAGTCTAGTGTATCTTCAGAGGACTTAAAAAACTTCCTATTGAATAATAATTTACAAATACACTTTTTTGTGTACCCAGTTTTTTTCAAATGCGCCAAAACTGTTTTGTGGTCAATTTCCAGTTCTTCAGCTACGTCGTAACTACTGATATGCCGATTTTGCTCCACTTTTTCAAAAATGGCATCCATTTTATCCGTAATAGGGCGACCAGAGCGACGTGCATCTTTGACATCAAGATTTCCGGATTGAAAACGCTTAAACCAAATTTGTGCTACTCTCACAGACACTACACTAGGTCCATAAACATCGCAATTTTTTTTCGCGGCTTGCGTTGCATTTTTACCTTTTTTGTAGTAAAATTTTAAAATGTATCGAATTTCTTCATTAGATTCACTCATCTTGACGGTACGAAAAACAAATGAAAATCACACATTTTCCTAATTTGAATTTGGAATTATGTTCTTTAAAATTTAAACTTTCAATGATACCAAAACCAGGCAGATACAAATAGTATAGCCAAAGAGATTTTATTACAAGTTCATACATACTATAATGCGAAAAGACTTTTTCCCCAACCTAATATTTAGTAATATCAAACATGCAAAAGGCGAAGTGCATTCATTATTCCTGTCAGATCACAACACCGGCCAAACCCTATCTTTTCCGTCAAACCAAGAACAAAGATTACCCTTCTGGTATGTAATGAAAAGGGACTGCAGCTTAGAAAATACGTTAAATACGTTACGAAGTACTAAGTACTGGACAAGAAAATTTTAATAAAGATTTTGATATATTTCACGAAACTTTACAATTATATTACAACCCTTGCTTCCCAATAAATAAAGTTAAAATACATGCCAATGTTAACGCTCCCAAATGGATCACTAAAGGATTGAAAGTATCAGCCTGTCACAAAAGAACAATAAGATACCGTTACTACAAAAATTCCACAGATGACAACAAAAAAGCCTACATAAAATATGATAAATTACTTAAAAAATGTATATCTAACTCCAAAAAACAAAACAATAATTTATATTTAAAAAATGCAAAAAGTAAGTGTTAAGCCTCTTGGGATATCATAAAAAATAAAACAGATGATACAACAACATTTGAAACAATAAAATCAATAGAATACAATAAAAAAAGCGTTGAAAGCCCAATGAAAATTGCGACTGCCTTTAACGATTTCTTCATATCCATAACAAACAAGGAGAACAACTCTCGTCCAAATTACAAGTTAATAGATTCATCAAATTCGACTATTTACCTAAGACCCACCTCTTATGAAGAAGTTTCAAGAACCATAATTTCACTGAATAACACACGAGCCGTTGGTTATGATTACATCTCAACAGCCATACTAAAAAATAGTAATAAATAATTAGCACACATTTTAAGCCACCTTATAAATCTATCGTTTATGCATGGAGTCTTTCCAGAAAAATTAAAATCATCAATAGTAAAACCATTTCACAAAAAAAAACTCTACACAAGATATTAACAACTATAAGCCCATCACGTTAATCCCGATTTTATCTAAAATTTTTGAAAAAATCTTGTACTCCCGAATAATTAATTTCTTAAATAAATTTAATATAATAGTAAACAATCAAAATGACTTTCAAAAAGGTAAATCTACAACACTTGCTGCTTTCTCACTAATACAAAAAATAACAGAAAGTATCGATAAACGTAATAAAGTTGCTGCCATTTCCTTTGATATGAGCAAATCATTCGATTTCGTAGATCACAAAATCTTGCTCAATAAATGTGAGCTATATGGAATCCGAGGTAAAGCGATTGTATTAAAAGCTACTTAAACAATAGAAAAAAAAATGTGTCGAAATAAACCAATTAAATGACCAACTTGTGTCTACACCATTCAGGTCTAGTTTCTTAAGAAATAAGTTCGGAGTTCCTCGGGGAATTGTACTAGGCCCTCTTCTCTTCCTTATTTACATAAATAATATTCTTCAAGTGACATCACATCAATGCATTCTATTCGCGGACGATATTTTAGTTATAGTACCGGAAAATTCAGATAGCAACTACGAACATTCGTTAAACAACGCTATTGAATCAATAATTAACTGGTTAAATGACAACAATCTAACAGCTAACGTATCTAAAACTAAAATTTTACAATTCTCTAACTATAACAATTCCCAAATAAAACCCTTAGACCTAAACTATAAAAACGTTAAAATTGAAGAAGTCCTTGATACTAAATTTTTAGGTATTACCTTAGATAGACATTGTAATTGGAATGCACACACAACTCGCATATGCTCTAATTTAAATAAATTTGTTTTTGCTCTAAAAAAGCTTAAGAAGTTATCAAGTCAAAAAACTGCCTTGGCCGCGTACCATGGCTACGTCGGGTCAGGTCTTATATACGGGCTTCTTATATGGGGTAATTCTTCACAGGTTAAAAAAGTACTTATCACACAAAAAAAATGTGTCAGAGCAATCTATGGGGTAGGACCCTTTGAATCTTGTAGACCGCTATTTAAGAAATTAGGATTACTAACTTTACCTAGTACGAGTATGTACATATTAGCAGTAGGAATATTTGTTAAAAAGCACCCCGACTCCCCGAGCTATTTACTAAAGCCATTGAAAATAAAAAATTCCTTTCAAGAGATCCAACCCGACTAGCTGTCACTAGATGTAGAAGCACACTATTTCAAAACAATTGTTACAATATGTCTGTCAAAATCTATAACCAAATACCTAAACAGATCAGAGAGCTACCATTAAACTATTTCAGAACAAAACTTAAAAAATGGCTCTCTATTAATGTGTTCTACACTATAAGTGAATTCCTAAATTATAAGCTAAGTTCAAAATAAGGTATCATACCTAAGGTATTTAAATTAACACCAATACATACATCTCAATATTCTCACTAGCAATTTATATAATTTAATTTTTTTAAACATTTTTTGACTACATGATCTCAGTTTTTTATTTATAGTTTTATTTTAAGGTGTTTTTTGCATGCTGAAAAAAGTAAGCAAAATATGTGGAACTATTTATATTTAAGACCTCTTATGTACCATATTTTATGCAAATAAAGGTATTCTATTCTATTCTATTCTATTCTGAGTCATATTTTTGTGAAAAAGGTATCAAAACATCGGCACAAGTGTATCAAGATACCATTTTTGACAAGGTAGTTAAGCCCCTTAACAACACCATGTTCAATAACCAAGTATGGTCCTTCCAACAAGATTCGGCGCCGGGTCATAAAGCTCGGTCCACGCAGTCTTGGTTGGAAGTGAACGTTTCGGACTTCATCAGAGCTGAAGACTGGCCGTCGTCTAGTCCCAATCTTAATTCGCTGGATTATGATTTATGGTCAGTTTTAGAGAGTACGGCTTGCTCTAAACGCCATCCATAAAGGAGGTGACTTGTGGTGGGCGCGTCTGCCTATAGCCGCCAGCCTAAAGCCGACAGCCTATAGCCGACAGCCTATAGCCGACAGACTAAAGCCGACAGCCTATAGCCGACAGCCTATAGCCGACAGACTATAGCCGACAGCCTATAGCCGACAGATTATAGCCGACAGCCTATAGCCGACAGACTATAGCCGACAGCCTATAGCCGACAGACTATAGCCGACAGCCTATAGCCGACAGACTAAAGCCGACAGCCTATAGCCGACAGCCTATAGCCGACAGACTAAAGCCGACAGCCTATAGCCGACAGACTATAGCCGACAGCCTATAGCCGACAGCTTATAGCCGACAGCCTATAGCCGACAGCCTATAGCCGACAGACTAAAGCCGACAGCCTATAGCCGACAGCCTATAGCCGACAGACTATAGCCGACAGCCTATAGCCGACAGCCTATAGCCGACAGCCTATAGCCAACAGCCTATAGCCGACAGACTAAAGCCGACAGCCTATAGCCGACAGCCTATAGCCGACAGACTATAGCCGACAGCCTATAGCCGATAACCTATAGCCGACAGCCTATAGCCGACAGCCTATAGCCGACAGACTATAGCCGACAGCCTATAGCCGAATAGCCGACAGACTATAGCCGACAGCCTATTCAGCGAGTATAAATATTCGGTGAATAAGCCAATGTTTGTTAAGGTAAAACTAGAACACTACATTTGATGTGGCGCTGCTCGTACAGCGAGCGCGCCGGGGGCCTGTCTTAGCTCATGTTGACATTCGAAAAGTGCTGATTGTCAGACTAGTTTGAATAAATGACTTTTGATTTGATTTGAATATGACTACCGTGTGGAATTGTGGATCAGTTATCTAATACGAAGGTTTTGATAGTTTGCGCTCAGCGAGAAGTCACAGTGAGTGAACAGTTAAAGTGTATTGACACTGTGACGCAAGCTTTGACCAAGTGTGGATGGATCGCTCGCAGCGGACGGCATCAGCTGTTGATCTGCCAGAAAGAAATTAATGATGATGTCAGGATTATGTAAAGCGCTGACCTTTGGGCTTGTCGAGCGAGAGTGCCCGGGTGAAGTGCTCGTCCACGACGGCGGCCACGTCGCCCGAGTAGTGCGTGAACACGACGCAGTTGGCGCTGACGTACTGCGCACGCGCACGCGCCGCGCCCGCCCCGCCGCACTCGCCCTCAGACTCCGACGACCCGCCGCCTGTGCACACACATACAATCAGTTCGTAGTTGCTGCTCTGTGCAGCTAAGGGCCTTATCACACTAGCGAGTTGCGAGCGAGTGGAAAGCGGGGCGAGTGCGCAGCGAGCTCGCCGCGAGTTCGCAACCTGTGCGCGGCGAACACACCGCGGGTGCACAGCGAGCTATGCGACTAAACGTGAGTGTACAAAATGGCGTCGACAGCGCCGTTCGCCACGTTCGTTCGTTCGTTCCGTGTCTTCGCGGCGTGTTCGCCGCGCACACGTTGCGAACTCGCGGCGAGCTCGCTGCGCACTCGCCCCGCTTTCCACTCGCTCGCAACTCGCTAGTGTGATAAGGCCCTAATTACTGAGTCTGGGTGTAATATTTACAAAAAAAATGCAGTGTGTGGAGTACATCAATTATCTGGTTTCCATAGTACAAGCTCTGTTTAGTTTGGGATCAGATGACCGTGTGTGAATATTGTCCCAGGATATTATTATTATTATCGGGTGTTTATCTTCCCAGCTCTCTGACTGGTTTTAGCTACATTTACGGGCCGAAGCCAAGTAAATCCAGCGTGTGGTGTGTATTCTTCCTCTAACTGCATGAATTTCCTAACTATTCTGCAGGTGGTTAAGATGGCAGCTTCCTGTAGGTGGATATAAACGAATTGTTCTAGATCTATTAGTTTCAGGCTACGGAGAAGATAGTTGGGGATAACACTCTGTCGTGGAGAGAACTATATGGATAACAAACACTTTTTTTTTGACATATCTCGAAATCCTGGGGTGCCGGACTTTTGTAGGGCGTACGAGGGGCCGAAGCCAAGTCGCAGTGGCCCCGTAGACAATTTTAAATGATAAGGAGGCACCACCCGACGATTATCCTTATACTTACTGTACACCATTATAACTCCAGCATGTAGACAGCCCGCAGCACATGCTGAGCGCTCGCCGTACTGAAGAGCGCCGCTATGACACTTGTGTCGTGGTGGCACGGGTCACGCCGCCCCCCGCCAGCTGGCGTATGGCGCCTTCTTCGGCGAGAATGTCCAGGAGCAACATCGGAGTGAAGCAAGCTGTGGGAGTGGTACGTACCGTCAGCGCTGGCGCGGCCGTGCGCGGACAGGTCCTCCTCCTTGGCGCGCAGGCGCGCGGCGTGGTGCGCGAGGTGCGCGTGCGGCGGGCTGCCGGGCGACTGCGCGCCCGACGACGCGGAGCCCGAGCTGAGCGCCTGCGCGCCGCCGCCGCTGTACGCGTCGCTGCCGGCATTGCCCTGCACGTTGAACTGCAAACCACTGCATAGTTACTAATGTCGCTTCCATTGCGCCATTACTTAATACGAGACCAAGATGCTCTTGGATACACCTGTTTTGCTAAGTTCGCATGAACGTGCTCTCAGCCCTCAGGTTGAAGCCGGTACTATACATAGAACTTAACAATGAAAATTAAAAAGTTTTGCTATAGGTGTTTACGTGTCTTTCTATTTATTCTATATCTATTTATGTGTCTGGCGGCCACTGTGAGCACCTTATAATACATAGAGTCCATTTATTTGATGGACCATAGATCTTACAAGCTCCAGGGGACACTAGCGGCGGTCTGCGCTCCGAGGAACTGGCTGTTCACGATAAAAACTTGTCGGACTCACTCTGGCCTACATTGTCCTATTCCCGCCCGGAGGTAGAATGTAGGAATACTAATAAGTACCTCATTTTTATGGATATTGATATATTATAGCACAGCATACTTAGCAAACTCCAAATATGAATTAAGTTTAGCTTACATAGTAACATAGTCTAAAAAAAAGTCGCTCGTCGTGCGTGCCGTCCCGGGTATCTAGTTCAATATAATTACACCCGTACGGAGCAGGCCCGGGTATCTAGTTCAATATAACTACACCCGTGCGGAGCAGGCCCGGGTATCTAGTTCAATATAACTACACCCGTGCGGAGCAGGCCCGGGTATCTAGTTCAATATAACTACACCCGTGCGGAGCAGGCCCGGGTATCTAGTTCAATATAACTACACCCGTGCGGAGCAGGCCCGGGTATCTAGTTGAAGCATAGCAGAATGGTAAATAGTATGGGGTAAATGCTGTTATGGTTTCGACATCACTAATGCAGCTTACATTTAACGACAGCACTAAGTCCGGGCTCGTTGGTTTGCGATTGGGACAATAGTTTACTTGAGTAGGTAGGCTAGGACTGTGTATGACGTAGTCGGATTCAAGCATGTGGTTGAAAAGAGTCCTGCCTCGCGTATTTGTGTAGCTACTGAGCCAGTGTGAATGGTTGGCATTAAAGTTTCCCATGATAATAACATGGGAGCCCAAGCCAAACAATAACTCAAGGTTACTACGAAGCATTGGTAGATTGCCTGACTGGTAAATGGATAAAACAATGTGGTCAATTCCTGATATTTGAATAGTTATTCCGACGACCTCAATATGTTTAGTGTTAGAGACAGTTAAAGCCGAATGATCAAGGTCATTTCTTACAAGAATAGCAACTCCCTGCCCACGGCCAGTATGCTGCTTATCTTCACGATAGCAGATGAAGCCTGGTGTAACTAAAGTTGAGTTTAGGGTTAGTCTAGTCTCACAAATACCAATAATATCAACAGATAAAACGCTTACCGCCAAATCGATTAGTTTGTGAAGCTTTAAACGTACTCCATCAGAGTTCCAGGATAACAGGTGGAGTTTCACAGAATCAAACCTATTTACTAAGATGAGAGAGTACCAACATGACCTTATCCAACCAAGACGTGCAAGCAGCAAATTGGGATTTTATGTTTCTTAATGCTAGTAAAATTTCAAGCATCTCCTTTGTGTCTCATCATTGGGGGCAGGCGTACGGTAAGCAATTGGAACCTAATATTTTATAGATGCCATGCCATTGGTCCCTACAGGAGGCCAAGATCTGTAATTTGTAGTCGGTTTTGGTCGAGACGTCAGATGCATCAGATTGGGTGGAATCACCGAAGATATTGATTTTGGAGGCATCATTGAAGGTACGGGCTTTCGCTCTAAAGCCTTCTTTTTCTCGATACGCCATACGGACACTGCACTTACTGTAGTTCGCCGGGTGAGCTTCATTGCAATTACAGCAATAAGCAGGCTCAGTGCGGTCAGAGTTGGTACACAAGGCAGTTGCGTGAGGAGCAACACACTTCACGAAGCGAGGGGGCTTGTTGCAATTGTTGGATGCGTGGCCAAATTTTTGACAGCGAAAGCATTGAGTGCCATATGCTCGGGTTGGCTTAAATTTGCTGATAGTCACCACACAACTAAACAGGTACTTTATTAACCGAAATTTTGTAATATCAGCTCCTGCTGGTAGCTGTACCAGAAATGGAGGACAGGGATTGTCCAAACCACTGCGAGACTTCAGGAGTTTCACTGAGGCTCCGGCGAAGCCAAGTTTTTCCAGCTCCTCTGGTAATTCTTTTTCCACATATTTTCCATGAAGTCCGTGAATTACTGATTTAGGCACCTTTTCGTCCTTCCGGGTGAAGGTAACAAAGGACGCATCTTGAAGACGAAGACCATCCTTAACTGCCTGGTGGCCGTCAGCTGTGTGACATATAATGGCAACTTTGCCTCCATTTCTGTATTGAAGGTGGTAACGATTCGTGTATTTAGCAATTTTATCCTTAACGACCTCATGAATACATTCGGTCTTGATATCCAGGATAATAGGAGGATTGTGTCGCTTTGAGGTAAAATTCATTACCAGAAGTTTTGGTTTTTTCATCTACTGGAAGGTCTTGAAAATGATTGTGTGTTGGAATGTCACGGGCGCTGTCGAGCGTTGCGTGTTTTGCGATAGCTGGCCCCTTTGGCGTACGCCAATCATCCTCATCTTCAGTAGCTGGTCTCTTGGAGTTGAGACTACCACTTGAATCCGAACGTTGCAGGTATCTTTCCATTAGGACTAAGGGCTATTGTTGTTACACATTTTACCGACAACAATTTGTCGAACCTTGGAATCACTATTCAGAGTTGAGTAAGAACAAGAGCTAGTAAGTACGAGCGTGCACACGAGACAAGCGCGAGACGCTAACTGATCATGTCGTGCCTGCCGTCATGTCGTGCGTGCCGTCATGTCGTGCCTGCCGTCATGTCGTGCGTGCCGTCATGTCGTGCCTGCCGTCATGTCGTGCGTGCCGTCATGTCGTGCCTGCCGTCATGTCGTGCGTGCCGTCATGTCGTGCCTGCCGTCATGTCGTGCGTGCCGTCTTGTCGTGCGTGCCGACATGTCGTGCCTGCCGTCATGTCGTGCGTGCCGTCATGTCGTGCCTGCCGTCATGTCGTGCCTGCCGTCATGTCGTGCCTGCCGTCATGTCGTGCCTGCCGTCATGTCGTGCGTGCCGTCCCGGGTATCTAGTTCAATATAATTACACCCGTGCGGAGCAGGCCCGGGTAGCTAGTTCAATATAATTACACCCGTGCGGAGCAGTCCCGGGTAGCTAGTTCAATATAATTACACCCGTACGGAGCAGGCCCGGGTAGCTAGTTCAATATAATTACACCCGTACGGAGCAGGCCCGGGTAGCTAGTTCAATATAATTACACCCGTGCGGAGCAGTCACGGGTAGCTAGTTCAATATAATTACACCCGTGCGTAGCAGTCCCGGGTAGCTAGTTCAATATAATTACACCCGTGCGGAGCAGTCCCGGGTAGCTAGTTCAATATAATTACACCCGTGCGGAGCAGTCCCGGGTAGCTAGTTCAATATAATTACACCCGTGCGGAGCAGTCCCGGGTAGCTAGTTCAATATAATTACACCCGTGCGGAGCAGTCCCGGGTATCTAGTTCAATATAATTACACCCGTGCGGAGCAGTCCCGGGTAGCTAGTTCAATATAATTACACCCGTGCGGAGCAGTCCCGGGTATCTAGTTCAATATAATTACACCCGTGCGGAGCAGGCCCGGGTAGCTAGTTCAATATAATTACACCCGTGCGGAGCAGTCCCGGGTATCTAGTTCAATATAATTACACCCGTGCGGAGCAGTCCCGGGTAGCTAGTTCAATATAATTACACCCGTGCGGAGCAGTCCCGGGTAGCTAGTTCAATATAATTACACTCGTGCGGAGCAGTCCCGGGTAGCTAGTTCAATATAATTACACCCGTGCGGAGCAGTCCCGGGTAGCTAGTTCAATATAATTACACACGTGCGGAGCAGGCCCGGGTATCTAGTTCAGTATAATTACACCCGTGCGGAGCAGGCCCGGGTAGCTAGTTCAATATAATTACACCCGTGCGGAGCAGGCCCGGGTATCTAGTTCAGTATAATTACACCCGTGCGGAGCAGGCCCGGGTAGCTAGTTCAATATAATTACACCCGTGCGGAGCAGGCCCGGGTATCTAGTTCAGTATAATTACACCCGTGCGGAGCAGGCCCGGGTATCTAGTTCAGTATAATTACACCCGTGCGGAGCAGGCCCGGGTAGCTAGTTCAATATAATTACACCCGTGCGGAGCAGGCCCGGGTAGCTAGTTCAATATAATTACACCCGTGCGGAGCAGGCCCGGGTATCTAGTTCAGTATAATTACACCCGTGCGGAGCAGGCCCGGGTAGCTAGTTCAATATAATTACACCCGTGCGGAGCAGTCCCGGGTAGCTAGTTCAATATAATTACACCCGTGCGGAGCAGGGTCGGTACATAACATCACGCATGCATTCTCCGATGGGTTAGGCAGGTACATAACACTTTTGATTAGTTATTCTCTTTTTAACCGACTTCCAAAAGGAGGAGGTTCTCAATTCGTCTGTATTTTTTTTTTTGTATATTTGTTACGCGATTACTCAAAGAGGGATGGACCGATTTGGAAAATTCTTTTTTTGTTTAAAAGGATATACTTCCGAGGTGGTCCCATATAAATTGTATTAATTTTGCTTGGGGAGTTTTTGAGTTAGCTTCAATAATGCGTATATTTCCCACTTATTTTATGTGGATGATGTGATGATGTTTTAATAACTTCCTAACACTGTTATTTACATGGCTATATCTACTATTATTGTGCTCAATTATGTATTCGAATTTGTGTGGGGTAGGTTCCACAACAAAAAAGTGAAAAATAAAAACTTTTTAGCAAAAAATAAAACCGACTTCCAAAACAACACTACAAAGTGAAAAATAACTTTAATTTCTGAAGTCGGTGACAAAAAACGAATATACAAAACCAAAGACTTCCGAAGACTTCCGAAATTAAAGTTATTTTTCACTTTGTAGTGTTTTGTTTTGGAAGACGGTTTTATTTTTTGCTAAAAAGTTTTTTTAGTGGGTCACTTTTTAAAGTATCTAAGTTACAATAGCCTAATGTCAACTGCTCTTTACCTTTTGCAAAATATTGCTTTCCCGATGTTGAGGAGTTGTTTATTGTTGAGAAGTGAGGTCACCATCAGCTCCACTTCTCCACACGCATTGTGACGAGCATAAATTGCTTAGCAACCATTATTAAAGTACCTACCTAATCGCATCGCAACCCGTGACATAGGTACTTATTGTTGAGTAGTTCCGGTGGCCATCTGTCATCTTCATCAAATGGTGTTTTCAAGAGCAAATTCACGAGTTACAACAATAATATTTTATTTTATTTCGGGATAAAAAACAGGAGTACAATTAAATGTTACACAATACTATCTTACTAATTAAACAAAATACAGGAGTCCCAATAATATTTGAAGAGTTCTATCGTTATTTCCAGGATCCGATCATCAGATCCCGACCTGATGATAATGGAACCAACTAGCAAGAATACTCTTTCAAACAAAAAAGAATTTGCCAAATCGGTCCAGCCATCTTCGAGTAATATGTTCCCCACATACATTAAAAAATAAATAAAAAAAAGATTTCGACGAAATGAGAACCTTCACCTTTTTTTGAAGTCGGTTAAAAATATAATTCGATTAATCAACGACAATAAAATTTTTGCTGACCACGTAAACTCGCGCGAGAGGCACGCGGCGCAGTGGCGCGGGTCCGGTGGCGCGGCGGATCGGTTTTTGCGCGCGTGATATATGGGCCGGCCGAACCGGCCGCGCCGCGCCGCGCTCCTAGCCGGTAGCCACACAAAAACTAATTTAACTCTATGAACCGCTTCTTCTTCTCATGCGTGTGATGATTATTACTTTCGAGAAAATTGCACGCGGGTACGTTGACATCGCAACATAAAAACGATGAGAAGCTAGATGACAAGCCAGCTGAGCGAGTCCGGCGCACTACCGCGCCGATGACAAGCTAGATGACAAGCCAGCTGAGCGTGTCCGGCGCACTACCGCGCCGATGACAAGCTAGATGACAAGCCAGCTGAGCGTGTCCGGCGCACTACCGCGCCGATGACAAGCTAGATGACAAGCCAGCTGAGCGTGTCCGGCGCACTACCGCGCCGATGACAAGCTAGATGACAAGCCAGCTGAGCGTGTCCGGCGCACTACCGCGCCGATGACAAGCTAGATGACAAGCCAGCTGAGCGTGTCCGGCGCACTACCGCGCCGATGACAAGCTAGATGACAAGCCAGCTGAGCGTGTCCGGCGCACTACCGCGCCGATGACAAGCTAGATGACAAGCCAGCTGAGCGTGTCCGGCGCACTACCGCGCCGATGACAAGCTAGATGACAAGCCAGCTGAGCGTGTCCGGCGCACTACCGCGCCGATGACAAGCTAGATGACAAGCCAGCTGAGCGTGTCCGGCGCACTACCGCGCCGATGACAAGCTAGATGACAAGCCAGCTGAGCGTGTCCGGCGCACTACCGCGCCGATGACAAGCTAGATGACAAGCCAGCTGAGCGTGTCCGGCGCACTACCGCGCCGATGACAAGCTAGATGACAAGCCAGCTGAGCGTGTCCGGCGCACTACCGCGCCGATGACAAGCTAGATGACAAGCCAGCTGAGCGTGTCCGGCGCACTACCGCGCCGATGACAAGCTAGATGACAAGCCAGCTGAGCGTGTCCGGCGCACTACCGCGCCGATGACAAGCTAGATGACAAGCCAGCTGAGCGTGTCCGGCGCACTACCGCGCCGATGACAAGCTAGATGACAAGCCAGCTGAGCGTGTCCGGCGCACTACCGCGCCGATGACAAGCTAGATGACAAGCCAGCTGAGCGTGTCCGGCGCACTACCGCGCCGATGACAAGCTAGATGACAAGCCAGCTGAGCGTGTCCGGCGCACTACCGCGCCGATGACAAGCTAGATGACAAGCCAGCTGAGCGTGTCCGGCGCACTACCGCGCCGATGACAAGCTAGATGACAAGCCAGCTGAGCGTGTCCGGCGCACTACCGCGCCGATGACAAGCTAGATGACAAGCCAGCTGAGCGTGTCCGGCGCACTACCGCGCCGATGACAAGCTAGATGACAAGCCAGCTGAGCGTGTCCGGCGCACTACCGCGCCGATGACAAGCTAGATGACAAGCCAGCTGAGCGTGTCCGGCGCACTACCGCGCCGATGACAAGCTAGATGACAAGCCAGCTGAGCGTGTCCGGCGCACTACCGCGCCGATGAGAAGCTAGATGACAAGCCAGCTGAGCGTGTCCGGCGCACTACCGCGCCGATGAGAAGCTAGATGACAAGCCAGCTGAGCGTGTCCGGCGCACTACCGCGCCGATGAGAAGCTAGATGACAAGCCAGCTGAGCGTGTCCGGCGCACTACCGCGCCGATGAGAAGCTAGATGACAAGCCAGCTGAGCGTGTCCGGCGCACTACCGCGCCGATGAGAAGCTAGATGACAAGCCAGCTGAGCGTGTCCGGCGCACTACCGCGCCGATGAGAAGCTAGATGACAAGCCAGCTGAGCGTGTCCGGCGCACTACCGCACCGATGACAAGCTAGATGACAAGCCAGCTGAAGCCAGCTGAGCGTGTCCGGCGCACTACCGCGCCGATGACAAGCTAGATGATAAGCCAGATGAGCGTGTCCGGCGCACTACCGCGCCGATGACAAGCTAGATGACAAGCCAGCTGAGCGTGTCCGGCGCACTACCGCGCCGATGACAAGCTAGATGACAAGCCAGCTGAGCGTGTCCGGCGCACTACCGCGCCGATGACAAGCTAGATGACAAGCCAGCTGAGCGTGTCCGGCGCACTACCGCGCCGATGACAAGCTAGATGACAAGCCAGCTGAGCGTGTCCGGCGCACTACCGCGCCGATGAGAAGCTAGATGACAAGCCAGCTGAGCGTGTCCGGCGCACTACCGCGCCGATGAGAAGCTAGATGACAAGCCAGCTGAGCGTGTCCGGCGCACTACCGCGCCGATGAGAAGCTAGATGACAAGCCAGCTGAGCGTGTCCGGCGCACTACCGCGCCGATGAGAAGCTAGATGACAAGCCAGCTGAGCGTGTCCGGCGCACTACCGCGCCGATGAGAAGCTAGATGACAAGCCAGCTGAGCGTGTCCGGCGCACTACCGCGCCGATGAGAAGCTAGATGACAAGCCAGCTGAGCGTGTCCGGCGCACTACCGCGCCGATGAGAAGCTAGATGACAAGCCAGCTGAGCGTGTCCGGCGCACTACCGCGCCGATGAGAAGCTAGATGACAAGCCAGCTGAGCGTGTCCGGCGCACTACCGCACCGATGACAAGCTAGATGACAAGCCAGCTGAAGCCAGCTGAGCGTGTCGGGCGCACTACTGCGCCGATGACAAGCTAGATGACAAGCCAGCTGAGCGTGTCCGGCGCACTACCGCGCCGATGACAAGCTAGATGATAAGCCAGATGAGCGTGTCCGGCGCACTACCGCGCCGATGACAAGCTAGATGACAAGCCAGCAGAGCGTGTCCGGCGCACTACCGCGCCGATGACAAGCTAGATGATAAGCCAGCTGAGCGTGTCCGGCGCACTACCGCGCCGATGACAAGCCAGCTGAGCGTGTCCGGCGCACTACCGCGCCGATGACAAGCTAGATGACAAGGCAGCTGAGCGTGTCCGGCGCACTACCGCGCCGATGACAAGCTAGATGACAAGCCAGCTGAGCGTGTCCGGCGCACTACCGCGCCGATGACAAGCTAGAGACAAGCCATCTGAGCGTGTCCGGCGCACTACCGCGCCAATGACAAGCTAGATGACAAGCCAGCTGAGCGTGTCCGGCGCACTACCACGCCGATGAGAAGCTAGATGACAAGCCAGCTGAGCGTGTACGGCGCACTACCGCGCCGATGAGAAGCTAGATGACAAGCCAGCTGAGCGTGTCCGGCGCACTACCGCGCCGATGAGAAGCTAGATGACAAGCCAGCTGAGCGTGTCCGGCGCACTACCGCGCCGATGAGAAGCTAGATGACAAGCCAGCTGAGCGTGTCCGGCGCACTACCGCGCCGATGAGAAGCTAGATGACAAGCCAGCTGAGCGTGTCCGGCGCACTACCGCGCCGATGAGAAGCTAGATGACAAGCCAGCTGAGCGTGTCCGGCGCACTACCGCGCCGATGACAAGCTAGATGACAAGCCAGCTGAAGCCAGCTGAGCGTGTCCGGCGCACTACCGCGCCGATGACAAGCTAGATGACAAGCCAGCTGAGCGTGTCCGGCGCACTACCGCGCCGATGACAAGCTAGATGATAAGCCAGCTGAGCGTGTCCGGCGCACTACCGCGCCGATGACAAGCTAGATGACAAGCCAGCTGAGCGTGTCCGGCGCACTACCGCGCCGATGACAAGCTAGATGACAAGCCAGCTGAGCGTGTCCGGCGCACTACCGCGCCGATGACAAGCTAGATGACAAGCCAGCTGAGCGTGTCCGGCGCACTACCGCGCCGATGACAAGCTAGATGACAAGCCAGCTGAGCGTGTCCGGCGCACTACCGCGCCGATGACAAGCTAGATGATAAGCCAGCTGAGCGTGTCCGGCGCACTACCGTGCCGATGACAAGCTAGATGATAAGCCAGCTGAGCGTGTCCGGCGCACTACCGCGCCGATGACAAGCTAGATGACAAGCCAGCTGAGCGTGTCCGGCGCACTACCGCGCCGATGACAAGCTAGATGATAAGCCAGCTGAGCGTGTCCGGCGCACTACCGCGCCGATGACAAGCTAGATGACAAGCCAGCTGAGCGTGTCCGGCGCACTACCGCGCCGATGACAAGCTAGATGACAAGCCAGCTGAGCGTGTCCGGCGCACTACCGCGCCGATGACAAGCTAGATGACAAGCCAGCTGAGCGTGTCCGGCGCACTACCGCGCCGATGACAAGCTAGATGACAAGCCAGCTGAGCGTGTCCGGCGCACTACCGCGCCGATGACAAGCTAGATGACAAGCCAGCTGAGCGTGTCCGGCGCACTACCCATCAGCACCCTGAATGCGTTATTGTTTGTGAGCGCAACCAATAAGTTTTGAAAATTTAACTGATTGAGCTAGAAGTTATTCAGTTGTTACCTCTCGGACCGTCAAAAGCGATCTTGAGTGTCTGTCACAGTCTCGAGCTTGTATTGCCCTAACATACACTGTGACGGAGACGGGTATGTTAGAGCCAATACCTATCTTTGTATAAGGGAAGAGTTTGTGTTATAGTTAGTGTTCGCCCACCTTAAGGTGGTTGTGTACCTCTAGTTTAGTATATCTAGAATAAATTTTGTATTATATCTGGAGGTATTTGTTTAATTAGTTTCTTACTTACAGTTTATATCTAATAAATTTTACTTAGGCACGGTTAAGTGTTGTCTAAAATAAACAAATAACATCTTAGGTTTACCTACAAATATCTGTAACTACCAGTATCCGGGCTTACACCTAGCTAAGTTACTGCAACCAACTCGGCTCGCACGTAGTTGGTCACAGTTCTAACCTAACCCATTCGGTCGAAGTGCCCTAGCTAAGTTACTGCAACCAACTCGGCTCGCGCGTAGTTGGTCACAGTTCTAACCTAACCCATTCGGTCGAAGTGCCCTAGCTAAGTTACTGCAACCAACTCGGCTCGCACGTAGTTGGTCACAGTTCTAACCTAACCCAGTCGGTCGAAGTGCCCTAGCTAAGTTACTGCAACCAACTCGGCTCGCACGTAGTTGGTCACAGTTCTAACCTAACCCATTCGGTCGAAGTGCCCTAGCTAAGTTACTGCAACCAACTCGGCTCGCACGTAGTTGGTCACAGTTCTAACCTAACCCATTCGGTCGAAGTGCCCTAGCTAAGTTACTGCAACCAACTCGGCTCGCACGTAGTTGGTCACAGTTCTAACCTAACCCAGTCGGTCGAAGTGCCCTAGCTAAGTTACTGCAACCAACTCGGCTCGCACGTAGTTGGTCACAGTTCTAACCTAACCCAGTCGGTCGAAGTGCCCTAGCTAAGTTACTGCAACCAACTCGGCTCGCACGTAGTTGGTCACAGTTCTAACCTAACCCATTCGGTCGAAGTGCCCTAGCTAAGTTACTGCAACCAACTCGGCTCGCGCGTAGTTGGTCACAGTTCTAACCTAACCCATTCGGTCCAAGTGCCATAGCTAAGTTACTGCAACCAACTCGGCTCGCACGTAGTTGGTCACAGTTCTAACCTAACCCATTCGGTCGAAGTGCCCTAGCTAAGTTACTGCAACCAACTCGGCTCGCACGTAGTTGGTCACAGTTCTAACCTAACCCAGTCGGTCGAAGTGCCCTAGCTAAGTTACTGCAACCAACTCGGCTCGCACGTAGTTGGTCACAGTTCTAACCTAACCCATTCGGTCGAAGTGCCCTAGCTAAGTTACTGCAACCAACTCGGCTCGCGCGTAGTTGGTCACAGTTCTAACCTAACCCATTCGGTCCAAGTGCCCTAGCTAAGTTACTGCAACCAACTCGGCTCGCACGTAGTTGGTCACAGTTCTAACCTAACCCATTCGGTCGAAGTGCCCTAGCTAAGTTACTGCAACCAACTCGGCTCGCACGTAGTTGGTCACAGTTCTAACCTAACCCAGTCGGTCGAAGTGCCCTAGCTAAGTTACTGCAACCAACTCGGCTCGCACGTAGTTGGTCACAGTTCTAACCTAACCCATTCGGTCGAAGTGCCCTAGCTAAGTTACTGCAACCAACTCGGCTCGCACGTAGTTGGTCACAGTTCTAACCTAACCCATTCGGTCGAAGTGCCCTAGCTAAGTTACTGCAACCAACTCGGCTCGCACGTAGTTGGTCACAGTTCTAACCTAACCCAGTCGGGGTTTCCTAACTTACTTACAGCGACCAACTTTGAGAAAAGGCCAGAAAGTTAATAAAAGGCGTACATAAATTGCAACTTTTAGAGGATGGATTAAGTATTTCCCAATATTTAACACTACCAACATGGGTATCAAACCCAGGACCCCATGCTCAGTAGTCGCGCTGGCGGTGACTTGACGATGAGGCAGAGGGCTAGTAGTGAGCATACCAGCTTACTGACTAAGCGTGTGGAGCCTGCAGCTGGAGGAGGAGGTGGTACTGACCCGATCGTACTGGAAGTGCGGCGCGTGGTGGAAGGAGCGCGCCGCCCCGCGCCCGTACAGGTAGGGGTAGTAGGCGCCGTACATCACCTCGGGACAGCTCACCGCCATGCCGCCGGCCGGCCGCGCGCGCGCGCCATGCCGCCGCGCCGCCTGCCGCCCGTCGCCCGCCGAGCCCCTCACCTGTACCACACAGACATCTCAACTTTATTAGCTAACCTTTTTTTTAATTAATTTCTAAATTATTGCCAATATTAATAGCTGTTTCTATCAAATGAAAAGAACCCCACCCAAACCAACCTTGACTCATGGGCAATCACTTTCCGAATCGGACTTATTGTCAACAACAAATGAAAAAACAGCCTCACCCTCGGCCGAATCCAACGCTACTATGCGAAATAAACGTATTCGCTTGGTTGACTCTCCCACAAACGTTCCTTGACCCCACCCAGAACTAAGCGGCTTCAAAACTGAGATATTGGAAATGCTGACAAAATGGAAAACCAAGCAAGAACAGCTTGTCACAGAAGAGTAATTAAAACAGGAATCGGAAATGACTATAACACGTTCAGTAAAGAAGTTGGTGGCGGTTCAGCTGTCTAGCATTAATGAGCGTGTGAACGGCTTTCATGACTCACTCCAGTTCTTCAACGAGAAGTTCGAGTACTGTAAGAAACCTATTGAGGAAAGGGATTCCACTATTACAAGTTTGCAAGCCGACAATGAGCGCTTGATAAGATAAGATTTCTTTGTTTGTTTAAACATTATAAACATACAAGAGCATGCAAGATATTATATAGTTTGAGACCGATCATGTTTAGCCGATACCTAATCGCCGTACAAATATTTCCATAACTTTGAAAAGAATTAACAATAAGAAAATCGAAAAATTACCAAGACATAATATGCATTTTTTTTTTATAATTTAGAAATATTATAAATTAGAGATTATTTTTGTTATAGTGTCAAAAAATAAAAATAAGTCAAAAACTATAATGTCAATCAAATACTAGAATAATGTCAAAGCTACTACATGTATGTCAAAATTAAAAGATTTACATTAAATTTACAAGATTGATGTCAAAATTACAAGATGAATGTCAAAATTTACACCATTTATGTCAAAAATTACATAATATAACTTTATTATTAGTGTCAAGAAAAAGATAAAATTATTCAATCAAAAACTTTTTCGGCTAGAAATACGGAGACACTATAATATGCTTTTGAGAAAGAATCATTTTTAATTGACGCTTGAATGCACTACTATTTAGCTCCTTCCAACGTTTAGGCAATATTAACATATTGCCTACAGTAGGCGGCATGCAGACACTTGAAATCGAATGTCAACGAGTTGACAACACGGTTGGGAGTGATTGAGCAGCATTTGCGTGAAAGTAATATCGAAAGTAACGGTATACCTGAGAACAAAAACGAGAACTTGGCAAATACACTAAATAATTTATCTACAACCATCGGAAGTCTTTTGAACGACACAGATATTCTCCAGATCACTCGAATCGCGAAGCTAAACAAAGACTACGACCGGCCACGTTCTGTCATAGCAAAATTGCAGTCTCCCAGACAGCGTGACATCATTTTGGCTGCGGTTACCAGCTACAATAAAAAGCACCGTGAAGATAAACTAAGTTCCCATCACTTGGGCATCGCCAGCAATCTCACCCCCGTGTTCGTATCTGAACATCTGAGTCTAGCCAATAAACAGCTTCATGCAGCAACGAGGAAATTAGCCAAAGAAACTTCATACAAATTTGTATGGATTCGTTCTGGAGTAGAATCTCTGTTCGAAAGGACGTTAACCATGACTCCATTTTTATTCGTAACGTGGATACATTGAAAAGAATGAGAAATGAGTAAAACTCTTCTTCTTTGCATTACAGTTTCAAATATTTTTGGTGTTTAAAATTAATAATGCTTAACATATGTATATTATCAAAATGTGAGACATACTAGAAGTGAAACGAATTGTGTACACCATAATATATTTTTAAATAACTACGACCTAATTGCCATCACAGAAACATGGTTAAATTCTAGCAGCGAAATTGTTGATAGCAGATACATTACTTACCGTAGAGATCGACTCTGCACTGTAACTTCCAAAAAAGATGGAGGCGGAGTGTTGCTTGCTGTCTCAAAGGATATTAAGTCTACAAGAATGCACAGCTGGGAGAGCAGTTCTGAAGAATGCACAGCTGGGAGAGCAGTTCTGAAGAATGCACAGCTGGGAGAGCAGTTCTGAAGAATGCACAGCTGCGAGAGCAGTTCTGAGGAATGCACAGCTGGGAGAGCAGTTCTGAAGAATGCACAGCTGGGAGAGCAGTTCTGAAGAATGCACAGCTGGGAGAGCAGTTCTGAAGAATGCACAGCTGGGAGAGCAGTTCTGAAGAATGCACAGCTGGGAGAGCAGTTCTGAACGCTATCAAACATTTCCATAAGTATAGTGTACCTTCCGCCTCCTAACAAGAAGGAAAATTTAGCCTCATTTTTATAAAACGCAAATAATTTTATCGCTAAGGTAGATGATGTCATAATTCTTGTAGATTTTAATTTGGGTGTTATGAATTGGACTCAAGTGAATGAAGGTTTCCAACACACACTTCCCGAGAGCTACAGCAAATCTTTGAGTTATTCACTAATCGACTTTATTTAATTAAATACTCTCTTCCAGTTCAATTATGTAAGTAACAAATATTGACAATCGCATATTTTGGATTTGGTAATAAGTAACTTGAATAACATTACGGTTACCGCTCCTCTTGATCTTCTAAGTAAGCTCGACCCTCTACACCCTAGTTTACTAATAAGTATATCTGACGCCATCCCCGAGACACTAAAAACCAACTATAAACTAGGTATTCTAAAATTATTTCGAAACTGACAGAAGTAGACTGGATTAGCATGTTCTCTAAATGCCAGGACGTGAATTAAATGATCTCTCACTTTTACAGTATTTTATCAAATGTTATTGAGACGTCTATACCGAAATATAATCGTCGAAAGCAAAAGTATCCAGCTTGGTTGTCATTTAGGTTAATAATGTTGCTCTCCAGAAGGAAAAGATTAGGCAAAGATGTTGCAAATATCAAAACCCTCGTGATATAATACATTTTGAGGTGTTGCGTGGTCAATGTCATAAACTTGTAAGATCATGTTATCGTTTATATAAACAAAAAATTGAATCCGATATAATTGAAAATCCGAAGGCTTTTTGGAGTTTTATAAAGTACAAACGTAAGGAACAGTCAAAGTTTCCATCCAGTATGCAGTTGGACGAATCAGTTGCGAAAACTGGCCCAGAAATCTCTAACTTGTTTGCCCAGCAGTTCTCTTCAGTCTATACATATCTCCAACCGTGTAGGCATGACTGACCCTGAACTATCCTCTACCGTACAAAAAGTAATCAGTAAAATACCGTTCACAGAAAGAGAAGTTCTTATGAAGCTAAAGACTTGCTGACCTTGGTTTTTGTTTTGTTATTAGTAATTAGCTCTTTGTTTATTTTACTTCAATGTCCTAGTTCATCATTTGTGACTTCAAGTTACGGCTATATGTAAGTGGGCACGCCCTTTATTACAGGAAGCTTTTATTTCGGTATAAAGTTCTGCTTACGTTTTTAGTTTTGTATTTTTATTTCTGCTTGAGTATAGTTTTCGATTTTCTTTTTTCTTGGTATATTGGCGTGTGCTAGCTGACGTATATCAAATAATTTAATTTCATTTAATGTTTGTGTTGCGTAATGTTAGATATATTATTTTGCGAAGTGTTGTATACAATACATTTTATTTAACTGAACATGCAGCAGTGCTGCTGGGGAGTTTGTTGCACCACTTCTCCTCAGCTAAAGCACTAGGAAGTGGTGAAAGGCGGGCATTTTGGGGGACTGTCTTATGTAATTTTGACGTTCGAAAAATGCTGATTCTCAGCCTAGTTTGAATAAATGACTTTTGCTTTTAATTTTTGATTTTGAAGTTCGACTCCACGAAGGGTCCCGGCCCTGACGGCATCCCCCCATTTTTATAAAACTATATTGCAACGCGCTTGCATTTCCTTTATGCTTTATCTTTAATCGCTCATTGGCTGAAGCCTTTTTTCCTGAGGCATGTAAACCGGCAAAAATAGTTCTTATTTACAAAAAATACAATCCGGCAGACGTAAAGAACTATCGTCCGATTTCAATACTGTCGTGTTTTCCGAAAATATTTCAATCGCTTGTCTGTCACATAATGACACATCACACATCACCTCGACTCAAACATTTCACCTTGCCAACATGGCTTCAAAGCCGGTCGTTCAGTGGAAAGCAATCTGATCTAGTTTGTGTTTGTTCGCTCGCTCACTAGACCCCGCCATCCCCTTCGTGGATATTTTTTTAAACCATTTTGGTTTTGCTGGCTTTGGAATTTAATTAAAAAAAATACTCGTCGCTCGAGCTCGACGATTATTATTATTATTATTAGTGCAACCTATCAAACTGTATAGTGGATGAGCGATTATGAAGTGTAAAATATATGATTGATGTGAGATATTAATCATAACTCGTGAAAGAGATACCGTCATTATAATATATGTTAACGCTAAGTATTTATACTCAGAACGCGTAACCGACACGCACGGATCACTTACGACGTTCTTCTCGCGAACTCGCTTACGTACTGATAGCTGCGCTGACATTTTGGACTTTGGACTACGAACCATACTAATTAACTTCACTACAAATTGGTATCAAAGTGGAAGACAACGTTTACTTTATTTACTTGCTTGTTGCCAAATACTCGAGCAATTTGCGTTAGTAAATATGACGAGAACTTTGTGGGGGTGCTGTACCAATGACAGCTCTAAAGAAAACTATCGATTTGTCAATTGCGTTTGTTGTACTAAGTCGTATCACTTTACTTGTCTATCTATCTCTGAAATACCTGTTGAGTCGAAAGCTTATAGTGATTGGAAATGTTCGGGAAGTATAAGTATGAGCATGCCCCCAACGTCTTCTGAGAAAGACTGTACTCCGGTGCGTAACATCTCAACTACAAAAGGAAATAAGAGACCTGCTTTGAATTCTCCTCCTGAAGCTTTACCGGCGGTCATTAGCGAGAACGTGCGCTCTATCGTACAGGAAGTTATAAAAACAGAGTTTGCTGTTATGCTTCAGCAGATAAATAGTTCCATTGTAAACATCGTTCATAGGGAGATGGCTCCGTTTCGCGAGGATATTGAGGAACTTAGAGTATCTTTGAATTTGATAAGTTTCAGTCGGAACACGCAGAGTTTAAAAATACTACGAGGGAACTTAAAGATGAAAATATTAAACTTCAAAAACACAGTAGCAGATCTTAGTCAACGACTTAATTATTTGGAGCAACAAGCACTCGACGAGCCAATAACCTGGAGCTGCAGTGTTTACCAGAAAATAAACAGGAAAACCTGTAGGTATGTATACCGTCGTCAAGCAATTAGGTTCAGTGGTCGGTTGTGAGGTTAAGGATAGTGATATTTCACACACACGAGTGCACACGAATTGCGAAACTTAACACCAGTAATTCTCGCCCTCGGTCTATCGTGATCCAGCTTGTCTCACCAAGAATCTGCGATCAGCTGCTGGCCAGTGTAACGGTTACAACAAAGATAAAACTTACGACAAACTCAATACCGCGGATTTTGGAATGGCAGGCAACAGGTCCCCTGTCTTTATTGCTGAGCATTTATCCCCAGTTTACAAAAATCTTCATGCTGCAACAAGAATCAAGGCAAAAGAAAATGGTTAGAAATATGTCTGGGTGAGGATCGGGAGGATATTTGTCAGGAAGACGGACGGCGAAGATCATATTTTCATTAAATGTTTGGACACATACGATGTTTGTTTACATACGAGGTACCCCCATATATAACTATAAAGTTGAGATCTTTAATAACCTACTTTACATGGACCTTGAACATCATAAATACGCATACTTTTTCGACACTAATAATAACCTAGAATTTAAATTCGAAATGTTCTCAAAGTCATCAGGAAAACTAAATAAAGGTGGAATAAATTTTATACTTAAAAATATAATGGATAGGATTAAAATTGACTTGCAGTTATTTCCTTACGTAAAAAATAACGCAAATGAGCATAACCAACAGTTTTTTCTTTTATAATAATATACACATTTTACATCAGAATATTGCAGGCCTTATTAACAAATCTGACATTCTGACGGTACATTTAGAAGAACTTGACATAAAGAATATACCTATTGACGTAATATGTATCACTGAACATTTTATGACACCAGAACAGGAGGCTACAATTAATTTACCCAATTTTCGCCTAGCAACAAGTTTTTCGAGAGACGTGAATAGGGGAGGTGCCTGTATATTTACCAGAATAGGTCATCCATACACAGTACTAAATAATACATTTTCGATTAAAGGAATCATAGAATATAGTGCAATAGAACTAACGGAACATAAGTTGATAATTATTTGTATGTATAGAGTACCCAACACATGTATGACTACGTTTCGTAATAATCTAGATAAGTTGTTACGCCAAATCTGCGACAAGACTAATAAGAAAATTGTTGTATGCGGGGATTTTAATATCAATACATTAAAAAGAAATCGACAAGCCCTAGATTTTGAATATATTCTGGAAAGCCATAATTTAAAACTAGAAATTAAAGTTCCTACTAGACTCATCAGTGGCACTTGTATCGACAACTTTGCTCACAATACTCGTAAATGCAAAAGTGAAATAATGGAATTCGGACTATCGGATCACACTGCCCAATTATTGCATTTTCCAGTCAAAAAAACATGTGCAATAAAGTCTTGGCGTATTAAAAGACGCGACTATAGTCAAGAAAATTTAACAAAATTTAAAAACTGCATGAATAACTTGACATTCTCTGACATTTATCTCACAAATGACCCCAACGCAGCTTATGATTGTTTTTTGGAACTGTTCCTATGTTTTTATAACTTGTGCTTTCCCTACAAAATCATAACAAAAACATTACATAAAAAAACTAAATGGGTTTCAAAAGGGATCAAAACATGCAGCAAAATAAAAAGAAAATTACTATGGCAATATAGGACACACAGGACAAAAACAAACAAACATATATTTACGCAATACGCTGCTAAATTTAAAAAAATTATACGCCTAACACAGAAGGCACAAAATACCCATCACATAAACACAACACAAAATAAATCAAAAGCAACTTGGTCAATTATAAATAATTCTAAATTTAAATATCCCAGAGAACCAATCAGTGAAATATTGAGAGATAATAAGAAAATTACAGATCCAACATCGATTGCGAATAGCTTTAATGACTATTTTATCGACCAAATTGCAAAATCAATGCAAACAAATAAATGTGCTGGTAAAGCACCCCCAAATCCAAATATTAAAACTAATTTAAATTCAATTTTTCTTATCCCCACAACCCCAATGGAGATAGAAAGAGAAATTAGACAGCTTAAGAACACCCAAAGCGAGGGTTATGATGGTATATGTACCAAAGTAATAAAACACGTGTCGCATTCAATTGCTGCTCATTTAAGCCACATCATAAACTTATGCGTTTCAGCTGGAATTTACCCCGAAAAGCTCAAAACATCTGTTGTTATTCCTCTTCACAAAAAAGATAACAAACAAGATATGGGAAACTATAGACCTATAGCTTTGATCCCTATCTTCTCTAAACTATTTGAAAAAGTCATACATAGTCGTCTATACAGCTTTTTAGAAAAATATAATGTCCTGGTTAGCGAACAAAAAAGATTTCGCAAGGGTAAATCTATAAACGCTGCAATATATGAACTTGTAAACAGGGTATTGACTAGTATGGACAGTAGAAATCCAATATGTGCTATATTCATGGACATGAGTAAAGCTTTTGATTGTGTTGACCATAGCATACTGCTCCAAAAATTAAATATGTGCGGCATAAGAGGTACAGCACTCGACCTCATTCAATCATATCTGCATGAGCGAAAACAAATTACAGAAATTACTAGAATATGCCACAAAACGCGGTATGAGATGACATTTAGATCCCACACTAGAACTATAAAACTAGGAGTTCCACAAGGTAGTGTTTTAGGGCCCCTACTCTTTCTAGTGTATATCAATGACCTCCCCAGACATATTAAGGAACCAATGGTACTGTTCGCAGATGACAGCACGGTAATAATACAATGTGACGAACAAAACGACTACGAAAATAAAATCAATGAAACAATAAGTATAATAATTAAGTGGTTAATAAACAATAATCTGAAAATAAATATGGGCAAAACAAATATAATGCACTTTCACCAAAGAACTCAACAAAAAAGTATTAATGTACATTACAATGGGCAGAGAGTAGAACCGGTAACAAGCACAAGATTCCTGGGAATTGATATTGACCACAGACTGTCATGGACAACCCATTTAAACAACCTCTGTAAAAGAATTAACAAATCTTCATTCGCTCTATACAAACTCTCCTATTTAGTTAGTAAAGAAGCCGTCTTGACGGCCTATCACGGACTTGTTGCACCATTACTCAGATATGGCTTAATATTCTGGGGAAATTCGGTAGACAAGGAAATTATATTTAAAGCACAAAAGAAATGCATCAGAGCAATGTGCCAAATAGATAGTACAACAAGCTGTCAACCTCACTTCAAAAATCTCAAAATTCTCACATTACCCTCCCTGTACATCTATGAAGCTAATATTTTTGTAAAATCGAATCCAGAGTACTATAAGACTGCATTCAAAAGCTATTATCGAAAGTTAAGAGATAAAAAAAGACTAGAGGTAGAAATACCCTATGGTAAAACGGCACTATTAAATAAAAGTATTTTATGCATGACATCGTTGATTTATAATAAATTGCCTGATGACATAAAACAATTACCTATTCTCCAATTTAAAAAGAAATTACAAACATTCTTAATAAATAAATGTTATTATGATGTCAAAGATTACTTGGGGGACAAAAATATGTTATTTTAATGATAGCAAAGGTCTGGATATTAAATAGTATTTCTAGAATAAACATTGTATTGTATCTGGAGGTATTTCTTCCTTATAGTTTATACCTTATAAATTTTAAAATATGCCATTAATAAAATTCAAAAAGGTACTTAATAACTTGCTTAGTGACCAATGTTACTACACACTGGATGAATTTTTCAATGATGGCTCAATATAATGCTTTGTTTCTACGTTATATGAAAAAAAAAAAAAAAAACTTAAATGATGAATTAATTTGAAATTGAAATTTATTATTATTATTGATATTTAATCATATTTTTGACATTTTCAATTATTCTGACTTACATTTATAAATAAATAATTCCTCATTTAAATCTGACATCATTCAATTTTTAAATAATTGTTCAATTTATTTTGAAATTTTAACTATGCATGATTTTCAAACATCTTTTTTTTCTGTGAAATTTAAATTCGTAATATTGAGCTAGATGCACACCATATTTGTACGCCTCCTGGCATAACATAGCGTTCTATTCACCAAACTCAAGATCTGTATTTCTTTACCTGTGTTAACAAATAAAAGTGATTTGATTTGATTCGATTTGATTTGATTTGACATTTTAAATAATTTAAAGTAATGTGTTAATTAAAACAAATAAAAATATTCCTATTTTTGCGTGCACACATAAACTAATTATATAAATTCAATAGTTTCAAATACTATACTATCAGAACAGCAGAGGGTTACGAACAAAGACACATGGTGTATATCGTATAATATCGTAACATTTCCGGTAATAATTACGTCATAATAGTTCTGTCTGAAATCTGGTTAAATAACTCTGTACTGATAGCAGCGAGCTATTCGACGATAGATACGAGTATGTGGTATATAGGAGAGATAGAGAAGGTTCTCAATTTTAGTGTGCCAAATAGGGGGTGGTGTTTTAATAGCCGCTAAGAAACAAATTAAATCTAAGCGTGTTATGTGCTGGGAAATTGGTTGTGAAGACCTATGGGTGAGTATTGATTTGTCAATAACATGTACTACTCGTCGAATGGTTCTCTGCGCAGTATACCTGCCTCCTCCTATACGCCGTTCATCTCTGGAGCACTATTTGGAACACTGTAATGCTGCTTATGAACATTGTAAGAATTCGGAAGTTTTACTGTGGGCGACTTTAACTTGAGTAACATTCGGCTCGGCTAGTACTAGCGAAATTTTAGTTGATTTCACAAATGTAAACAGGCTTCACCAACTTAATTGTGTTACAAACGACGCTGGTCGTATACTGGATCTGGTTTTAGCAACATATTCCTTGTGTAGCATCAGTGAAAGTATAAATCCAATTAGTAATGTCGACAAACATCATCCACCGCTTGATATTATTGTTTCCTTGAGTAGGGAGGCAAGACTACCATACAATTAGTGATGTCGACAAACATCATCCACCGCTTGATATTATTGTTTCCTTGAGTAGGGAGGCAAGACTACCATACAATTAGTGATGTCGACAAACATCATCCACCGCTTGATATTATTGTTTCCTTGAGTAGGGAGGCAAGACTACCATACAATTAGTGATGTCGACAAACATCATCCACCGCTTGATATTATTGTTTCCTTGAGTAGGGAGGCAAGACTACCATACAATTAGTGATGTCGACAAACATCATCCACCGCTTGATATTATTGTTTCCTTGAGTAGGGAGGCAAGACTACCATACAATTAGTGATGTCGACAAACATCATCCACCGCTTGATATTATTGTTTCCTTGAGTAGGGAGGCAAGACTACCATACAATTAGTGATGTCGACAAACATCATCCACCGCTTGATATTATTGTTTCCTTGAGTAGGGAGGCAAGACTACCATACAATTAGTGATGTCGACAAACATCATCCACCGCTTGATATTATTGTTTCCTTGAGTAGGGAGGCAAGACTACCATACAATTAGTGATGTCGACAAACATCATCCACCGCTTGATATTATTGTTTCCTTGAGTAGGGAGGCAAGACTACCATACAATTAGTGATGTCGACAAACATCATCCACCGCTTGACATTATTGTTTCCTTGAGTAGGGAGGCAAGACTACCATACAATTAGTGATGTCGACAAACATCATCCACCGCTTGATATTATTGTTTCCTTGAGTAGGGAGGCAAGACTACCATACAATTAGTGATGTCGACAAACATCATCCACCGCTTGATATTATTATTTCCTTGAGTAGGGAGGCAAGACTACCATACAATTAGTGATGTCGACAAACATCATCCACCGGAGTAACATTCGGCTCGACTAGTACTAGCGAAATTTTAGTTGATTTCATAAATGTAAACAGGCTTCACCAACTTAATTGTGTTACAAACGACGCTGGTCGTATACTGGATCTGGTTTTAGCAACATATTCCTTGTGTAGCATCAGTGAAAGTATAAATCCAATTAGTAATGTCGACAAACATCATCCACCGCTTGATATTATTGTTTCCTTGAGTAGGGAGGCAAGACTACCATACAATTAGTGATGTCGACAAACATCATCCACCGCTTGATATTATTATTTCCTTGAGTAGGGAGGCAAGACTACCATACAATTAGTGATGTCGACAAACATCATCCACCGCTTGATATTATTATTTCCTTGAGTAGGGAGGCAAGACTACCATACAATTAGTAATCTCGACAAACATCATCCACCGCTTGATATTATTGTTTCCTTGAGTAGGGAGGCAAGACTACCATACAATTAGTAATGTCGACAAACATCATCCACCGCTTGATATTATTATTTCCTTGAGTAGGGAGGCAAGACTACCATACAATTAGTGATGTCGACAAACATCATCCACCGCTTGATATTATTGTTTCCTTGAGTAGGGAGGCAAGACTACCATACAATTAGTGATGTCGACAAACATCATCCACCGCTTGATATTATTATTTCCTTGAGTAGGGAGGCAAGACTACCATACAATTAGTAATGTCGACAAACATCATCCACCGCTTGATATTATTGTTTCCTTGAGTAGGGAGGCAAGACTACCATACAATTAGTGATGTCGACAAACATCATCCACCGCTTGATATTATTATTTCCTTGAGTAGGGAGGCAAGACTACCATACAATTAGTAATGTCGACAAACATCATCCACCGCTTGATATTATTGTTTCCTTGAGTAGGGAGGCAAGACTACCATACAATTAGTGATGTCGACAAACATCATCCACCGCTTGATATTATTATTTCCTTGAGTAGGGAGGCAAGACTACCATACAATTAGTGATGTCGACAAACATCATCCACCGCTTGATATTATTATTTCCTTGAGTAGGGAGGCAAGACTACCATACAATTAGTAATCTCGACAAACATCATCCACCGCTTGATATTATTGTTTCCTTGAGTAGGGAGGCAAGACTACCATACAATTAGTAATGTCGACAAACATCATCCACCGCTTGATATTATTGTTTCCTTGAGTAGGGAGGCAAGACTACCATACAATTAGTGATGTCGACAAACATCATCCACCGCTTGATATTATTATTTCCTTGAGTAGGGAGGCAAGACTACCATACAATTAGTAATGTCGACAAACATCATCCACCGCTTGATATTATTGTTTCCTTGAGTAGGGAGGCAAGACTACCATACAATTAGTGATGTCGACAAACATCATCCACCGCTTGATATTATTATTTCCTTGAGTAGGGAGGCAAGACTACCATACAATTAGTAATGTCGACAAACATCATCCACCGCTTGATATTATTGTTTCCTTGAGTAGGGAGGCAAGACTACCATACAATTAGTGATGTCGACAAACATCATCCACCGCTTGATATTATTATTTCCTTGAGTAGGGAGGCAAGACTACCATACAATTAGTGATGTCGACAAACATCATCCACCGCTTGATATTATTATTTCCTTGAGTAGGGAGGCAAGACTACCATACAATTAGTAATCTCGACAAACATCATCCACCGCTTGATATTATTGTTTCCTTGAGTAGGGAGGCAAGACTACCATACAATTAGTAATGTCGACAAACATCATCCACCGCTTGATATTATTATTTCCTTGAGTAGGGAGGCAAGACTACCATACAATTAGTGATGTCGACAAACATCATCCACCGCTTGATATTATTGTTTCCTTGAGTAGGGAGGCAAGACTACCATACAATTAGTGATGTCGACAAACATCATCCACCGCTTGATATTATTATTTCCTTGAGTAGGGAGGCAAGACTACCATACAATTAGTAATGTCGACAAACATCATCCACCGCTTGATATTATTGTTTCCTTGAGTAGGGAGGCAAGACTACCATACAATTAGTGATGTCGACAAACATCATCCACCGCTTGATATTATTATTTCCTTGAGTAGGGAGGCAAGACTACCATACAATTAGTAATGTCGACAAACATCATCCACCGCTTGATATTATTGTTTCCTTGAGTAGGGAGGCAAGACTACCATACAATTAGTGATGTCGACAAACATCATCCACCGCTTGATATTATTATTTCCTTGAGTAGGGAGGCAAGACTACCATACAATTAGTGATGTCGACAAACATCATCCACCGCTTGATATTATTGTTTCCTTGAGTAGGGAGGCAAGACTACCATACAATTAGTGATGTCGACAAACATCATCCACCGCTTGATATTATTATTTCCTTGAGTAGGGAGGCAAGACTACCATACAATTAGTGATGTCGACAAACATCATCCACCGCTTGATATTATTATTTCCTTGAGTAGGGAGGCAAGACTACCATACAATTAGTAATGTCGACAAACATCATCCACCGCTTGATATTATTGTTTCCTTGAGTAGGGAGGCAAGACTACCATACAATTAGTAATGTCGACAAACATCATCCACCGCTTGATATTATTATTTCCTTGAGTAGGGAGGCAAGACTACCATACAATTAGTGATGTCGACAAACATCATCCACCGCTTGATATTATTGTTTCCTTGAGTAGGGAGGCAAGACTACCATACAATTAGTGATGTCGACAAACATCATCCACCGCTTGATATTATTATTTCCTTGAGTAGGGAGGCAAGACTACCATACAATTAGTGATGTCGACAAACATCATCCACCGCTTGATATTATTGTTTCCTTGAGTAGGGAGGCAAGACTACCATACAATTAGTGATGTCGACAAACATCATCCACCGCTTGATATTATTGTTTCCTTGAGTAGGGAGGCAAGACTACCATACAATTAGTAATGTCGACAAACATCATCCACCGCTTGATATTATTGTTTCCTTGAGTAGGGAGGCAAGACTACCATACAATAATGTCATGCAAAGACCTAATTTTCGTACCACAAATTATGCACCAATTCGGATGTTTTAAAACAAACTGATTGGGATGAATTATTTAAGGGGCATAATGATGTGAATAAGATGTTGGATGCTTTTTATGAGACAATTAGTCGTATTATACAAGAATTTATTCTCTTTCGGGCACCAAAGAAACCAATTTTCACCGTGGTTTAACCGTAATTTAATCAGAATGTTAAACTCAAAAACAACATTAGAAAGAGATAACATAAATGTAAAAACCCAATGGACTTAATTGAATTAAAACTGCTTAGTAAGCGCTGTGATGCCTTTGTTACTCAGTGTTACAATAATTATATATATTAAAAATGTGGAAAACAAGCTTAAAAAAAGAGGGGTGTCTGGTGCCTACCCCATGACCATGACAGCTGGACAAGTGTTCACGTCTGATGGTACGACAATATGTGAGATGTTTGCGACCAGCTTCTCGTCTGTTTATAGCCCCGACCAAGAATCGAGTAATGAGTTTAATACCGAATTATTTTCACAGTTTCTTGGGAATACCATTCTATGCTTAATAAGTCCAAACATAAGCAGCGAGAGCCTACTTAAGAAATTAAAATTGATTGATATTAATAAAGGTGCTGGCCCAGATGGCATACCGCCAATATTTATTTCGGCTTGTGTGAAGGAGTTGGTCCATCCACTCATGGTCATATACAGCAAATCTTTGATTTCTGGTGTATTCCCTACGAAATGGAAAATGGCAAAAGTGGTGCCTGTACATAAATCGGATAACAATGACAACATAGCTAACTATAGGCCCATCTCAATTGTCTCAACGTTTGCCAAAATGTTTGAATCACTATTCTGTCCCGCATTTCCAGAAGCATCTTAAGCTATTCATTAGCGATCATCAGCATGGATTTGTTAGATCACGGTCCACGCACGAGCACTAATCTAGTTGCATTAACAGAGAATTTAATTGGAGCTTCATTCTGGTCACCAGGCAGGCGTTATTTACACTGATTTCAGTAAAGCCTTTGATAAAGTTTCCAATGAAATCCATAAGTTGCATGCACATGGTATCACTGGCAGTTTGTTGAAATGGGCAATTTCGTATTTGGCAGATAGATCTTTTTTTGTCGTGGTAAACGGTTACCAATCTAATATATATAAAATCTCCTCTGGAGTTCCGCAAGGTTCACATCTAGGGCCTATAGTGTTTATCTACTTTATTAATGACATTCCCGACTGTTTGCAGCACTCCAAGACCTTTATGTATGCGGATGACCTAAAGTTTCTAAAAATAATTACGTCTGATAGAGATTCCTCGCTTTACCCTATTATATATATTATATATATTTGGGTAATCCGAGGGTGCAAAATAATGAAATGCATTTGAACGCAAAAATTTCACCATGTTAAATACACAACAAAAAATAATCTTATAGAGACGGTATATTACATTAATGAGGACAAGGTCAATGAAGTAGACAATATACGTGACCTCGGAGTTTTGTTTGATCAAAAATTAAACTTTGTGCCACATTTAGATCATATTGTAAAAAAAGCGTCAAGAATGTTGTGATTTGTCATAAGCCCATGTAAAGGTTTTCGTCAAGTAAAACAAAAATTTTACTTTACTATAGTTTGGTACGCAGCATATTGGAATATTGTAGTGTGGTGTGGCGGCCGCACTATGCTACTCACAGTTTGCGTCTAGAACGCGTCCAAAAACGATTTGCTTGGCATTTAGCTTTTTCTGTCGGTATACACACAGGATTTAGGGGGTGTCAAAGTTATTAAGGAAAAATTTTAGCGCACTGTCGGATTAACTCAAAATTCGGTACTAATGTAGTAAGGCAGTTTGAGTACTTTATGCGGCCTACCCAAATGTCCTTTCTTTGATATTGTTCCTTGATTCGTTGAGCTCCTTAGGTATTGAGTTGAGCAATACGATTACTGACAAATGCTTGCACTGACTGGACAGGTTCATTAAAATCTGTGTGACTCTTTTCTCAAAAGATAATTTCAGACGATAATCTACATGGTCTTCACGTGATCTGACGAAGATTATGTCAGGAGTTTAAAAGAGACTTTGACCCCTGAGTTTGTTTCGCCATTTCTTCTCAGAGGTAGTCAGATAGGAAATGTCGACTTCATTATAAATATATTATTGTACAATAAATTCCATTTAATTTCATTATGAAAGTAAAAAAAAGTATGTAAAAAATAAAAATAAAATAAAATAAAAAGTTTTTATTGATTCTCATACAATTGTTTTACAGCTCAAAATTGAGGCAGCCCCGGTAAGTTATGAAAATACTTGTGATGGGGTTACCTCGCATCTTCCCATGGGTTACCTACTAGCTACAATGTTGAGACGTAGGTTTATAAAAAATCATCTCATAACGGGGTGGTGGAAAAGGGTAATAAAAGGGTGGATTACTGCTTGCTCCATTTAACTCGAAAAGGGGTATAAGTAATGTTTAATACTAATAATAGTCGATACGTCGACATGTCAGAAAATTTGCTCTCATCAATTGTATAAGAATTTGTTCATTTTAGCCGCAGTATTTTATTAATCAGTTATATAAAACAAATATCAAACCTCTGCAATCAAATAGAAATCATATTAAAGGCCAGAAAATGTAAATAAAAATGTAATAAAAATATACCGAACTGGCGATAAATTCATAATAAATCCCAGAAGGAAATACGCATGAGAACAAAATTGTCA
The DNA here is from genome assembly GCA_948252095.1 of Dicycla oo. Lineage (NCBI taxonomy): Eukaryota > Metazoa > Arthropoda > Insecta > Lepidoptera > Noctuidae > Dicycla > Dicycla oo. The sequence goes on from OX411714.1 coordinate 34,409,467, forward strand.
AGAGCAGCTTCACGAGCACACCGACCACCTCCAGACTCTTCGCTCAGCTCTGCCTCGCCGCCGCCGGTGCCCAGCCCCACCGTGAGCGCTGTGACGACACTGACCGCGGTAGTTGCGTCGAGCTCGAGCGACGAGTATTTTTCCCCGCCGACGTCGCCAACACCTGTACGTCGGCAGGGGAGAGGCCGGCCACCGAGGAGCTTGGGACTTAGGGGCCATCCGGCCCCGAGCCGGGTCCCCGCTGCCGGTGGTTGTGTGCAGCGCATGAGATGGACTCAGTCTATGAACGAGAACATCATGCGCGCATATTACGGGTCAACAGAGGGAGGAACTAACCTCACTGCGTACCGTGTTAGGATGCTGTTTCAGGAACTAGAGCCAACCGTCAACGTCTCGGCCCAACGACTATCGGATCAGGTGCGCGTCATCCAACGCGATCATAGGCAATCTCGCCGCGGTCCAATCATATGGTTGAAGAGGAGGATGATAGGATTGCCACAGTAAGTAGCCAGTGCAACGTCCGGTTAAGGAGCGCACTGGAGGATGCGTTTCGCGAGTATAGGTCCACTCCGACCGAACTTAGACCCCGATTACCACGCCTACCTATGCACAAGAAAAATAGGGCGCTGGTGTGTGCCTTGGACTCGCAATTTAAGAATTTTTTCGAGAGCAGCGAGGATCTCGTAGATACACACTCGATCCTGTATTGCCTTCTCACCTACGCAGATTACGATTTTATCATCTCTCTTTAGCTTCGCATCTCTACAGGACTTTATTATTTGGTTACTTAGTGCGTTTGGCTTCGTTTCCGCAACCACTTCATATTTTTCGTATTGGGTTTCCACTCTTGAGCGCCAAATAGCTGAGGCCAGTCCAACACATTGCTGAGCGCCGCAAATCTGTATTCTTTTATTTTCAGGTTGGCGGTTTTGTTGTACCGGGGCTTTATGTGTCTGTACCGCCGGTAATTCGGATGCTGTGTTATTATAGTATCGATGCTGTTCAAGACTCTCTATTTGTTTCGTAAGACCTGTAATTGCTTGATTTGCATCTTTTAATTTTTGCTGCAGGATTGTAATTTCTTGTTGTAGGACCAATATTTGAGTGTCGTTATTACAATCGGGTTTTGAGGAACGTAACGTAGCAGCCAAAGAAGGTGTGGTGGTCAAGCTGTGCCGTCATAGGGAATGTCTCTTCTTTTGCACACTACTGTTCGCACACAACAACATAAAGACTTTAACAATTTTATTTCAGCAGTAATCTTATTAATTTGTTTGTGAAGGTTGTTTTCCAGTATTGTGTTTTCAAGTTCCTTCTGCGTACTATTAAGTTCGTCTGTTAGCTGTGAAATCGTCTCTTTCATTTCGGACATTGTTATTATGTCAGATATTGTGTCAGAGATTGTGATCATTGCCATGAAACAATCGTTGCAGAAGCGCTTCTTCGGTCGCTTGAAAAAAGGTACTTAATAGTTCTTTGTCAGGCGGCAACAAGGTGCGCGCCTTTAACGGTTGGGTCATGCCGGTCCTGATTTACTCCTTTGGCATACTCAAGTGAACCCAGACGGAACTAGAGGCGATTTTCATTTGTTTTTCGTAACGTCTGAGTGAGATGAGTGAATCTAATGAAGAAATTCGATACATTTTAAAATTTTACTACAAAAAAGGTAAAAATGAAACGCAAGCCGCGAAAAAAGTTTGCGATTTTATGGACCTAGTGTAGTGTCTGTGAGAGTAGCACAAGTTTGGTTTAAGCGTTTTCAATCCGGAAATTTTGATGTCAAAGATGCACGTCGCTCTGGTCGCCCTATTACGGATAAAATGGATGCCATTTTTGAAAAAGTGGAGCAAGATCGGCATATCAGTAGTTACGACGTAGCTGAAGAACTGTAAATTGACCACAAAACAGTTTTGGCGCATTTGAAAAAAACTGGGTACACAAAAAAGCTCGACATTTGGGTACCTCACGAGCTCACTGAAAGAAACCTAATGAACCGTGTACTCATTTGTGATTCTTTATTACGACGTAATGAAACCGAACCATTTTTGAAGAAGCTGATAACTGGTGATGAAAAGTGGATCACGTATGACAAGAACGTGCGAAAAAGGTCGTGGTCAAAGGCCGGTCAGGCTTCACAGACTGTGGCGAAACCCGGGTTAACTCGCAACAAGGTGATGCTGTGTGTGTGGTGGGATTGGAAGGGCATTATTCATTATGAGCTGTTACCACCAGGCAGGACCATCGATTCTGAACTCTACTGCGAACAACTGATGAGATTAAAGCAAGAAGTTGAGAGAAAGCGGCCGGAATTAATCAACAGAAGGGGTGTGGTTTTTCATCATGATAACGCTAGACCTCACACATCTTTAGCCACTCAGCAAAAATTAAGTGAGTTTGGCTGGGAGGTGTTAATGCATCCGCCGTATAGTCCTGACCTTGCACCTTCAGATTTCCACCTGTTTCGGTCTCTTCAGAATTCTTTAGGCAGTGTCAGGTTAACATCGCGAGAGGACTGCCAAAACCACTTGTCGCGGTATTTTGACCAGAAGTCCCAAAATTTCTATAGCAATGGGATCATGTCCCTACCTACAAGATGGCAAAAAGTTATCGAACAAAATGGTACCTACATACTTTAGTTAAATGTAAATAAACTATATTAAAAAATGTTTTGAATTTTCTTAAAAAATGCGAAGAAACTTTTTCCCCAACCTATTATTATCACTTAGAAGACGTTAGTGCACTCACTCTAAGAATGCGATGTGTGCGTCATGCGTGGGTATCTTTGTGAGCAGTACGTAATGAATCGTTTTAACAGTAGTGTGCCTGGTTGCTTATCTCCTTTGGCGTGTGTACATGTGGACCCGCAGCAGCCCGAAGCATCCACCTTCCGTAAATAACGTTAAGGCAAACAAACTTTTTGTACAATACAAATTAAGAACTGTAATTGTGTTGTATGTATTTCCAAAATGCAGAACCAGCCCTGGGCCCTAGGGATTTTAAAAATGATGTATGATGGGCGCCAACGCCATCCACTTTCCACAACAACGTAGGTACTTACTATATACCTATCATTGAGCAACGGAAACAGTAGCCTGCTTTCTTAGATCACCAACCGGCCTGCCAAGCCTAGATATAATTGTTTCCCTCTTGATATTTGTCGACCATCCTTTGTTACGAATATTCGGAGGTGTATCCAAGGGCGGCAACGACACAAGTGGCAAGAGGGAAGTGCTTGCTGCTGCAGTCGGACGCTTTAGCTTATTTATTTATTACACATACATATACTAAATCATACGGCAATATTCTAATATATCGAGGGTTCACGGGCTATTTGTATTAAGCGACATTTTTGGAACTTACTGGAGAACATTTCAAAGTCTCATTATTCGGAAAAAGAACATTGTAAAAAAATGTATAAATATTTTTTAAGAAAAAGTGGCCTATCAACAGTGGTGACGAAAAAAAATGTGTCACTTTTGGCAAACATATTCAAAAACTTATTTGTTTTATGCCATTTTTAGAAATGTAAACAGTTGCACATTTTATTTATAAATTACGAGAAAATTGAATTTTTTTCTTGGAAGGGGCTGATTTTATTATGAATTAAAGTTCAAAACTTTGTCAAAAAGTCCTTGGTAAGTTATAACTAATACAGCTACGTACCTACTTACTTAAAAAGTTATTGGTTTTTGAAAAAAAAAACACAGACTTGAAATTGAAATAAAAGTTTTTAATCTAAAACTGTCAATAGAGTTTTGGTGAAACTTTAGTGTACCAAGACTTGCAGTTTTGTATTTGATCTGCTATATCATTGATGAACAGCAAAAAGAAGATTGGTGCTTGATGGGATCCTTGCGGTACATCCGAGATAGAAACATATGGCTGTGATCTGTGATGTATTTCAAAACTACCGTCTGTGACCGTTGTTGTAAGTAAGATGTAAACCATCTCAGAAGTGATCCGTGAACACCGTTGGTCGCTAGATTTGACAAAAGTAATGAGTGACTCTATCAAAGGCACTGCTGAAGTCTGTGTATTCAGCAGCTACATCTAATCGTTTGTCTAGAGATTCAGATATTGGTGTGTAATGTTTTAAACATAAAAAAATCTGTCAAACGTTACCGTATTACGAGGACGATCTTTTAAGAGTACTAATAAAACTTTATTATTTTTAATTTCATTTGCTTACCTTATTTGCTTCATAATTGTATTCTTTGCGGTAGCAGTTATTTAAAAATGAGTTAAAGTTAAAACTTATAATATTACACTATTATTATAAAAACCATTAAAATCGGCTGTCACTGTCTGAACGTAAAACGGAACAACCTTGGAGTAAAATTCATGCATCATCTGTGGTAAGATGTCAATTAAAAAAATAAGTTGAATTTGGGGAGTGTGCTTTTTGGTAACACGTGTGTTCAGAATTTTGGGTGTTTTTCTATTGCAATTTTTATTAATAATATACAGGGTGTTTGGCGCATGGACCGACACAATATTTCCAGGGATTTGCGAGGTCATTAGCTAGGTTCTACCAATACACCCTTTGTTCCAAATGTCACGGTTGGTTAAATATATATATATATATATATATATATATATATATATATATATATATATAATGAAAAAAATACCTTAAATGTTTCCTTTAATTCGAAATAACTTTTTTGTTTGTGGGTGCAGTGGCGCAAAATAAATTTTGTTGTATTCTCCAAAGTCAATTAAATCCAAATACATCTTTGTTTGATACAACTGGTTTCAAGAAAATTCCTTACAAGCTTCCAAAGTTAAATTTTTTATTGAATGTATGAAATTTTACAACTTCTAAATTCATTAAAAAAAATTAAGAGCTATTTTGAACTTAGCTTTATTTTAAAAAGTTCTTTAGTTGATACCCTTTCTAACGGTATGCTACATGTCATAGAAATTATTCATTATGTAGTCAAAGAACTAGTTAGGAGAGTCAGGGTTAAGAAAAGAGTTATTAAGGTTATTATGTTTTTATTAAAGTTATAAAAAAGGAGGCAAAACACCCCCCGGGAGAGGTGGGGAGTAATGGGGGGGCCTTGCCCAGCAGTGGGACTTAATAAGTATTTTCTTAACCCTGACTCTCCTAACTAGTACTTTGACTACATAATTAATCATTTCTATGACATGTAGCATACCGTTAGAAAGGGTATCAACTAAAGAACTTTTTAAAATAAAGCTAAGTTCAAAATGGATCTTAGTTTTTTTTAACGAATTTAAAATTTCATACATTCAATAAAAAAATTAACTTTGGAAGCTTGTAAGGAATTTTCTTGAAACCAGTTGTATCAAACAAAGATGTATTTGGATTTAATTGACTTTGGAGAATACAACAAAATTTATTTTGCGGCACTACACCCACAAACAAAAAAGTTATTTCGAATTAAAGGAAACATTTAGGGTTTTTTTTTTTTTTTCATTTAAAAAAAACGTATTTAACCAACCGTGACATTTGGGACAAAGGGTGTATGGGTAGAACCTAGCTAATGACCTCCCAAATCCCTGGAAATATTGTGTCGGTCCATGCGCCAAACACCCTGTATTATAGTAATAAAATAGCAACACATATAAAAATTAACAAAATGAAATAGTTCTATCAATAGCAAATACAATAGAAATGAAGATACATAGTAATTACATAGATTAAATTAAATATTCAATGTCAATAAGTATAAAAATAATAGAAGTATCTAGTAATTTCTGAAGCAATAAATTATTCTTATTCTTATTATATATTATCATTTATTGTGTTTGTTTTAGTTTCATTGTTACCTGCTATCAGGTTTGTGTAGTGTATGTTTTCTAAAGTTATTGGTCACCATTATCCAAAATCAATATGAATATGAATAAAAATAAACCCCCCGACCCTACCGATGTTAACCCATATCCGGCTTTCCCCGTCTGATCCAAGTCCCACACTAACCCATTCAGCCAGTTTGCAGATGTGTTCTGTAATTTGGCGTCCCTAATCCTGTCATCCCAGACTAACAACCGTAAAGGTCCCGGTTTTGAAGACGATGTATCCAATCATCCTACCAAACAAGCGAGAACTCATATAGGTCGTGTGACGTACCTACTCAGTAACAGATAAAGGACCTTCTAGACAATAGAAGGTCCTTTAGCTGTTACTGAGTACCTCACACGACCTATATGAGTTCTCGCTTGTTAACCCTACGCATGTTTGCCGTCAGGAAGCTCCACCTTATTCTAGAACTAGCCTACAGCCAGTTTCATTTGGACGTTTCTTGACAAATCATAACCTGTCCAATATTGTTGCAGTCAAGCGAGTTGGTAGCAACCGCGTATCAGTGGAGTTTGCATCCCCTCAGGATGCAAACGCTTTTATCTCAAATAATGTTTGAGGAAAAATTTGTATGAGGCTGTAATTTGTTATATATGAGGCTGTAATTTGTATGAGGCTGTAATTTATTATATATGAGGCTGTAATTTGTATGAGGCTGTAATTTATTATATATGAGGCTGTAATTTGTATGAGGCTGTAATTTATTATATATGAGGCTGTAATGTATTATATATGAGGCTGTAATTTGTATGAAGCTGTAATTTATTATATATGAGGCTGTAATTTGTATGAGGCTGTAATTTATTATATATGAGGCTGTAATTTGTATGAAGCTGTAATTCCGTCTATAAACGGTATGTGTGTTGTAACTGGCATGCTACTGACTTCTCAGAAGAGGAACTCTTGACATATTTAAAAGTTCCAGTAGGCTGTGAACCAATTTTAAAAGTTAGGTGATTGAACAGGAAGGTTAGCAAAGACGGTTTATCTGAATATAGGCCCACAGAAACTTGTGCCTTCACATTTGATGGTCGAGTTTTACCAAAACGAATGTTCTGTTTTTATACATCGCTAACTGTAGAATAGTATACCTATACCCCACCATTCAATGCCACAAGTGTTGCCGATTTGGTCATGTAGAATCTCTTCGTCGTTCCAAACCCCGATGCAGCAAGTGTGGCAATGATCACCCCGGTGATGGTTGTAGCATTGCTGAGAGCGAAGCTTTCTCAGTGTTGTACTCTGGAAGTCACTTTGCAAATAGCAGGGCCTGTCCGGAGTACAGCAGGCAGAAGACAATTAAAACAATTATGGCTGAGAAAGTAATTTCTTATTCAGAAGCAAGTCAAACTGTTCCCATATCTACTCGTAGCTATGGAGACTGCTAAATAACAGACTCAGACATACCGAAAAACGGTGTTTCTCAAGCCAAACACCCATGCTCCCCTTTGTCCCCCATATGATAAAACAGCTCATCAGCTGCTCACTAGCACTCCCCAATCTTCTCAGCCTAATCTGTGTTCTTAATAATCAACAAACAGAATCTCCTGAAAACGTGTCTTCAATAATTGAACGTCTAAGTAAACTCCTGTTAACTTTAATGTCTTCCAATAAAACTCAATTACCGTCCAATGTTGTTTCTTCACTTATTAACTCAGTCGCATCCTATAATAATGGCTCGGCTTATGTTCGGAGTGTGAGGAGCGCGGGTTCGCATTCCTTCTGAACAGATACAAACCTTTAGCTTGTTCCCTCGCTGAGACTTGGCTAGTTCCGAGTCTAAAGTTTCCATTTACCTTCCCTTAATATTCTCAAATGCGACCGATCTGATGGCTATGGCGGGTCAGCTCTCTGACGGCTATGGCCGGTCGGCTCTCTGATAGCTACGGCGGGTCGGCTCTCTGCGTGAACAACCATGTTGCACTGTATCTTTGCCTTCTCTAGGTGAAGATATTAGAATTGTGGCTGGTAGGGTAGAGGTACAACCCCCTTATCTGTTTATATTGCTCACCCTTATCAAAGTTTCCTTTCAATCATAAAACGCACTTTGGAAAACATAGAAGGCCCTGTACTTGTTATGTGTTGTATTTATGTGTTATGTATTTTTAAGATTTTGTTATTATGTGTATTTTTATTGTATGTTTCGTTCTATGTTTTGTAAGTGTAAGTACCTATGGACAGAAAGTCTGAAATTAACGTTTATTAATATTATTTTAGTGTCTTTGACATATCTCGGGACCCCGCGGTCCCGGACATTTGGTAGGCGTATGAGGGGCTGAAGCCAACTCGCAGAGGCCCCTTAGTCGCTTTTAATGAAATGAGGCACCAACCGACGATTATCCCGGTACGCACTATGCAAGTGCACCCGAGGACAACCCCCGGTTGGTGTTTTTATTAAATACTATTGCAGGATATGGAAACAAAGATATTGGAATATGTGTTGGATAGCTAAAGTGGTTTGGTTACCTAGAACTACGACAGGACTGCGGCCCCTGCCTGATCAATGTTTTAATAGACACGGAAAAATGGCAGGGGGTGACTTGCACACTCAATAATGGGCCCCCGGAAACAGTCGCTAGCACATAGTGACGTAGCGACAAGGACAAGGGGGCAAAACTTCCTGAGGTGCTTGAGGAGTGGAGAGGTATTCCACGGCTATCAGGACAATCCCGGAAGTACGGTCAAGATCCCTACCAGCGCCTTACTGGAATACTTCCTTCCTCCGAGCACGTTTGCTCTTGCGAATCTCCACTCAAGCCGGCCAATAAAGGCAAGAAAGAGGTGGGAGCTCTGTTCCTCGTCAGTGTCCACTCCAGCCGGCCAGTAAAGGCAAGCCAGAGATGAGAATAAAATAAAATGATGCAATCTAACAATAAAGTTAAAACAAACTTCTATTGGTGCACATGGGGACAGCACAATACCTACCGGCAGTAAACCAAAAGGACCCCCGGCGATGTCGGCTACTCAAAGTACCTTAGCCCAGTAGATCCTTACGAAGTAAATACAATAATAAAAAAAATAAAAAACAAAAAAAGCCATGGAATTGACGAACTCCCACCCACTCTATTAAGACAATGCGCTGACGAATTAACCTTGCCATTTTACATAGTACTTAACCAATCTTTTGAAGAAGGCGTTTTTCCCGATTTATTGAAAAAAGCTCTTATATAACCGATCCATAAAAAAAATATTAAAACTGACCCAAATAACTACCGTCCAATTGCTCTCTTACCAACAGCCACAAAAATATTTGAGAAGGTCATGTGCGACCGTGTTTATGCATTTTGTGAAAAATATAATATATTCAATGATAGTCAAAATGGTTTTCGCAAAAACCGATCTACCGTTTTGGCTGTTTATAAATATATACAAGAAGCCGTCAATATAATTAATAATAAAAAATACGTTGTAGGTTTATTATTAGACATGATAAAAGCTTATGATAAGGTGCAATTTGATATATTATTAAATAAAATATATAAGATTGGTATCCGCGGAAAAAGTTATGAATGGTTCACATCTTATTTAAAAAACAGAGAACAAGTTGTAGAAATAGAACATTACAATCATAAATCAAAAGAAATAGAATTAATTCGATCCCAAAACATGCCCGTAAACGCTTCTATACCACAAGGAAGTGTGATAGGGCTATTCCTTGTTTATATAAACGATCTCCCTAACCACATCAATGAGTCATGCGTACCTATTTGTTCGCCGATGATATCTCTGTCTTAACATCATGTGATAATAATATAAATTTAAACCAAAAATTGAGTTATATACTTGACACTGCAACACATTGGATGAACGAACACAACCTTGAAATTAACTACAATCAAACGAAAATAATAACTTTCCACCCCCGACAAAAATCACCTATAAGAATAAGTTTCAAATACAACGGATCCAAATTAGAAGCAGTAAATAAATTCACCCTTTTAGGCCTAGACATAGATTCACACATAGATTGGAAATCATGGAATTATAATGTGGGGAAATAGTGTAGATATAGAGCGACTATTCATTTTACAAAAAAAATGCGTTCGAATCCTAGTAAATATAGAAAGTACGGAAAGTTGCAAACAATACTTTATAGAACATAAAACACTTACGCTATCAGGTATTTATATCATAGAAGCTAGTCAATTTGTGAGAAAATACCCATCGCTTTTTCCGCTAGCAAAACAGCAACGCCCACAGCAACGCAGTCTTAGAAACCGATATCTAAACGAATTAGCGGTACCACCCTCAAAACTAGCTATGTTTCATTGGCCATGTGCGTTAAAATCTATAATAAACTCCCGAATTCAATTAAGGATACAGAGTATGACAACAAATTTAAAAATGACCTACCACTTAAACTTAAAATCATATTATAGCCTAAAAGAATTTTTAACCGAGAAATAAATAAATTAATATCGACTTGAACACATTACACATACATAACTAGGTACTCTATAAAACACCAGTCCGCTACTACCTCATTCCTGTATTTTTTAGTGATTACTTTCTATTTTATTTTATCTGAAAATGTGACATATTATAATGTAAAACTAATCTATTGACATTAAATTAACTGAGATAATAATGACATTTAGGCTCATTGCAAATGACATAAATTGTAGTAAGTATGAGATTATAATGTGAAAATGATAATTTATTTATTTTATTTAGTTTATAAGAATGACATAATGTATAATAATAATTAATAAATTTTAAATTAATATATACTAACAAAGTACCTATATGAATAATGATAGCGTGTTAAATTAATTAAAACCTATCGCCTATACATTGCTGTGCCCTAGCAGGGTTCATTGTTTGGAACTATCATAATGTAACAACCTGTAAACAACATGAAATGCAATAAATGAATGATTATGATTATGATCACATACCTATTCAAAAAGTAAGAACGAAATTATCCAAGTTTCCATATGCTCTCCGAGAAATAAAGAAAACAACAGACCTCAAAACAGCACTAGTGACATTATAATATTATGCGAACGCATTCGCATGGCTCAAATACGGAGTTATCCTATGGGGAAATAGTACAGACGCGCCCACATTATTCACTGTACAGAAAAAAATGATTAGAATTTTAATAAATATCAAAGATACAGACTCGTGTGAACCCCACTTTAAAGATCTAAAAATATTAACCCTGCCCTGCCTCTACATACTTGAAATTTGTAAATTTGTACGAAAATATCCGCAATTCTATACCAAAAGAGGAGATATTTTTTTATTTTTTTTATTTGTGATGGGTTTGCTCTTGACTCTAGTCTAGAATCCAAACAAAAATTGCTCTTAGACATGAAAACAGATTGAACATACCCACTTCATGATTAAAAATGCACTCTTCTAGTACATTTGTTATGTCCATTAAAATATACAATAAGTTACCGGAATACATCCAAAATATAAAAAAAAATAATATCTTTATCAATAAATTAAAACAATTTCTGATAAACAAAAGCTACTATAGGTACTATTGACGAATATTTTAACGATAAATTTCAACAACAATAAATACTATTTTTTACATAATACCTACATTTCATTTTAAACTTTACTTGGAATATAAATTTACAATACCTACTGTTAATTTAAAAATGAATATGTTAAATAGTACACAGTTAATAATAATAATATTCTACAAGACTCAATAAAATTGTAAATATCTAGTTTATTATAATGTATAGTGTTAATAATGTAAATCGTGCAATATATAATATAAAAAATATATAAATATGACTTAAAAACTAATATATAAATACCATAAAGCAAATGATATGATTTTAATGATACTATCTTAATTCATTTTTTATTTCTCCTTAACAAAAAGCGCCTTTATCCTCTCTCCTATTAAAAATTAACTTTGCTGTGCCCGACAGGGTCCATAATTGATTCGATGTTTTAACATACCAACTGTTATATGTACACATTATGGAATACAATAAAATTGAGTATTGAGTATTGAGGACAAGATTTCTCCCGGGTGGTAGGTATTATTGTTATGGGGGATTTCATTTGCCATCACTTTAGGTGGAGTTCTGAACGCTGCAACTCTTTTGGGGAAGGTTTAGTTGAAATCTTAGATGACCTTAATCTGTGTACCTATCTTAAACAATGGTTGGCCAACCCACAGGTCTCTTCCTGGACAGTAGGTATAAGAGTTGTGTTGATCGCACCTTTTGCACACTCGATATCGCAGAGTCGTGTCATTGGGATATACCTACAGCCTACCTACGCCGCGGCCGCTCCAGGAGATCCTACTGTCAAAAATCCAGCTTATCACTTTTCATTCTTCTAGTGTTATTGAACAAGAAACATTTTTCCTTATTAACTGCCGGTTGACCCACGTAGCATTATATTTAATTTTTGTAAAACAAAACGGGTTTGCCCAGTAGGCAGCTCAGTTAGGTTATGCTTTGCCCAGTAGGCAGCTCAGTTAGGTTATGCTTTGCCCAGTAGGCAGCTCAGTTAGGTTATGCTTTGCCCAGTAGGCAGCTCAGTTAGGTTATGCTTTGCCCAGTAGGCAGCTCAGTTAGGTTATGCTTTGCCCAGTAGGCAGCTCAGTTAGGTTATGCTTTGCCCAGTAGGCAGCTCAGTTAGGTTATGCTTTGCCCAGTAGGCAGCTCAGTTAGGTTATGCTTTGCCCAGTAGGCAGCTCAGTTAGGTTATGCTTTGCCCAGTAGGCAGCTCAGTTAGGTTATGCTTAAGCTTTATTTGTTGGACTGAATCGCAATCGTAATCGCTAACTGAATTCGAATTCATTAGGAGAGCACGACTGAGTTCTTTCTTGTTCAGTAAAGTAGTAAGGTATATAGTGCGGCCTTCTGGCGGTATATTACTGTTGCCAGCGGAAATCGAAACTGTCCCTTATAACGTTACAGATCCGAAACAGACCTTTTCTATTTATTTAATCTGTGATATTTGTTGTACGTTGTTTTATAATACCTACTTACCCGCGTCTTTTTAATCCGTGTTGTTGTTGTTTTTTATTTTACGATCAAAGTTAAACCTACGTTTTACAAGTGGTGTGAACTTCTTCCTTTTTATTTCACACTACAGTAGGTATGTTTTCAGGAAGGTTTTAGTATCTATGTAGCTATGTAGCTATGTAGGCAATACATTAGATGTACGAGCTACGCTGTACATTGACCCTAACTAACTCGTCCTACTTACAGTGAAACGTTGCACTTTGTTTAATCCAACATTATTGTACATTATTACAATATAACATGTTATTTTTAGTAGCAATAAAACCTTTATACTAATCGGTTGTCTACTCTTTCAACATAACATTCAACATAGCATCCCAATACACAACATCAACATAACATTATCACTGTTGGGAGTTACACCCCAACATTAGGTTTAATATTATTATTTAGGTATTTATTTATTAAAATACAAAGTTTATAGAAGTCTTAATTTATTATATAATATAACTACTTATGTCCCACAAGGTACTTACTTAATTATAATATTATTGTTAAACAGTTTGTGCAGAGGGTGATTGGTACTAACACTAGATAAATATTATGTTACTAACACTCTATGGATTTTATTCCGAAATAAAATTATTATTATTATTTATTTATTTTTTACATTTGACCCTTGGAAGGCGTACGAGGAGCCGAAGCCAACTTGCAGAGGCCCCTTAAATAATTTTAAATGATAAGGAGGCACCAACCGACGATTATCCCTGTATGCACTATGAGTGCACCCAAGGAAAACCCCCGGTTGGTACAGGACTATTGTTGTACGTGGAAACAAAACATATTGGGCTATGGGTCTGGGTGGCTAAAGTGGATTGGGTAACTTGAACTATGGAAGAACTATGTCCCCTGCCTGACCAATGTTATATATTATACACAGATAAAATGGCATAAAATGACTTGCACACTCAATAATGGGCCCCCGGAGACGGCCGCTAGCACATAGTGACGTAGCGACAAGGGGGCAACACTTCCTGAGGTGCTTGAGGAGTGGAGAGGTATTCCACGGCTATCAGAACAATCCCGGAAGTACGGTCAAGATCCCTACCAGCGCCTTACTGGAATACTTCCTTCCTCCGAGCACGTTTGCTCTTGCGAATCCCCACTCAAGCCGGCCAATAAAGGCAAGCCAGAGATGAGGACAAGATTTCTCCGGGAGATAGGGTCCGTGGGGTCGCTACTGCCCAACAGCTCGCCACATGCTGCCCTGCGGGTTTCTGTATCTCTCTTGGTCTGGCTCCTCATCCTAGACCCGTTCCGACAAAGTAAAGTCTTAAACCGGCACAGACCTAAAGTTCGGAGCGCGCAAGCCCCACCACGACGTCAACGTAGAGATACAGCGGTGGGGTTATCATTATTATTATTCTCAAGTACGAAGTTAGGTACCTACTACGTGTACTGTAGCTCCAGAATTTCTTTGCGGATTTTTATAATTCTTGTTTTCGTTCGTGTTGGGCTTCCGTAATCAGCCTGAAACGTTCCCGCAGCTGGGACCCTGGCATCCTCGCTGTGAGTGGGTGTGGAGCCTATGATCCATCACGCAGGCCCAGGGCAGGTTGCTAGATGTCACATGTCTTCGAAGTTTTGGTTCTAGGCCATGCCGGTTTCCTCAGGACGTTTTTCATCGCCGTTTTGAGAGCTGTGGTGACGAAATAAATGCCACTTAGTCGCCTGCCCGGGTTCGAACTGGCGACCCTCACTCGCGCCACGTCGGCCACCACTCGGCCACTGGGCCGCCTGCTCGTCGGGACTATGTTATTGTAGGTATATTAAACTAAATATGGAAAAATAAATTTACTTGAAAAAGTAAAAACTGACTTCAATATCTAAAACGAATAAAATAACTTTGATCAAAAACTTAACGGCTTCTGAAGTTGGTGTCTTCAATTCATCAAAGCACCTTAGCTTGACACCGACTTCAGAAGCCGTTAAGTTTTTTATCAAAATTATCTTATTCGTTTTTGATTTTGAAGTCGATTTTTACTTTTTTTAAGGAAATTTATTAGTCGCCTGACTTATGAACCTGATCAGATTCAATTTCGTGACGAACGGAATAGAATAAGTTTAGGTGACGTACTTCCTACCTACCTACCTATTCCTTTCATTTAACATTTTCTTTCCCAAATAAATACCTAGACTTGTTGAAAAACTGGCTACATAGTACATACCTACAACAATTAAAGAAGTCAGTCACCGCTCACTCTGCACACTCCGACACTTTTGTCCACTTTTATATCACTGTTTATTAAAAGCACAACATTTTGTTATGTAGTCACCGAGCAGTAGGTAATGTAGTAGGTAACTTTGAGAAACTGATCACCGGAGAGTGTCGGTGTCCTTATCCAGTCGGGAACAAGCGGCCGACGCACAGAGCGCTCAGAGCGCGCAGCGGCGGCGGTTCGGGGTCACAACACAGCAATATCACACACGGCGGTCACACTCGCGGAGAGTCGGCGCGCGGCGCGGGCGCGGCTGTACGTGCGGGACAGCGCGGCGCGCAGCACTGGCGCGCGCCGCCGCCCCGCCCGGCGCGCGCCCGCAGGCCCGCCTCCGCTCGCGGCCGCCGGCGCCGCCCGTCCCTTTGTCGAGCCGCCCCGCCCACCGCCTGCTTTTTTATAACGCGCCCGTCACACAGAATTCTGTGAATCTATGTGACCTGTGTCCTAATTATTCGTTTTCACTTGTTTAAAGTTTCGATAGATAGACACTAAGTACCTACAAGCTGCTTTTTTATTGGCTACGGAGCTGCCACGATAGTGTTGCACTCATCATTATGAACAACTTTTACTATGGGACCAAACCTGAAATCGCGAAAATAAAATCTACTGCTCCCTACATTTGGACAAGCTATGCGAACTCAAATGGAGGGAGCAACTGATTTTTTTTTACGATTTCAGGTTTGGTCCCATAGTAAAAGTTGTTCATAATGATGAGTGCAATACTATCGTGGCAGCTCCGTAGCCAATAAAAAAGCAGCTTGTACGTATATACATATTTTACCAACCTAGCTACCTATTATATGAGCCAACAGGACTTGCAAGCGAGACGTGCATAGATAATGTACATACCTACCTAGCTACCTATTATATCAGCCAACAGGACTTGCAAGCGAGACGTGCATAGATAATGTACATACCTACCTAGCTACCTATTATATCAGCCAACAGGACTTGCAAGCGAGACGTGCATAGATAATGTACATACCTACCTAGCTACCTATTATATCAGCCAACAGGACTTGCAAGCGAGACGTGCATAGATAATGTAGATACCTACCTAGCTACCTATTATATCAGCCAACAGGACTTGCAAGCGAGACGTGCATAGATAATGTACATACCTACCTAGCTACCTATTATATCAGCCAACAGGACTTGCAAGCGAGACGTGCATAGATAATGTACATACCTACCTAGCTACCTATTATATCAGCCAACAGGACTTGCAAGCGAGACGTGCATAGATAATGTACATACCTACCTAGCTACCTATTATATCAGCCAACAGGACTTGCAAGCGAGACGTGCATAGATAATGTACATACCTACCTAGCTACCTATTATATCAGCCAACAGGACTTGCAAGCGAGACGTGCATAGATAATGTACATACCTACCTAGCTACCTATTATATCAGCCAACAGGACTTGCAAGCGAGACGTGCATAGATAATGTACATACCTACCTAGCTACCTATTATATCAGCCAACAGGACTTGCAAGCGAGACGTGCATAGATAATGTACATACCTACCTAGCTACCTATTATATCAGCCAACAGGACTTGCAAGCGAGACGTGCATAGATAATGTACATACCTACCTAGCTACCTATTATATCAGCCAACAGGACTTGCAAGCGAGACGTGCATAGATAATGTACATACCTACCTAGCTACCTATTATATCAGCCAACAGGACTTGCAAGCGAGACGTGCATAGGTAATGTACATACCTACCTAGCTACCTATTATATCAGCCAACAGGACTTGCAAGCGAGACGTGCATAGGTAATGTACATACCTACCTAGCTACCTATTATATCAGCCAACAGGACTTGCATGCGAGACGTGCATAGGTAATGTATATACCTACCTAGCTACCTATTATATCAGCCAACAGGACTTGCAAGCGAGACGTGCATAGATAATGTACATACCTACCTAGCTACCTATTATATCAGCCAACAGGACTTGCGAGACGTGCATAGGTAATGTACATACCTACCTAGCTACCTATTATATCAGCCAACAGGACTTGCAAGCGAGACGTGCATAGGTAATGTACATACCTACCTAGCTACCTATTACTATTACGGCAAATGGATATCTTTCAAGGATCTGTTCCTTGAAACCATACACAAAAACCCAACATTGAATAACGCTCCAAAAATGCAGCATCGGAACACCAGGCTAAAAGGTGAAGCAGAAAGACTGGTGCAACACTTGAGCCAATGCGACTTGCAAGCGGGACGTGCTTAGATAATGTATACATAGGTACTGTAGAATTATGTATTATACGAAATCTGTTCAAAGATTATTTTTTTTACATTAAATACCTACTCTTCAACTGGATCAGATAGGTATACGAACTTCGTAGTTTCTTTTCTCAACTTTTTTTATGAACTTTAAAATTGGAATTGTAAATCTGTTCGTGCTTTCTGACGGATAATTTTCACTGTCACAACCGGATCTTCCTCGCATACAAGATACGCTGGACAATCTTCGTGGCATTAGATAGGTACCTACTTAAGTTCGCTTGATTTTAGGAGTGCTTTTTGGTAAATTCCTCTCTCTGACAAAGAAATTTTGTTTGAGTTTATCAGATGCCGTTTGTTCTCACTAACGCTGCATCAGAAATGCAGAGATTAACGGGTTTGATAGTAAATTTTGAATTTACCTCTACCAGCGATGATCGTGTCTTCGGATACCTATGTTGACGACTTCATTTTGGTTTCTAAGGACTTTCACTCTCATCTCGCAATTCTTAGGAAGGTTTAGAACCGTCTCAAGGAAGCTGGATTATCCATTATTTTAAAAAATTGCGAGTTTTATAAGAGCGAATTAAAATATATGGGTCACATAGTAAATGAAAAAGGTTTACAGACTGATCCGAGCAAACTCGATGCGATTAGAGACACCCAACTCCCCTAAGTTTTTACGTGGGTTTATAGGAATCTGTTCCTATTACAGGCGCTTTGTTGATGGTTCCTCTTCCATGATAGTTCCCCTAACTGCTCTCATTGGTAAAAGGAAAGGTCGTGATCCTACCTACCACAGGCACCAGCGATCTACAACCAAAAATCATTAGCTGTTTCTGGTGTGTCCTGGTGGTATTGTTGGTATTGTTTGGCTTGTGGTGAGAAATAAACACTTTACTATCCTATAAGTTGGGATAATGCCGCTGAACAAGCTTTTATTTATAAGTTAAAAGAGGCACTAACTAATACACCTTTAATGGCTTGTCCTGATTTTTCAAAGCGGTTCCATTTATAGTGCGACGGTTCACCGTTGGTCTTGGTTCGGATGTAGTTCAAAAGATCGATAATGGCGAACATCCTATTGCTAATGCAATACAATATTCGACATTATCTCCCGCCTATTTTCCAAAGCGGAACGTAACTATACTATTACCGAGCGTGAGCTTTTATCATCATCATCATCATTTATTGCATTCATGTAGTTTACAAGTTGTTACAAGTATATAGGTTTCATGCATGACCCTGCTAGGGCACAGCAATATAAATATAATAGTTTAAAGTGCTACAGTGTCACGATAATATACAAACCACTGTGCTTAACAAAAATACTATTTTTAAAATGTTTCAGGTAATATAGGATAGGGTGAGAACAATTTATTAGTCATAATTTCCATTCACAAATTAAAATAAGATAAAAAATTTAAATTAAAACAAATAGCGATAACAATAATAATCATAAAATAACATAACATAGGTCAATTTGGTAGTAAGTCAAAAGTTTAGGTGCTGTGTGTATTGTGTACAGGTGTGAATTTCAATGTCAAAATTTATTTATCGTCAAAGAATTCCTTTAGAGTGTAATAAGATTTTAATAATAGGTATTTTTGGAGACTGATTTTAAATTTAATTTCGTATTCAATGTCCTTAATTGAATTTGGAAGCTTATTATATATTTTCACGCACATGGCTAAAGGTCCTGAATGGAACATAGTTAATTTTGAGCTTGGTAAGGCTAATTCGTTTTTTTTTTGGCGTCTAACACTGCGATGTTGTGGACGAAGGTCCTTAGTGAATGGAAATAGTGACTGGTGTTTTCTTACAAATTTGCTAACTTCTAAAATGTAGATACCAGTTAGTGTAAGAACCTTGTATTTTACAAAAAATGGCTTGCAGCTTTCTGTGTTGTCTATATTGGCAAGAATTCGTATACATTTCTTTTGTAGAATAAAAAGTCTATCTTTGTCTACACCATTTCCCCACACCACGATTCCATAATTTAGCCAGGAGTATGCGTACCTAGGCATAGTATGCTGTTAGGGCAGTTTTAAAATCGGTAGCTCTTTTAAGCTCCTGCAAGGCATATATAAAGCTGGCTAGTTTGTTTGCCAGTGTATCTATATGGGCTTTCCAGTTTATATTGGTATCTACAGTCAAACCTAACAGTTTAAACTCGTTTATGCATTGCAGCTTTATGTTCTTGTATGAGTAATTGATATCCAATTTGTTTTTTTGGTATGGTCTATATTGCATTAGCTTTGTTTTGTCAAAATTTAATTCTAAGTTATGATCTTTTAACCATGCCATTATTTTGGAGAGCTTATCGTCTAGACTTAAGTTTAGGTTTTCTGTATTAGTGTAAGGAAAAATGATAGAAATATCGTCCGCAAATAAAATACTTTGAGCGTCAATTTCTTTAGGGAGGTCATTAATATAAACTAGAAATAATAAACATCCCAAAACGCTGCCTTGTGGTATTGATATCGTTGTTTTTGCTTTATTAGATCTTACGCGTGTTATTTGGCCAGTGTGTGGGTCGCTATATTCTACCTCTACGAATTGTTCCCTATTTTCTAGGTACGAGCAGAACCACTTGTGTGCTGTACCTCTAACACCTATTGCATACAATTTATTGAGTAAAATTTCGTATGAAACTCTGTCATAGGCTTTGCTCATATCCAGTAAAATCCCCACTGCATAATTTTTGTTATTGATTATATTTAAAGCTTCCTGGATATACTTAAATATTGCTAATGTCGTGGATCTATTTTTCCTAAACCCATTCTGGCTATCGTTGAATATTTTATATCTTTCGCAATAAGAATAAAGTCGTTTTGACATCGCAGTCTCTAATATTTTAGAGAAGGTCGGTAGCAATGCTATCGGCCGATAATTACTAGTGTCAGTCTGGTCTCCCTTTTTGTAAATTGGTTTCACTATCGATACTTTCAACAGGTCGGGGACTGAGCCTTCATCTAAAGACTGATTTATTAAATAAGTTAGCGGTAACGTTAATTCTTCAGCGCATGCTTTTATAAGTGTAGGTGGTAGCTCGTCATGCCCATAACTTCGCTTGTTTTTCAATCTCTTTATAATAATCTTGATTTCGTTAGGGTCAACAGGCCTTAGGTAAATGGAGTTTTCGCTTGGGGAGGAGGTAGGACGACCAGTCGGACAAAGGTTCCCGTTTGCGGTATCCGTTTTTCCCACTGACACAAAATAATCATTGAAAGCGTTGGCAATGGTAGTCGCGCTTTCGGTCACTGTATTCTGTACACGCAATTTTCTATTATTTATTGGTTTTTTGTTATTCTTATTTGTACGTTCTTTTATTATTTGCCACATTGTTTTAGTTTTATTTTCAGATTTACTCATTATTCTTATGTAGTTTAGTTTTTTAGAATGGGCTACTGTTCTCTTACGTAATTTTTCGTAACGCTTATAGTATTTTACCAATATATTGTTATTAGTTGTAGTCATTAATGCTTTTAATTGTCTTTTATGCTTGCATGCTATTTTTAATCCAGTTGTAAGCCATGATTTAGATGATTTCTTTTTAATGTTTACGGTTTTCTTTGGTATACACTGGTTCAATATGATTTGTAAGGTGTTATGAAATGACAGATAATTAGTATTTATATTTTGGTTTTCGTTTATTATTTTACTCCAGTCTAATTTTTTCAGTCCTTTTTTAAACGAGTCTATGTTTTGTTTGTTGTAGATCCTCTTTAGGGCTAATATTTGTTTTTTATTAGTCATAGGATCGTGAGTAGGTATAGTGATTGCTATTCCTCTGTGGTCTGAGAGTCCAAGCTCCATTACTTCCAGATGGAATTTGTCGTATGCGTTTGTAAATATTAGGTCAATACATGTGGTGCTTGAGGTTGTCACTCTGGTAGGTTCCTTCACTAGTTGTCGAAAGTTGTACTTGGTCATAGTATTTAGAAGATTAAATGAATTTCGATTTTTCTCGAGGATATTTACGTTGAAATCCCCGCCTATAATTATGTTTTTATGTTTGTCCTTTATGTTGATTTTAAGTAGCAGTTTTTCCAAGGATGTATAAAATATTTCGGTTTCCCTATTTTTTTGTGGCCAATAGATAACTATTAGTAAAAGATTCATGTTAGGAATTTCTACTGCACACGTTTCAAATATAAATTCAATTGTCATTTCCGTTAAATCTTGTCTTTCTTTGGATTCAATATCGTCTTTTAAGAATATGCACACACCACCTCCCGCATAGTTTGGGCGTCAGTATTTGGCGGCTACAGTATACCCTTCCAAACTTAGTAGATCTTTCTTTAATTCTGTAATCCATGTTTCAGTAAAACAAAGTGCTTCTATTTTATGTTCGTTTGTGATTGCTTCTAATAGGTAACGTTTATTTTTTAGGCTTTGTATGTTTTGATAGAGGATGTTTATGTTATTGCATGAGTGTGTTTGTGTACCATTTTTTGAAGTGTTTTTGTTAAAGAAAAAAATTACGGCTGGTTTGTGGTTGTGAGTCCGTACCTATATGTTTCTGTTTTATGCGGCTCTGAACACTCTACCTCAAAAACTTCATTGTTTAGGTTGCTTATTGTCATAACAAGATCCTGTAGGTCTGATACCACAACATTCGTGCCATTTCTATTCAGTGCGCCCGTGTGCTGGTTGTACATATCGTGGTTATAGGAAAGATTTAGATTAGAGTCCTGTAGGTATGCGTAATTAAATGTTTGTGTATCCATATATAAAAGGTTATTAAAAGTTTCTATTCTACTATTGTACAAAGTATTGCCATAATTTTGCTGTTTTACATAATAGTTATTATTAAATTTAAATTTATAAGTCGGTAGACAAATAATGATATTAGTCTGGGTTAATGCAATTAATTTTTCTCGAATAAACATGACTAGTTCTACATAGTTTTGCGTTCTTCGGAAGTCCTCTTCGCCGATGTAAATAATACAGTAGTCCTTACTTGTTAAGTTTTGAACTTTTACGTCAATATTCTCAAGTATTTGCTGGAGTCCACATTTTGGTTTGCGATAGTGGCAAATCTCGTAGTTTCGCAGGTTAGTTTCTTCTGTAGCGGTGTATAATAAGTTTGAAGTTTCGCTGCTTAATAAACATATGTTTGGTTTATCTATAGTAATAGTCTGCTTGTTG
This sequence comes from Dicycla oo, assembly GCA_948252095.1. Taxonomy (NCBI): domain Eukaryota; kingdom Metazoa; phylum Arthropoda; class Insecta; order Lepidoptera; family Noctuidae; genus Dicycla; species Dicycla oo. Next base: position 34,431,929 of record OX411714.1, read on the forward strand.
TGGGTTCTGCTTGGCGGTGGTACTCGAGTAGTATTAGAACATTTTTGTGTTATCTCACTTGTATTATTCTCATTTTTTTTGTTTTCAGATACGTCATTTAAATTGTCTGTTTGGGTCTCCTTACTAATTGTACGCCTGTTTGTAGTTTTCTTTGGCGTAGATCTTAGTTTTGCGGGGCTATTAATTTTATTAAGGAGTTCGTTTCTTTTAGCTAGTTCATCGTTTTGTTTCTTCAATTCGCTATTCTCCAATTATAGCGACTCAATTTCACTATGCGCACTGTTTAATTGCGATGTGAGTTGTTCTATTGTGGTTTTTAATGTTTTGAGTTGTGAGTCATCATCGTCCTCAGACATGTCAGGCATGCTGTTAATTGTTACATTTTGAGATATACTCGTATTACTGTCGTCTTCTGGTTCTGAGCGGGTGCGCGTACGACGGAACGTAATATTCTCCATAAAGTTCATGATTTTACTAAAATAATCTCGTGTGGCGAGATCCGAACCAGAGCTCTTTGCTTCAGTCTAATATATAGGCCTACCGGCTACCTGTTCAGTATATTGCGCATCAAAAAAAACCAAGTCGTATTCTTTTGATTTAGTATTCTTCTTAGTCAATAGATGTCTCTACTTGAGGCGTTTGTGATGAATACATATATTATTTTGACAGTTGCAACACTCTGTATTTAGCATTGATTGATGGCATGTCAGTTCGCAAGTTAACCACGAGATGGCGTGCTTTTAACTAAATTTCAAATAAAAAACGGATCTCTAGTATTTTGCAATTTGATTTTGTGATTGAGTTTTAGGATAAGTCGTTTGTTCACTTCTAGTTCACTTTATATTTATTATATTACACTGGTTTGTAGCCTTCACACATCTCTGATCACTGATTATTAGCTATTACGAGTATCACAGCTTCGCACATACACATTGCAAGTCATTTGTTTACCTTTTGTATTTGTGCGCTCCACATTATCTGTTCTTGATTCCATAAAACATTTTCGCTGTTAGTTAGATGGAACGAAGTTTTCTGTTATTATACTGACCATATGGCTTCGAAGTGGCTTCTCACCATAAACAACCCTTCAGGTCGTTTAACGCGTTTGGCTACCATTATTTCACAATATACTTGTACGCTCTCATCGCCGTACATTTTTCTGCTTACTCTGTAACCTATGTTGGGCCCACGATTCGCGTCATAATTTAGCATTATAAAATAAACTGACTACTGATTTAAATATAGTAAAATGAAACAAAGAAACGGCTGAAAAGTAAGATGGGTCTACCGCTCATCACCAACATCCAGCACTGAGAATCGAGATTCCATAATTTTCAGGCTACCTACTACCTCTATACTTCAAAGACCTTTTCCTAGAAACCATGCACAAAATCCAACATTGAATGACGCTCAAAAAATTCAGCATCTGAAGACCAGGCTAAACAGTGAAGCAGAAAGACTGGTGCAACACTTGAGCATCAGCGCCGACAACTACAATTCGTGCTGGGATATACTGCAGCACGGTACAACAACCGTCGACTGCAGTTCTCATCATACTCGCACACTACGCTGCAGTCGCCTGATACAGAAGCAGACGCACACAACTTGAAGAAGCTACATGACATAACAATGGAATGTCTAAACGGTTTAACAAACATTGGTTGTGATATAACCAGTTGGATCCTAATGATTGATGTCACAAAAACTAGACTGTGGGAGCTACAATGAATACAAATGTGGCGTAGGTACCTACCTACCTCAATGGACTGGGATTTCACCGATACTATTTTTAGTATACATACTCAGATGAATATTCACCTGAGTATACATTAGTGAACTGCCGAACTGAACAGACCAATACGCTGTACTGTTCGCAGACGATAGGTACCACTATTCTGACTAAAGAGGCTACTGTTGAGCAAGCAATTAATGTCACTAATCAAGCTCTTAATGATATACTACATGGATGGTTAAACATATATGTTGAAGACAACACAAGAAAATTAAAAATTAAATAATTATCTATGGTCAGTTGACTTTAGGTTGTCTGTGCTCTCTCCAAAAAATGTAACGTCGTGTATTTTGTTACGATATGTTTTTTATTTAAGAATATTGTTCTCCCGTGTAGTTTGTGATAAATAAACATTCATACAACTGTATCTCACGGTCTTTACATTTAAACTCATTAATGTATAATAAATAGGAGAGAGGTCGCTGCTGTGCGTAACCGATAAATCAGCTCCATAAAAATAAATATTAAAAATACTATAAGTGATTATTTATTGACGAAATTGTGTTTAAAAGAAAGCATTAGTGACACAAAGTGATTGACGTTGAAGTACGTGCAAAATATTTAAAAAAACTAACTCGTAACAACAAAAAGTGTTATGTCATGACTAAAATTAATAATATTATTTACATCTAATCCTCAATGACATTAGTATTTGTATTAATTTGTGTTTTTTGTATTGTATTTTATAATCATATTTTTTTTTCAATCAATCAATCGTTTATTTTGTAAAACATAGGTATGGTTAATGGTTGTATATTGTCTAAAACATGTGCACTATGTTTTGCCAATATATGGCGTACAAAATAATCATAATTATAATAATAATAACCTGGGACATTGTTCACACACGGTTATCTGATCTGATCATAGACAAGCAATTGCAATTTAAGGTGGCATGTCAATAGATTACAAAAAAAAAATAATATATAATTTTAAGTATGTCAATTAGTAATAGGTCAATTAGGTATACAGGTCATTACAATTTTAGTTAAATAAACACATTCATACTTAATCAATAAATAAAATCATAAGCGTTTAATTAGCAAGTCGGAATCGTCATACCTCTGTTTATCAGTAGTAAACTCAGTGATGGAGTAGTAACATCTATCTACAAGGAATTTAAACAAAGACCTCTTAAAAGATCCCAGACACTCTATATTTCTAATAGCTGGTGGTATACTGTTATATATTTTTGGAGCCATACCTAACACACTTTTGCCGAAAAATGCTGTTTTATGAGAGGTAACATGAATGGTATTCTGATAACGGCGAGAGCGCAGTTTTTCAAATAAATGCAGGTTACAGCGAACAAACACTCCCATTTCATATATGTACATAGACGGTAGAGTGAGCAAACTAAGTTCCTTAAACAATGGTTTACAACTATCAATCGATTGTAATTTGGTAAACGATCGCAAGCATTTCTTCTGAGCTTTAAAAGCAACGTCTCTGTCAGTGGAGTTGTCCCAGAAAATGATAGCGTACCTAATGCTAGAAGCCACATAAGCATTATAAGCTATTTGTACTGTAACGCAGTTTACCGTTTTTGATAATTTGTAGAGAGCATACGCAAATTGGCTAAGCTTCTTTGACAAAGCGTCGATATGATGTTTCCAAGTCAGATGTAAAGGCCCAGAAATTTTGTTATGTCAGTTTCCGAGATTGATACGTTACCATATTTGATATTAAGTTCCGGTTTATTTGTTCTTTGATTAAATGTCATTATCTTAGTTTTGTTAAGATTTATGTGTAGATTATTATTAACTAACCAGTTTATTATATTTTTAAGATCGTCATTTATGTCATTTTCAAGAATATTGATGTCATTACTAGAGAATAAAATAGTGCTGTCATCAGCAAATAAGACCATCTGATGTTTACTGACTTTAGGCATATCATTTATGTAAATGTTAAATAATGGAGGGCCAAGAATGCTACCTTGGGGAACACCGTAAGTAGTTTTCCTAGGACATGACATGTATGTTCTTTCAAGTTTCGAGCTCGCACATAGCCTATCAAGCGTCGTGATTTGAGTGCGATTAGAGAGATAAGATTTTAATAGGTTTAATGCAGTTCCTCTAATCCCATAACGCTCTAATTTGTTTAGCAGTATACCATGATCTACATGGTCAAATGCTTTAGACATATCCATGAACAAGGCCGCCACTGGAGTTCTAGCATCAACACAAGAAACAATTTTATGGATCACGTCATAGATCGCCATATTAATGGATTTACCTTTCCTGAATCCAAATTGTTCTTTGACTATGAGATCATGCTTTTAAAAAAACGACGAAAGGCTATTGTATATCACCATTTCTATAATTTTGGAAAAAATAGGAATAAGTAAGTGCTATCGGTCTATAATTACCCATAATACTTTTATCATCTTTTTTATGAAAAGGTTTAATAACTGTAATTTTTAATTTATCCGGGAAATGGCCATATTCAATGCAAAGATTGATGATATAACTCATAGCAGGTGCTATTAATGGTGCTACATATTTGACCACTTTCGTAATGATGCCATCATATCCATGGCTATTGGTATTATTTAAAGCGCGAATTATAGACACTATGTCGGCTGGTACTGTAGGAGGAATAAATATGGAGTTACAATTTGTCTCAATATTTGTATAGGAAGGAGTAGAATTATTCGGTTTAATTTCGTCTATAAAATAGTCATTAAAAGCTTGTGCAATTAGTCTAGGTTTACGTATTTTATTGTCATTTATTGTTACATATTCAGGTATATTTTCTCTAGGATAATTAATCTTATTTTTATTGATAATGCTCCAAGTCGCTTTAGATTTATTCCTGGCCGAATTTATGTGAAAATCATTCTGAGATTTTTGGGTCAACGTTATTATCTTCTTTAAACGAGCAGTATATTGCTTTAATAATAGTTTATTTTTAGAAGTAGGGGCTCGCCTGTATTGCCATAACATTTCTCTTTTACGCTTACTACTGATTTTCTTTATATTATTTAATAATTTGTATGCCCAAGTGGCTGATCATGGAATGAACATTATTGTTTTTATATTTATGTAATGAACACCTGTATGTAACCCATGCATCACAAATAAACGATTTGATTTGATCTATCTTTATATTTGTTTACTCTATCTTTGAAATATTTACACAAAACTTTGTACATTGTGTTTTTGATTAGGATAGATGAATTGTACCCACATTTGTAAATAAAATTTTTATTTATTTATTTATTATTTGATTTGAAGAATAACGTCTCAAACGATTTAAAATTCAAATTCAAAAGTGATGATAAAAGTGATTAATACCCTTCGAAATAACGAATGTATGCTGAACTATCTCGGAAAATTTAAGGATGACATATAATGAAAAGGTACATAATCTAATATTATACATATTATAAAGCAATAACATAAAAAAATAAAAGTCATCCTTACTTCACTTACTTGTATAAGCGACATCTGTCCACTTAAGATAAACTGAAGCATAAAACCAAAGTCACGGAGAGACTACCGCCATCTATCGTCAAGAGGTCTAACTAGAGACCAAAAGTCGATTACTACAGTATTTTCGCACTAGGTGTCGCTGCCAGTAGCTTTTCAAACCTTCTATGAAAAAAAAGTACCCCAAGAGATGGCGCCACCTTATCTATGTGCAGGTTGCCGACAAAAGTTTTCATTATGGGAAAATCTTATTTGTTCGCTTTGCAAGTGTAGATACGATCTAGAGCGTGCTGGAGTAACAAACGAATACGATCTGAAATCTATGACATTGCAACTTAGAAACTCCTGGAAGTGCCAGACATGCGTCTGTAAAATATCAAGGACGGGTACCTAACACTGACACTCCCATACGATCCCAAAAAAGCCCTGAAACCAGCAACATAACCACATCAACATCTTTGCTAGATTTGCCCTACAATGCGTTTAAAGCTAAAGTAACAGTAAAATAGTAGCATAAGTAATCTAACCTTTGTTCGAAGGCACACTATTTATTTATTTATTTATTAAAACTTTATGCACAAGTAAAAACAAATACCGTACAAAGGCGGACTTAATCAAGTTCCGTGCGCGCGCGACGATGTGCGGACGTGTGCCGTGATTCTCTAAACGGTGACTCAGAGCGGGGACAATAATAATATATAATAATTTATTTCAAAATAATCAGATAACAGAGATCCGTAGTGTTAGTAAAGCACCTTATACCTAGTGTTAGTATATACATATATCAAAATAACAATTTGGGTATGAGTCACTTTGTAAAGAAGACGTAAACCAGTTTCTCAACCGGTCATCTTCTCCACAAAATGCCTCATAAAAGGGGAAAACACATTCTCAGTCACTGTTTCTAGAATGCTGTTACCACTGGCTCGGGTTCTAGCTGCCACAGACGCTATTTTCTTCCGCACAATTGCGTGGAAGCCGTCAGTACGGTTCTGCGTAAACATCTCTGACGCACTACAGAACCGGGGCAGTCTCAAGAGCATTCTAAAAACATTGTTATACTGGATGCGCAGGACATCTAGCGACCTTTTGGTGTAGTTGATCCACAGACCACCCGTGTACAGACCCTGACAATACGCTTTGAAAAGCGTTATTTTTACCTGGTCCGTGCAGCGGGCGAATCTACGAACCAACATATTACCGCGGGCCGCCAAAGCCCTGCGCTCCCTCTCAATATCCACATTGTCTTTCAGGTCGTCGGTAAGCATAATTATGTCCCAGATATTTGAATTGTTTTACTCTTCTTATGCTCAAGCCATTTAGGGTAAAGTTAGGTGAATAATCTGTACACTTACCGGCGACCCCAAAGACCATGTACTCACATTTCTTCACGTTATACACGAGCCCATGCCTAGCAGTCCTCGCAAGCAGTAGTAGTCCTCGCAAACTTTTAACATCTCTCCGATAGAACCTGCAGTCGGGCCCAGCAGCACCATGTCGTCTGCATAGCTGATGCTGTTAATATTAACACCACCCACCCGGCAGCCAACACGCATACTTCTGAGCTCGACTATGAGGTCATTCACATATAGGTTGAAGAGCCTGGGTGAGGTCAACCCTCCCTGCCTCACCCCGCACTCCAACTCATAAGCCTCAGAGAGAATGTTGGACCACTTAACATGATTCGTTTGGTTAGCATACCAAAATTGCAGAACCTTAAGAACTTCCACCGGTACATTCCTGTCCCCCAACTTGCTCCAGAGCACATCATATGACACAAGGTCAAAAGCCCTGGAAAAATCCAGGAAACAGGCATATACCGGCGTTTTACGATCTGTATAATATTGGACAGTATTCTTGAGGCTTAGGATTGCACTTTCAGTGGACAGCCCAGGTTGAAACCCAAACTGTGAGTCGTGCAGGTCCAGATGTTTTTCCAAGCACGAATCAAGCATACTGTCCAATATTTTAGCAATGGTAGTTGCAAGAGAGATTGGCCGGTAGTTTCCCTTGTCCGAGATATCCCCTGTCCTGTTCTTGACAATCGGTACCACAACCGTTCTCATGAGCTCTGCCGGTAGGTACGAGTGACTAATGCACATTGAATAAAACAGAGACAGGACCCTCGGCAGGTGAATGCCAGCATACTTAAAATGCTCGATGCTGAGTCCATCGTGTCCGGGTGATTTACCTCCACTCATGTTTTTAACTATCGCCCTGACCTGTTTCGTCGAGAAATACATTACCGGTTCCACTCCCTCACGGAAGGACTCAGCACCGGTTATCGTACCTGAGGGGCCAAGGGGTGATCGCATTTTGAAATGTTCCATGAACATATTTGCAATTTGCTTTGGATCATTCCTTCCACCGACGCTCACCGGCAGCCCAGGCTTGGTATCCAGCTTACCTGTGGCTTTCCAGAACTTACTAAAGTTGTTTGCGGCTCTTTGCTCGGCTAAAAAATCCATTTTTAGTTTTTCACAATTCTTTTGGCACCATTTATGACGACCCTTAAATATTTTCCGGGTCTCCCACATTTCTTCATATATTAGTCCAGAGGTCAGTCTATTATGTATTACCCATTCTTTGAATTTAAGCCTGGCCTCTCGGTACGCATCTCGAACATGCTTGTTCCAGCCACACAACACTCTGCCTCTCCTTTTCTTGGACCTAACCTTCTCACTCGTCATTACAGCTGCGTCACTTAAAATATCTACAATAGTTTTATATAAATTATCCAGTATACATTTATGTTCGACCACATTGCAAGACCCATAACTACACTTTTGAAATTCATGACAATGACCTCGACAGTTGTGAAGTGTACGAACTCACTGACCTCTATTAGAGGTCAGTGGTACGAACTGCAATATAGTAATAAACGAAGTGCTGGCTTTTGTGTACCATGTGTTGGATTATATGGATGAAGAGAGCATCCACCATCTATGCTCCTCGTCTTTCTCAGAAAAAGATATAGTGAAGGCGAAGAATTTATTATGTGACTCACTACCTGGGTCAAAGAAGATGTCAAAACGTCGAAAGGAAGGGAAGAAAAAGTTAGCCCGAGACCTGGAAGACATCATAGGTTTAATGAAAAGTACCGATGCTGAGTTATTCCCAATTTTCGTGGCAAAGGAACTTGACAAGCTACCGCCGGTATCCTTTGACCATGTGGATGTGACCAGACTTTTAAAAGATATCATGAGACTACAAAACAAGGTTAGTATGTTAGAAGAAAAAACAGTAAATAAGGAGAATTTTGATGCACTAAAAATGGAGGTAGAAAATATTAAATATGCATCAATAGTAGAACCACTAAATGGAAATTTGAACGTAAACAGAAAAAGAGGGGCCGGTTTGTTGCAAAACAGCTTATTCGACAGTGGACCTACTGGATTGCATTATATGCCTATAGAAACATCTGTGCAACGGTCAGCTGATTGTGAGGTAAATGAATGCTCCGCATTGATTCGTCACTCCTCAATAAAAAACAACAGTGAGGGTATTGTCGACTCTTTCATTAGCGAACATAGTTATGAGACAGATAAGCTAAGGCAAGTGGGGGCGAAAGCGACTACTGCGGTGTCGAACATCAGTCGTAGAAGGAGACACAGTTTGAGAGACAGTGTAAGTGCGAGCGAGACAGCGCTACAGGTGCTGCGTGTGGAGCCGTCGGGTGATACCGCGGTTTCGAAGGAACCGGTTTGCGAGTTGAATACCTGCGAGCGCGCACCGGTCGAGTCCCCTACCAACGTGCAACGATCGGCGGAGGTAACAGTGAGTGTGTCTAAGTCTAACTCGAATGAAGTGTTGTTAGAAACGGGCCCTGCGAGTGAAATCGTTTCAAGCCTAAAATGTAAACCAGTGGTACCAAGCGGTGATTCTGAATGGACGTTAGTGCGTGGTAAATCACATAAACAACGTTTTAAACTACTTGGTCAGAAAGGTTGTGCGTTTACTACACCTGACGCTAAATTCCGGGCGGCAGATATTGATATACCGCTATATATCTCGAATGCCAGTATAAATACGAGTGAAGAAGACATTATAAGCTATATTAAAAGTAAAACTAATCTAGTTTAAAAAAAAAAATATTGACTTGTAAAAGTGTTTGTACAAACCTACTTACAGAAATAAAAATCATTTATCATTTATCATTAAACGCAGATAACTATTGCGCTTAAAAGAATAAATATGAAAATAAATAAAAGTTACAACGCTTTTAAAATATTTGTTCCAAAAGTGAAATTAGAACTATTTATGAATGACAGTTTTTGGCCAGATGGAATAACTTTTAGACGCTTTATGCGTTCTGTGCCCCTACAGGCGCCGTCACGTCCAAACGTTAAAAATGCATAAATGTGGGTACTGATAATTACAGTAAATTTACTACTTTTAATTGTAAGTCGATTAAGCGTTCAGTTGACGATGTTCGACTTCTCTGTGAATCGTCGGATTTGGTGGCTTTACAGGAGACATGGCTGCTTCCCCGTGACGTTTCATACCATGGATCTATTAACAGTAAGTTTGAATACACAGGTAAGTCCGCCGTCCCTATCCACACCCAAATCCCGGTTAAACTCATCAATCGCATCAGAAATGTTATCAACACTTGCCTGGCTGTAAAGCTGCAAATCGTCGGCATAAAGATGATACGCAGTGCGAAGCACGGTGGTAATGAGATTAATAAAAACGGAGAACAAAAGAGGAGATAATATACCGCCTTGAGGGACGCCAGCTGCAAGATCACACCAAGACGACGAAGAGTCTCCAGCATGAACAGACTGCTGACGTCCCCGAAGATAAGAGGAAAACCATTCCAATACCTCCGGAGAGACCATAACATAGGAAAGGATGGATAAAAGGACTTCATGACTGACGGTATTAAAAGCATTGGAGAAGTCAATTAACACTAAAACGGTAACTTTACCCTCCACTCCTCCACTTAACCTCCATTCCTCGCCTTATATCGTCAGTCACTTTAAGGAGAGCTGAAACGGTACTGTGCCCGGGCCTGAAACCAGACTGAAAGGGACTGATGAGGGAGTTGTGGTGAATAAAGTGAGAGAATTGTTTATGAACACTGGCCTCGAGCACTTTAGACAGAAAAGGAAGGATAGAAATTGGGCGAAAATGACTAGGGAGAGTGTAAAGAGAGAAGTTTATTATGTGGGAAATTGCAGGAAGGAGTTGATCAAGAGCCGTTACGATCATATGGCGACTGATATTATCGCAGCCAACGGCTTTGGACTTAATGGAAAAGATAATCTTTCTGATCTCACCAGGGTCGACTGGGGTGAAGACAAAGGGGTTAATATTGGGACGCGTCAGACCAGCAAGGTAGTCGAGGGTTTGACGTTTGGTTGGACTATCTAGAATGGGAACAGTGGAGAAATGGCGATTTAGATCATCCAAGCCAATTGTGTTAGGCAGGTCTGAATGTCGCGATTTGCCGATGCCTAAAGTTCCAAGAAACTTCCAGATATCGGCAGGAGAAGAAGTTGTGATATTATTTAAGATGTGGCGGCGTTTAGCATTATGTATCATCTGATTACACCGATTCCTAGCAGCCTTATAGAGTGTCCAATTATCCTCCGAACGATCCCTTTTAAATCTTCGAAACGCGCGGTCCCTCCGTCGCATTGCCATCTGTACTCCCCTATTCATCCAAGACGCAGGCGGACGCATCAACTTGATTTTCTTGAAAGGAGCATGGGTGTCATATAGCCTGACCACTTCATTGTTGAAGAAACAAACTTTTTCGTCAACTGAAGCAGCAGCTTCCAGGGGTGACCAATCAATATTGGATGCATTTTGTTGAAGCCTTTCGCTATTCATACATGCAAAGGTACGCCTGTACTGGAACTTGGGTTTAAGTTTAGGAGGTTTAAGGACGTAGGATAGGAAAATAAGGTCGTGATGAGAAAAACCAGGAGCAGTATGTTGACCATGTGAGGAGACTAGGGAAGGATTAGAGGTGAGGATCAGGTCAAGCCAAGTATCATCACCGACTACATTGTGATGAGTGGGTTGGAGAGGCAAAACATGCAGATTGGCCGACTCGATTAGATACAGGAGTTTACGGGTCCGAGGGGAGTTCTGTGTAAGAAGGTTGGTATTAAAATCCCTCATGATAATGTGATGTGCATACTCCGAACCCAAAGATTCAAGTACCGATTCGAATTCAGTGAAATAATGGAAGGGGGGCAATAGACGACACCAAGAACAGTTTTAGCTCCTTTGAGACAAACCTCAAGGCAAAGAAACTCTGCGGATTCATTGGAAGAGGAAGAACATAGAATTTTAAAAGGTATATCACCACGAAGGTAGATGTCTACACCACCACCCCTCCTACCAATTCGGTCATTCCGAAAAAGTACGAAACCGGAGAGCGAGTAAGTGGTTGAAAGCAGGTTAGGATTAAGCCAAGTCTCTGAAATCAGGACGGCGTAGACATTGTTGTCCGTAAACGTAACGCACAGTTCGTTAAAGTGACTAGGAATACTCTGAGCATTGAGTTAAATAGTCGGCCTGTATTTCGACTGAAATCTTGGCGTAAAAGATCACCTAAAGTGTCTGTAATAGAAATAAAACTTTCATCGCCGGAAGAGCCACTTTTACTTTTACTACAAAGTTTGTTGAGGGTAAATAAATTGTTTTTTCTATAAAGCTAGGCAACTAAATTCACAAAAGATTATGAGGCAATTACGTAACTAATAACAGAAGGGCTACTCAAAACTTAGAGAGAAATCAAAAGAGTAAATAATTCCTTATTGTGAAATTGCATGCAAACAAACTATTAAGTGTATAACAACACCGTTCAAAGCTAAAGTAAAATCTAACCTTTGTTCAAAGGCATACTATTCTATCAACGATTACTTAAACGATAAGAATAGTTGGTCGCTGTGTTTAACTTAAGACAATGTTTATGTTCTTTCTCCAGAATTAGCATACCTACTGACAGGTTATATGAGTTCATATAATTATTTATTTTGTTTGACTCTCAAGGTCAATTTATTTTAATTTTATTTTTATTTATTATTGACATAATCTACTCATTTCAATGTTTATTTATTTTTTATGAGTGGTATTGCAATATGTGGTTAGCTAGTGACTTCGACAATTGATCATAGTTTTTCTTGCCCGAGCAACCGGCAGCAAGTTCGTCATGCTCCCTTAGATGTCACTGCTTGCGGTAGCGTCGGGGGTCGGGTTGTCTCCTTCCCTCAAATATGGCGAGGGGGGTAATGGCTGATCTTTGCGTTATACTCGTGAACAGGTGCTGCTTGTGGTGACAGGTCGTCTTGCTGACCTTGGTTTTGTTTTGTTATTAGTAACTTAACTCGTTGTTGATTTTACTTCGATGGTCCTAGTTTATCATCTGTGACTTTGAGTTACGACTACATGTACGGCTATATGTAAGTGGGCAAGCCCTTTATTACTGGAGGCTTTTATTTGGGTATAAAGTTCTGCTTACGTTTTTAGTTTTGTATTTTGTTTCTGCTTGAGTATAGTTTTCGATTTTTTTTTTTTTTTGTTTGGTATATTGGCGTGTGCTAGCTTACTTATAGCAAATAATTTAATTTAATTTTTTGTATTGCGTAATGTACCTAAATTATTATGCGCAGTGTTATATAGAATCTTTTTTTTTTTTAACTGAACGGACAGCTGTGCTGCTGGGGAGTTTGTTGCGCCACTTCTTCTCCCAAGCTAAAGCACTAGGAAGTGGTGAAGGGCGGGCGTTTTGGGGGACTGTCTTATGTAATTTTGACGTTCAAAAAGTGCTGATTCTCAGCCTAGTTTGAATAAATGACTTTTGATTTTGATTTTGATTTTTTGACATGATACCATTATTAATAATAATAATAATTTTATTTCGGAATTAAATCCATAGAGTGTTAGTAACATAATGTAAAAACAACTTATTATCTAGTGTTAGTACCAATCACCCTCTGTACAAACTGCTTAACAATCGGAGAGCTGAAGCTCTCCGCTACAGTTCTCAGAATGCTGTTGCGACTGTCTCTCATTCTCGTCAGTAGTGATGCTGTTTTTTTTGCGAATAATCGCGTGAAACCCGTCGGTACGTGCTTGCGCGAACATCCGACGCGCTGCAGTAGCGAGGAAGTCCCAACAGCATCCTGAAACCATTATTATATTGGACGCGCAGGACATCCAGTGATTTTTTGGTGTAACTGATCCATAGATTACTAGTGTACAGACTCTGGCAGTAAGCCTTGAAAATAGTGATTTTAACTAGGTCTGTACACCGAGCAAATCTACGGGCCAACATGTTGCACCGAACGGCGAGTGCCCTGCGCTCCCTCTCTATATCTACATGGTCCTTACGGTCGTCAGACAGAAAGTGACCTAGGTATTTAAACGTGGATACCCTTTTAATTACTGACCCGTTTATAAGTAGGTCGGGTCCCACTTCACGGCATTTGCTGTTGACCCCAAAGACATATTCACATTTATTTACATTATAAATTAAACCATGTGCGGCAGCATAAGCTTCACAAGTCTTAAGCAACTCTCCGATCGCACCCGCAGACGGACCCAGCAGCACCATGTCGTCAGCATAGCTGATGTTGTTAATGCTAACCCCATCAACACTGCATCCGACACGTATGCTGCTGAGTCCCTCTATGAGGTCATCTACGTAGAGGCTGAAGAGCCTGAGAGCCTTCTCTTACCCCACACTCATAGTTTTCTTGCCTGAGCAACCCGTAGCAAGTTCATCATGGTCCCTTAGATCTCACTGCTTGCGGTAGCGTCGGGGGTCGGATTATCTCCTTCCCTCAAATATGGCGAGGCGGGTAATGGCTGATCTTTGCGTTACGCTCGTGAACGGGTGCTGCTTGTGGTGACTGGTTGTCTTGCTGACCTTGGTTTTGTTTTGTTATTAGTAATTTAACTCGCTGGTTATTTTACTTCGATGGTCCTAGTTTAGTATTTGTGACTTCGAGTTACGACTACATGTACGGCTATATGTAAGCACGCCTTTTATTACTGGAGGCTTTTATTTAGGTATAAAGTTCTGCTTACGTTTTTAGTTTTGTATTTTGTTTCTGCTTGAGTATAGTTTTCGATTTTTTTTTCTTTTATTCTTTTTTTTTGGACGATCATATTGGCGTGTGCTAGCTGACATAAAGCAAATAATTAAATTTAATTTAATGTTTGTGTTGCGTAATGTACTTAGATATATTATTTTGCGCAGTGTTGTATAGAATATATTTTATTTATTTATTTTTTAACTGAACAGACAGCAGTGCTGCTGGGGAGTTTGTTGCACCACTTCTTCACCTCAGCTAAAGCACTAGGAAGTGGTGAATGGCGGGCGTGCCGGGGGACTGTCTTATGTAATTTTGACGTTCGAAAAATGCTGATTCTCAGCCTAGTTTGAATAAATGACTTTTGATTTTGATTTTGAACAACGAGCATTAACTACTACTAGAAAGAAAATTATAAATTCCATTGAAGACTCGACTAGCTCTGAAGACCCAAGTTTGTTAGGAGATACGCTGCAGACAGAGGATATTGCCAATACTGAAAAAAAAAAAAACAAGCATTATTGGGTTGGCTAATAAGTAATGAGCGACATACAACTATTTTATTTCTACGAGTATTTATTTATTAAATGAATAATTGTTAATCATTAATAATATATTCACCGTCGTTTTCTACTACCATTCGCCATCGATCTGGCAAAGAGTGAATGGCGTCCGCATAGAACTTCGTTGGTTTTGAATTGAAGAAGTCATCTATGTATTGTTTCAAGTGTGGTTCATCGTCAAAGCTTTTTTCCCGTAAATTATTACTAAGTGATCGGAACAAGCTGAAATCAGTTGGGGCTAAGTCCGGCGAATATGGAGGGTGGGGTATTATTTCCCAATTAAGCTCCAATAGTTTTAGCCTGGTACTCTTAGCAATATGCGGCCGGGCATTGTCGTGCAGGAAAAATATTTTGTCGTGTTGTGGACGTTTGCGATGGATGTCAAGCTTCAGTTTTTCGAGTTGATCAACAATATACTGTTGCTGTAATCGTAGTATTAGTAGGAAGGAATTCCCAGCTTATTACTCTATGTATATCCCACCAGACAGAAAGCATTACTCCAAGCACCAAGTTTACCTGAAAACCACCACCATAAATTGGTACTCTACGGCCTTACAGAGTATTATCACGAACCTGAACGAGAACTATACAACAGCCTGCTAGAACTATTCCGCGAATCGCGATATAGTCAACATTGACCGACAGGATATCGAGTAGGAAGAAAAGGCATAAAGAATAGACCGCTGGTAATAGAACTACTCAGTAATAGAATGACCAGGTATATCGTCAGCAGCAGCCAATGCTACCAGGGAACTGAACTGGGTATTTCAGAGTTTTTAGACACAAAATCACGAATAGAAAGGGCGCAAATAAGAGAAGAATTGTTTAAGGCCAGACAGAACGGACACCACGCAATAAGAAGAAACAACCAATTATACATAAATGGAAAACCTGTTAACAAGGAATATCATCACAACATCAAACCTCAACAACTAACCAGGAAAGCGATATAATAACACCCAAACAGACGGCGGTACCTGTATTCTGCTTCAAGAACACTTAGACTGCATACATAGAAGTGATATAACAGATACATCTATAGAATATGTACTAGAATGGTGTGCTACTGAATTGCCTAAAGAAAACTTATTAATTATAACTATGTATTGGAATAGAACAGAGGAAGAAGTATTTTACCAGCAACTAAAACTAATTCTAAAATATATAAATAATAAATATTCTAAACTAAATATACCTAATTATAGGAGGCGACTTCAACATTAACATGGTAAGTAAGGAAGTAATTGTTTACTTATAACATACTATCAGATAACATTAAATCAAATTAATTCATAAATTTAATGCAGGAATATAAAGGAGATGGCCAAAAATTGTTAGGACCTGTATCCCAGAAGGTACAGAGATTAAATTTAAATCGTTCAATAGGACGGATTTTCAATAATTAAGAATTATAAGTTACATATAACTATGCAGTCGTGGAATAAAGTTAAGAAGGTTTGAAAAAGTTGATTTTTTCACTCAGTTTTCATCATGATTTTACAATGCATTCCTAAAATTATAAATTCCTGAATGTTAAATAGGTTGAGGTGTACCTATATATTGTATTATATGTGAATAAATATGATATAAATTGCGAAGTCGGGTGGGGCAATAGGAATGTGAATCAAATACAAGAATACAGGGAATATTGTCATGAGCAATTAAGATTAATTGATTTTCCTCATGATTTTATTAACTGTGGGGATAAAATATGTTGTAACCAGAATCATAAACGTTTACTGGATGAAATGTATTCTAATATAGTGGCCACCCTCCGTCAATCTGCGAAGGCTACATGTCGGGGAAATAGGCAACATAGAGGTAAGTGTGTAATAGGATGGAACAGGCATGTGAGTGAAGCTCATGGGACGGCCAAGCTAATGTTCCAGAACTGGGTTGATCATGGCAAGCCCAAAACAGGAATAATATATGATGCAATGTCCGAAAGTAGAAAGACTTTTAAAACGCGCTTGAAGTGGTGTCAAGATCATAAAGAACAAATTAAAATGGATAGGTTAGCGACACTGTGTACAGATAAGAATTTCTCTAGTTTTTGGAAAGACACTAGAAAATTGAACTGTAAGCCTGGCCTTCCCGTGAGTATTGAGGGTCATTCAGATCATAGGGATATAGCTAATGTATTTAAGTAGCACTTCTTTGTTAGGTCTCCGCTTGGTCCGTCGGTGTCGATGCTCAATACTGGGTCCCAAGGTGTGGGGTTGAACCTAAAGATTTTAGCGAAAGTTGTGGCTCAAGCTATTCGGCAAATGAAAAGAGGAAAGTCTCCTGGCCATGATGGTCTTAGTATTGAGCATCTGCAACATGCCGGACCTCATATTGCTCGAGTACTGGCTATGTTTTATTCACTATGTATAAGCCACTCTTACTTGCCGGAACAGCTAATGGAAACTATTGTAGTGCCCATAGTTTAAAATAGAACGGGAAACATCTCCGATAAAAACCATTATAGGCCGATATCTTTAGCGGCTGTGGTGGCTAAGGTACTTGACAGTGTGCTGGATGCGCAATTGGTTGAATTCATAGTGCTGCATGACAATCAATTTGGTTTTAGGTCACAGTTGTCGACGGAAAGTGCCATATTGTGCATGAAGCATGCTGTCAGGTACTATACCTACAGGGGCACACCTGTGTATGCCTGTTTCCTCGATTTGAGCAAAGCATTTGACTTAGTCTCTTATGATATTCTGTGGAGAAAGTTACAAGAAGTTGGGCTACCATCAGAACTTGTGAATATCTTAAAGTACTGGTATAGCAATCAAAGTAATAATGTCCGGTGGGCGGGCACCCTCTCAGATCCATATAGATTGGAATGTGGCGTGAGACAAGGTGGCTTGAGCTCACCCCGCCTTTTTAATTTGTATTTGCCCTGATCGAGGAGCTCAGCGGCCAGCGAGTTGGTTGTCGCATAGATGATGTCTGTGTAAATAATCATAGCTATGCGGACGACATGGTGTTGCTGAGCGCCTCGGTTTGTGACATTAGGAAGCGGTTACAAATTTGTGAAACTTATGCAGATGGTCACGGCTTGAAGTATAACGTAAAGAAAAGCGAGTATGTTGTCTTTAGGGCTGGTACTAGGTGTCCCTCTGACGTGCCTCCTATAAAGCTGAATGGAGATGAGTTGGCTAGGGTACGTCAATTCAGATACCTGGGTCATCTAAGTACCGAGGACCTTAAAGAGGACATGGATATTGAGCGTGAACGTAGGGCGTTGTCCGTGAGAGCAAACATGATTGCTCGCAGGTTTGCCCGAGGTACAGATGAGGTAAAAATCACTCTCTTCAGAGCCTTCTGTACATCTTTTTACACGTGCAGCCTGTGGGCAGTCTATACTCAAAAAGCGTACAGTGCCCTACGGGTACAATACAATAATGCGCTTAGAACGATGTTGCGGCTGCCTCGCCACTGTAGTGCTTCACGTATGTTTGCGGAGGCGCACATCGATTGCTTTTACGCTACTCTACGCAAGCGGTGCGCGTCAATGCTGAGCAGAGTACGGGCTAGTCGCAACAGTGTTTTAAGTATGATAGCCAGTAGACTTGACTGCCTGTACATGGGTCGATGTATTAATGCTCACATGAGTATTGATACCTCGATTCATTGGTCAGGCAGGGGGCGAGTAGATTAAGGTTGAGTTACTAACACTAGTTATAAGTTATTTTGCTACTAACAAATTGGATCCTAGTTATCTTAAATAAACGTTTTATTTATTTATTTATTTATTTATTTATTTAATTTTAAAGAAAGCTTACAGACTAATAACAGTTATAAATATCATGCATAAGTAGGGACATTTGCTAATTACAAGCTTCCATATATATAAAACTAAGTAGTTACAAGTTACTTGCGTTGACCAATCAGCGATTTGAATAATTTAAAGTACATACCAGGTGTACAAAAAGAAAAGATAACAACGAGAAAGTAAAGTACAATAATGATAGTGACCATGTCACTTTAAAAAAAAAAAAAGAAAAACTTATATTATGTAAGTAAAGTTAAGTCGTCTTATGTCAAGTCATGCAATACCAAAATTAGAACTAAAAGCTATCTGTGGTTGTCACCAAAATAGTCCTTATTTAAAATCTTTCTGATTTTGTGTGCGCTGGTGCAAAACAAATCGATTTCCAGGTGTGATGGCAAACTGTTGAAGGCAATGGCACTACGTATGCAGTAGGCGTTGCGCCTATACTTAGTCGATGCGAATGGTACTTGCAGTAGTGGCCGCTTTCTTAAGTTGTTAAGGTTAGTGCGAAGAAGAATTTTGCTGAGTAGTTCGGGAGAATCAACCGAGCCGTTTGCAATGTTCACTAAAAAACAAATATCACTGATATTACGTCTTACTTCTAACGGTAAGAAATGATATCGCTTACAGCGGTGTTCATAGTCGACTGAGAATTGCTTAGCCTTGAAGTCCAAGTATCGCAAAAATTTCCTCTGAACCGACTCAATACGCGATTTGTAGATCTCATATTGAGGGTTCCATATTTGGGAAGCGTACTCAAGGTGGCTACGTACTAGAGAACAATACAGAACTTTTAATGGTTTAAGGGAACGAAAGTTAGAACAAGCTCTGATAATGAAGCCCAAGGCTTTAAACGCCTTGTTGACAACTGTTTCTATGTGATCATCAAAAAGTAGCTTGCTGTCGTGTACCACACCAAGATCTCTGATACTGGTTTCCTTACTTATAAAAGTACCATCTAGTTTATACCCGGGGCCGATAATAGATTTCTGGCGAGTAAATATTACGTGAAAGCATTTGGATACATTTAGTTGCAATTTGTTTATTTTACAATATTGCACAAATCTGTCAAGATCTGACTGAAGTAGCTCAGTATCAGATAATGTGTGTATGGTTTTTAGGACCTTCATGTCGTCTGCGTATAGTAGAATGTGTGAGTTTTTAAAGCAGTTTTTGATGTCTAAAATAAATATTGTAAACAATAACGGTCCTAATATTGAGCCTTGGGGCACTCCAGATGGGACAGATTTCCAACCAGACGCGTATCCACACAGTACCACAGCCTGCGATCGATTATCTATATATGACGAGAACCACCGGAAAAGATCACCATGAATTCCTGCGGAATGTAGCTTCTGAAGAAGCACCCGATGATCTATACGGTCAAAACATTTGCTGTAGTCCGTGTATATCGCGTCAACCTGGCATCGTTTTTCCATCCCAGAGGTTATAAATTCATTGGATAGTATCAGGTTGGAGGCAGTTGACCGTTTTCTGAGGAAACCATGTTGTTCGTCGCCAAAATGGCGTTGCAAAGCTGAATAAACTTCCGTGTGTACTACTCGTTCAAGAACTTTAGAAAAAAGACATAATTTAGATATGGGGCGGTAGTTTTCAATTTTAGATTTATCACCCTTTTTGAAAATTGGTGTAATAAATGCCGATTTCCACATCTTCGGAACGATACCCTCTCTCAAGGACCGCTCAAACAGCAAACAGACTGGAGCCAGCAAACTCTTTGCACAATTAATTATGAAGACTGGAGGTATCAAATCTGGCCCACCAGATTTAGATGGGTCCAAACCTTTAAGTAGGTTGAAGACCGTCTCCGGACACACGCTGACCGTACTTAGGTTTACCGAATTAACAGAGTGAATGTCAATATTAACATCTAGATCTCCAGATTCTGAGTCTGGTTCTTGAAAAGTAGACTGAAAGAAAGATGAAAAAAGCTCAGTGATACCTTCGCCTGTGTCCGCAGACGAGTCCATGTAGTATAATACGTTAGGTAATGTATTACCACTTCTCTTACTTTTAATATACGACCAAAAACACTTAGGATTTTTGGCGATTGAGGATTCTATTTTTTCCATATACGAATCAAAACAAACCGCCTCTAATTCCTTAGCTCGATTTCGCAAGAGAGAGAAAGAGTGGTAATCGGATAAGTTGCCGTAAGTTTTGTATTTGCTATGGTATTTGTGTTTTTCTTTTATTATTTTTATTAAAGCACAAGTGTACCAGGGAGGGTGTGTTGATTTTTTAAGTGGTTTTACGGGAATGTACAAGTCTCTGAGCTCGTATAGCTTGGTATAGAAAAGGCCGAGGGCTTGGTCCAGGGACCCAGCAGACAACAACATATTCCAGTCAATAAGATCTAGTGCAGATGTAATTGCAGGGTAATCGCCTCGATGAAATATGTACTTTGTTCTAGGTTTTTCATTGAGTTTATGAACTTCAACGAAATCGGCGTTAATAATCAACGGTTTGTGGTGAACATCAACAGGCACCGCCAGAGGGTCATCACAATTATTCACTTTTATTGCGCCATTTGAGAAAACAAGATCTAATAATCTACCGTTGACGTTACGCTCACTATTGAACTGGGACAAGTTACACGCATTTATTGTGTCAAAGAAATCCAAAATACATCGAATGGACACTTTCTCAGGACATAGTCCAGCACTATCGACAGACTGTTGCCATTCCACATCGCCACCGAAGTTAAAATCCCCTGTTATTATAAATGAATCTAAAGGGTGGGTGGATACTAAGTTGTTAAGTTTGTGGTGAAAGTTTTGTAATTGAGTTAAGTACGAGTTACCTATATTTTCTTTGCACAAATACAGGCCGCAAATATTAATGTTGTAACTTACCGCTGGTCTAGATCGCTTCAGAACGATGGACACCCATATATCCTCGGCGGAGGTACGCCAGTCACATCTTTCCACAACGGTCAGATCACTCCTCACCGCGATCAACACTCCGCCTCCCCGTGTCTGTGCTGTTCGACAGTAGTCCCGGTCCCGCCTCCAGACAAGATACCGTCCATCAAACAACTCACTGTTACTAATACTATCCACTAACCATGTTTCCGTAAATATAATAACATCATAGGAATTCAAGCACACGTTACGATATAAACTGTTTGTTTTTGAGCGCAGACCTCGTACGTTCTGGTAATATATATTAATCATTTTTAAGCTTAACAGCAACAATATTAACAATATTTGATAGTGAATTTAGTAAATCGTTTATCAGAATCGAATACGCAAAATGCGAACAATAATAAACTATGATGAAGGTAGAAGACAAAATCTGGTAGGAATCTTCAAGGCACAGTGATGCACAGTAAGTTAAAACACGGTACCTTGAAATATTCGCAAATAATGGAACAATAGAAACGACACGGGCCCGGTAAGTCACAACTGAGAAGGTTAAGTAATTAGAATTGCACTGTAACGTAATGACAATAAGGACTAAAATGGCACGTCGACGACAAACAACGTGATAATGATATTTAGAAATAAACTTACATAGCACTGTTGAGCGACACAGTAATTGGTGGAATACGCTGGTAGCACTCACCGGCACACGGTTCTCAAACTTATTTTTAATGTTTGATCTTGCATGACTAGACTTAGACATTTTGTTTGTATTTATAGGTTTATTAAATCGGTATTGACACAGTTTTATTTTATTTTTATGAGGTCTTTTTCGGATTTTAACACTATTGTAGGAAACGTGTCGTCCTTCCTCGCGTGTATTTTGGAGTGCTTGACCCAGACGTATCGAAAATCCGTTTCTGCAGCCGCTTTTTTAGCCTTTGACAGCAATGCCTTGTTCTGTAGTGTCAGGTGGTCGTTGACGTAAATACGTTGGTTTCCAGGCAGGTTTATTTGCCCAGTAGTTAAAGGAACACTCTTGAAATGTAGTCTCGCAGCTGCAATGAAGTCCTCCTTCACGTAACGGTTGACGAAACTCACTATGAGAGGTTTCGTATGATCTTTTTCCCGGGTTGGTACCCTAGTTATAAAATTTATCTGGGTCTTGGACACGGGATAATCAATTTTAGCGCCAATTTTGCTGATGATTTCAAATAGATTCTCGTGGTTATTCTGTGGTAGACCTTTTATTTCGATATTGTTCAATCGAGTCCATTGCTCTTTAGCGCTGTTATCTTCTTCTAACTTATCCAGACGGGCTCGAAGGATGTCCACCTGTTCCTGGACCTTCTCGACGTGTACAAGGCGTGCTTCCATGGCTATAATTTTGCCATTGAACTCCTTTAACTCCTTATTTGTCTCACTTACTGATGACTTTAGATCAGCAAATTCCGTACGAAGCGCAGTTATCTCTTCTTTTAAAGAATCTAGAGGAGCTAGTTTTGCAGCGAGTGCCCTTATCTCACTCAGGATAACTGACTCTGATTCCAGTCTCGGCGACCCTGGGGGTTGAGTAGTGGTAGTTAACACCTGAGGTTGCGAAACGGCAGCTATTTTACATCTGCTGCAACGCCACGCAAGTTTCCTGTCACCCAGCTTCCGGTAACCAGCCTCCGTTATCCCAGCACAGTGGAAGTGTAGCTGTTGGTTACAAATAGTGCAGTGGGCCCCATCGGTAAGTGTTTCCTCGCAGGCGCCACACTTGTGTGGATTCATAATAACTCGATAATTCTGTACCGTATTCACAACTCGGAATATAATATCTTTGAGAAACGCTGGAAAAGTGGTCGAACGCAATAGGTGGGGTAACGAAAGTGACCGTATGGCACAGCGCCTACGACGAGACTAAACTAACTTATTATTATTATTATATTTGTCTTAGGTAATTAGTATATATCATGTTATAACTTGGAAAAACTGGCACAGCAGTTACTAAACTTTTTTGTAGCATAGGTAAATTAGACACAACAAAACCACGTACTTTATTTTATACATTTAATTATTCAATGTTACTAGTACATTATCCAGAAATACAGCTGACGGAACAATCCTTTCTTGATATAATAATAATAATAATAATACTCGGGGGAGGCTAGATCGCCCCAACGCATATGTATACGTACATCCGCGGTGGGACGATCTAGACTGCCAGGCACTTCTTCTCTTGCAACCGAGCGGGTGGGCAGGTTGCGGATAGCCCAACTACGGGTGCTGGACCGACAAATAACGTCGATCCCGTACCCGGAGTATCTGTAAAGAGATCCCGGACAAGAGAAGTTCCCGAAGGCCAAATCCCAGGCTTAGGGTAACCTATGAACCTTTTTTCCATGTATCCATAATCCAACCAAGTCATTTCCTTCCTATCCATATTTTCCCGTCGATCCTAAATCCCAGGCCAATTCCCAAAAAACCCTTAACCTCTTCATCCACAAATTTCCCTCCCTCCCATCCCTATAATAATCCACCGCCGTATCTCTACGTTGATGTCCTGGTGGTGCACACGCACTCTAATGAACCGTGGATCTGCGTCGGTAGAGTTGACTTTACCAACGCAGATCTAGTGTGAAGAGCCAGACCAAGAGAGATGCAATCCAAGCCAAGGTCGCACACGCCGAGAGCTGCATGGCTAGGGGAACGCGCTAGTCGCTAGTGTGCCAACTCTGGATAATAGGGGACCTCCAGTTTTACTTACCCTTGCCACAGTGAACGCAGGGCTCTGCTGTGGTCGACTTTTTTAGTCCCTAGCTTCTCGTGGGAATAGTATGATAACAAGATCAAAAACAAAAAAACTAATTCAGGCAAATAAGCCTTCAGCGCATGCTGAAACATCACCGGTTTCATCGTCATCCTCTCCAAGGTCCATCTTTTCATCAATCGTATCATCACCACCTTCATATTTATCACACTCATCAAGATCATCATCATTATCGTCACCAATGTCAGTAGGCGTTGTGTCGGAGGCTACTACTGCCATAAATCCTTCACCCGCTACTGCCAAATCCAATACGCGTAAGAAATGGAGCGAAGACATGAACAAATTCATTTGGCGTACGTATTTAATTATCACCAATTTAGATACTGAAACAAATTCATATCTTACATCATTGCACTAACAATTCATTAACAAATTTCCGCAAATGAATGTCTCGAAGCAAAGAATTGGAGATCAACGAAGAGCCATAGTTCACAAAAAATTACTTTCGGCCACTACACTTGAAAAAAAAAGATTAGAAGTAAGCAGAGAGCTACAAACAGATGCCACTAACTTAAATACACACATCCGAACACCATCGCAGTTAAATAAGGATCAAAGCAAATCGAGACCAAAAAGTAGAATGAGGTGGTCAAACAAAATGAATGAAACTCTAATAAAATGCTATTTCATTTCTACGAAAATGGAAACAGATATGACAGTCTGGAGAAAAAACCTAAGAGAATTGTTCATTGAATTCTATCCACAATTGTCACATTTATCTGAGCAGAGAATATCTGATCAAAAAAAAGTTGTTTTAAATAACATAATGATATCAGAATCACGACTTCAAGAGCTAAAATTAGATGCAGAGAATACAATAAACCAAACAAATGCCTATAGGCAATCAGAACCGCACAATTCACATATAGCTGCAGAGAATACCCCAACACAAGCATCCACTAGTAATAACACAGAAGTTGCATGCATTAATCAATCACCCACACAAGAAGTAGAAGTAGAAAACGAACCCAATTTCTTGAATAGCATTGACTTTGAAGCGTTGACTAATACTATTATAAACACAGAACACAATACTACAAACGTAGAATTAAGTCAGGAAAGAAGTCAAGAACTAGAAGAAACATTCTCTCACACACTACAATATTTCACAAACATTAATCCCACAAAAAGAAATTACATACCGAAACAAAAACCATCAAAAAAATTAGCACAAATAGTAAGTTACATAAATAACGTAATCTTAACAAAATATGTCAATGCAGATACAGATTTCGAAACCCTGCAAACAGTTATATATAGTGCTGCTTGGACAGCTGCTAAAACGAATGGAAGTAAACTTTCACACTTCGCGTCTGAGACTTCGGCTAACATTAATCTACCAAAAAATAAGAAACCTAAATGGCAAAGCAGGTTAGAATTAGGAGTTAAAGATTTAAGAACAAAAATCGGAAAACTAACAGCGTATATGCAAGGAAACAGAGGTTGGAAGCTTGTTAGAGAGGTACACACAATTCTAGAAAAGTATAAAATTCACTCAACTCATGAAGAACCGAACACACAACTCACACACTTTTTAGACACGCTTAAACAGAAACTTACTCTTGTAAGCAGTAGATTAAACAGATACATTAAATGCACACTTCGCAAAACTCAAAATAATAAGTTCAGAAATAACGAAAAGCAATTTTATCGAACACTAAAGCAATCCACAACAAATCAAACATTACCCAGCGAAAGTGAAAATAACACTAACCACAGTTTACCACCAATAGATGAATTTCGACAATTTTGGTCAAGAATTTAGGAGAGGCCAATATGTCATAACACAGAAGCTGAGTGGATTAAAATAGAGACTGAAAACCATAGGCACACTGAACAAATGGAGTTCGAACATGTTCCAATAGAAACTTTCCAAGATGTCCTTCAGAAACTACACAACTGGAAAGCACCAGGTTCAGACTACATCCACAATTTTTGGTATAAAAATTTACCCACATTCACCCATTCCTCTATAAATACATCAACACCTTCATTAAAAATCCAACAATAATGCCTACATACATTGCGGAAGGAATTACGTATATGATACCAAAAGACAGCAACGACAGCACAAACCCAGCAAAGTACAGACCCATAACATGCCTACAAACAATATATAAAATAATAACCTCATGCATCACTCATATCATTTACCAACATCTTGAAATTAATACAATATTATCCGAAGAACAAAAAGGCTGCCGAAAGTTTAGTCAAGGCTGCAAAGAACAACTTACAATAGACTCCGTTATACTTAAGCAGGTCCAACGCAAAAAAAAGAGATCTATACACTATGTATATAGACTATAAAAAAGCGTACGATTCGGTACCACACACGTGGTTACTTGAAGTTTTGAAAATATATAAGATAAATCCTCTAATTGTAGCCTTTTTAAATAACACCATGACCCAATGGACGACACGCTTACACCTTAGATCACCTTCAGCAATAGTTGAAACTGAACCTATTAAAATCCAAAGACGAATATTCCAAGGTGACTCGCTTAGCCCTTTATGGTTTTGTCTGGCCTTAAATCCCTTATCCAACAAATTAAATGCAATAAAACCAGGATATAACCTACCGTTTAATGACACTACAGATGACTTACAGACTGACAGACAAAACTGTAAAATTAACCACCTACTTTATATGGACGACATAAAATTGTATGCTTCTAAACCAGATGACTTGCATGAACTCGCAGAAATCACAGACCAATTTTCAAGTGACATTAGAATGGAATTTGGTATCGATAAGTGCAAGATCAACTCAGTCAGGGCAGGCCAAACTTACCAACATGCATACACAATACAGACAGGTGAAACCATAGACTCTTTAAATGAAAACGAAACATACAAATATTTAGGATACATTCAAACTCAGCAAATTAAACATAAAGAAATTAAAAATAAACTTACTCAACAATTTAAACATAGGCTTAAATCCATTTTTAATACTCAATTACATGCCAGACATACAGTTAAAGCTATTAATACCTTTGCAATTCCCATCCTTATATACTCCTTTGGTATATTAAGTTGGACCAAAACTGAACTAAAAACCTACAACGCGTTATTAACACCATTTTGACCCAAAAACAGGAAACACCACCCACGATAATAATAATAATAATAATAATACTTTATTGATGCAAGTCCTTACAATTATGCTTAATATCTAGCTAAAGTTCTTAATAATTAAGGCGCGCAAAAATTTAAACCCTGACTCCTAAACTAGGAATACCTGTGACTTAGGAGTCAGTGTTCTACTGTCACTTGGACACTAAAAACCCTACGGAAATTAAGAGCTGGTAAGCTGATATTACACAAGAGAATATACACATATATATTGTGATTATAAGGAAAACCAAATGAAAAACAAAATAACAGTATGAAGTTAAAAATTAAAACTAAATAGTAAATTACAATTAAAAATTTAAAAAGTAAAATGACTGTGTGGGTGATGCTGTGTATATGACTGGGAATCGTGTGTATTGTTTTTGTCGTGTGAGTGTGTGTGTGACTGGGAAACATGTGTATTATGTGTTGTGTGAGAGTAATGTGAGAAGCATAAGTATATATGTAAATGTGGTGCTATCGAGTCTGAGTTAGTACGAGCTCGGTGGGTTTTGTTGTAGTATAGATGTCGGTGTTTGTATTAAATGTTTCTATGGAATGTTGGGAGTTATGTCAGAGTGGTCAGTAGTTCCTCAGTTTGAGCGTAGTCTAGGGTGTACAGCATGTTCTTCAGCTTAGTTTTTGCTTCGTGTTTGCTTAACCTAGCAATTTGTGTGGACTTATTAATATTTTTATAAACAACAGAGCTCAGCACATACAGCTGTCTTCTGGCGAAGGTAGTTCTATGACTAGCAGTTGGGCAAACTATTCTTTGACCACGTTTATTTGAGTCTGGAGGTGGTACCTGATTATGTTTCCAGAGAGTGGTTCTAAGTACAAATAACTGTCTTACTGTTAAAAGTTTGAGCTCTGTGTATAGCTGATTAGTCGGATAGCGAAAGGGCTTTTGCACCATAACCTTAAGTACTGCCCTTTGCGCACGTTCCAGCTCGAGAAATTTAGTTTTGGCCGATCCACCCCAAGCTAGAATACAATAGCCGATGATGGGCTGGCAAAGTGCAGTGTAAACCATTTTTAGGGTCTCTAAGTCCGCAGAATGCCGTAATGACTTAAAGAGGTGAATTGTTTTCCTGACTTTACCAGCAGTATACTCTATATGCCTGTTCCATTTCAGTCCATCATCGATCACCACGCCCAGATATTTGACAGATGTTACTGAGGGGAGCGCCACGCAGGAGCAGGTCGAGATGTCCAGGCAGGTATGATGTCTAATCGAGTATATGTTTGGAGGATTCGTACTAGCATGAATAGAAAACGGGAGGTAGTTTGTTTTTTGTAGGTTCAGGGTTAGTAGATTTTTGTGGAGCCATTCCATGACAATTTGCAGGGATTCTTCAGCATTGTTTTTCACTTCAGCCCAGTTCCTCCCATGTACTACAATGATACAATGTATCGTCGGCATAGGTAAATATATTAGCAGATGGCGATCTTGCGTACAGCGACTAACACTACCCAGGAAAGAGGGAGGACGAGGCATAATAGATATTACCAACTTACACAATAAACAAATAAGTATCCTAAGAACATATTTTAACACAAAAAGTACCACCTCTATTCTACACAAAGCAATAGTTCATAATGATAGAAAACGACACCGTTAAACATGTTTGATAAGACTACACAAAGTAACGAGAATCAGACAGACAGACAGACTAAAATATTGGAGTGGACCCAAAAGTCACTCCATGGAAGACATCGCCATGACCTGTGCCAAGCTAACGTCGATAAATTAGCATCGAACGAATGGCTCAGACGTGGAGATGTTTTCCCTGAGACTGAAGGGTTCATGACAGCAATCCAAGACCAAGTAATCGAGACCCGTAACTACCAAAAGCATATTATGCGAATCCGCCTTTCAACAGATATTTGCAGGCGATGTCATAGTTCTTCTGAAACTATTCAACATATTACTGGAGCATGTAGAGCAATAGTTCAGACTGACTATAAACACAGGCACGATCAAATAGCCAACATAATCCATCAAAAACTGGCTATAAAATATAAATTAATAACTACACCTCCAGTACCTTACTACAAATATAATCCTGAAATAGTTCTTGAAAACGCAACACACAAATTATAGTTTGATCGGGCCATCCTCACAGACAAAACAACACATTACAACAGACCAGACATAACTTTAGTAGATAAAATCAATAAAACCGCGCAAATTATTGACAGCAGTACCAAACACACACAACCTACAAAACACAATAGCAGAAAAGCTATCAAAATATACGGACTTAAAAATAGAAATTAGCCGAATGTGGCGAGTAGCCAGCGTTTCCATAGTCCCAGTAGTACTGTCAACCACGGGTGTCATTCCCAAACAACTACACCAATCTTTAAACACGTTAGACTTGTCTCCTTCTACCTACCAAACTTTACAGAGAGCTGCTATCCTGAACACTTGCAGAATTGTCCGAAAATTCCTTCAGAACGACAATGATGCACAATTATCACACCAACAAACATCATCATCAACAACATAAATCCTCAGCATATCATCACACCGTAATGTTATATTATCATCTATCACATAGGTTAATACTTTTTAGGTTAGCACTTGGCTTCGGCCCGTGTTATCCTATTAAACCGGCATATCAGCGCCGAGATACAAAAATGTATACCAACAAATAATAATAATATTTATTTACCCAAAGCAATACACAGATTGAACACAGTGGTAAATACTAAACTTATACCTATTAACATTGTTTGAACAAAAGTTAAAAAAAGTTAAAAGTTATATCGGCTATCCCAAGCAATAAAGGATTGTCATAATATACAACATCCAACAGATATACAATTCAGATATACGGTTTTCAGATATACAATTATACCAATATCCTATGATTAAGTACATATAATACTCACGTCTAGATATATTTCTTGATTTAATGCGATCTCTTAAAATGCTGTTTCATGCCGCCTGATGCGTTATCTAATAGCGATACCACAGTTAACAAACGATTATAGAAGGTCCATTTCCTTACTTATTAGGTTTTTACCACCGTTTTTTTTTTGTTTTAATTTCATCCATAATGACACATAGTTTTACTTTAACATAACACCTGCCAAACTGTAAAACAATTTGTCGGCAGCATTTGTATTTTAATTAGTAGAACACTCGCGCGGGGCTACGACATAATGAAATAAAGGTGAAATAAAATATCAACTTTTTTTTATTACTGACAAATGCGTGCACTGACTGAACAGGTCCTCTCAATCTGTGTGGTTCTTTCCTCAAAAGACCATTTCAGACACCAAACTACATGGTCTTCACATGAACTGACCAAGATTATGTCTGGACTTTATAAGAGACTGTGACCTCCGAGTTTGTTTCAGCCTTTCTTCTCAAAGTAGTCAGATAATAAACGCGGACCTCATCTAGTTGAAAAAAAAACATGATTGACTTGTAAAAGTGTTTGTATAAACCTACTTACCGAAATAAAATCAGTTATCATTTATAACACAAATACAAAGCAAACGAATATCTTAAAACAGCACGAGCTGGTACGAGCGAAGCGTGATTGAAATGACAGTTTTGATATTTGCCATTTTGACGGATTCATTGAGTGTTGCTAGTAAGTAATTAAGTCAATGTCAGTCAGTGTCAATGACACGACGTTACTGTATTAGAATATACTATCCATAAGTGTACTTTGACTTTTGATCATCAATAAAGAGAAGGTTGGTTTCATGGATTACTTACGGTCAATAATATATTTAAATAAATATTTTGTTACGAATATCATTCTCTTTTTCCTCAAAGCATTGATATTATGAAATGGCAACATTGAAGATACTGTAAAGTGAAATTGAACGGATAAAATCGCACACAACTCTTTTATTTTATTATTCTATTCAGACCCTGCTACGAAATGTTATTACGTATTATAAATTCTTCATTTATTTTAATTTAATTAATTGTAATACTTTTAAATATGTACAGCTCGGGGCACATTTTGACCATCTCCTTTACCCAATACATAACAGCCAGACACGTTAACACCAAACACAACTATACGTACATGCTCAGATTTAATATTTACAGACTTTGAATTCAAAGATATGTACACAGCTGTAGAACAGCTGTGTACATATCTCAGCTCGGTTCTCAGACCATCATAGTACCATTCTACACTTAAACTCACCAGGTACTTCGGCCGTTTACAAATACATTCAAAAAGCTCTTGATAACTAGCTCTTGAAACGTACGCGATCGGAATTCTGCTTGATATGACTAAAGCATATGATATGATAAAGTTCAATTTAAAATATTACTGAATAAGTTATATAGTACCTACCTATAGCGGTATAGGACTCCGCGACAAAAGTTATGACTGGTTCGTTTCTCATTAGAAACATCGGGAACAAATAGTTGCAATCGAATATCACAACAACAGCAAACAAGAAATGGAATTAATCAGATCCGACAGCAAACAAATAACCGCCTCAATCCTGCAAGGAAGCGTAATAGGGTGTTTCTTATTTCTTGTTTACATAAACGACCTTCCTAATAATATAAATGAGCCATGTGTCCCGTTTGCAGATGTCATATCTACGAGTATACTTAGGTACCTCATGCGAAAATAACACCAATTTAAATGATAAATTAAATTCCATACTAGATTTTACAATAAATTGGATAACTGAACGCAACCTGGAAATTAACTTCATAAAAACTAAAAAAAATAATTTAAAAAAATTAAATCGACTTCAAAATTAAATGAACTCAAAATTATGAAATAACTTTAATTTCGTAAGTCGGTGTCTTGGGAACTGTATTTTAGTTTTTTACCACCGACGTCCTTTTGAAGTCGATTTAATTTTCTTAAATTATTTTTTTATTTCGTAATTTTTAGTTTTTAGTAAAAACTGGAATATTTGTTTGTAATAAGTATTTAATAGTTTTGTTATAAATATTGCCAGGTCGTCACACTTACACGTCCATTATCTTGAAAATTTCGTTGGGCGGAGACCTAGGTAGATGACTGATGATGTCACCTACCTGATGGTGGAATCTGAAGGCGGGTATAGGATCTCAGTGACGGCACTATGTAGAACCATCGTGTTTTTACTTATTTGAATAGAATATAAATGTTGACGATGACATCTTATGGGACAGCAGCACTGACGCGCCCACGCTATACCTTACAAAAAAAACTAATTAGAATTTTAATAAATATTGAAGTCACCGATAGCTGTAACCCACTTCCAGGAATTAAAGATTTTATCCCTACCTTGTCTCTATATTTTTGAGGTTTGTAAGTTCGTGCGTAAATACCCAGAATTCTTTCCAAAAAGAGAGGACCTACAAACGAAAATTATTTTAAGACATAAAACAGGCTAAACTTACCAACATCGCGACTAAAAATGCACTCCAATAGTATCTTTGTCACGTCCATAAAACTCAATAATAAATTACCCGAAATAATAAAGAATTTAAATAAATATAATATCTTTATCAATTAATTGAAGCTTTTCCTTATAAGCAATTCTTACTATAGTATAAGCGAATACTTAAATGATAAATTATAATTAATACAAATACTATTAAACATACGTCTACCTACTCATAATATTAAAAATACATTTTAAATAAATATAAAGCGTGCAATACATAACTTACCTTAGTAATAATAAATATTAATTACGTAGTAAATAAAAATAACAAATTACTAAATAACAAATAAATGTAAATAATTTAAAAAAAATATAATTCTTAAATCCGATTAATAAAACAGTTTATCTTACTCTCTACTTAACTAATAATAAAAATTGTCTCATTCCACCCAGTGCTCTTCCTCCTCTGTCCTACTTGGTCTATGCGGTGCCGACAGGGTCCACAATTGTGACTTATATAATTATTTCCTAACCAACTATGTATATATTATTATTATTATGTACATAAAAAAAAATGTTCCGACGAATTGAGAACCTCCTCCTTTTTGAAGTCGCTTAAAAATACAGCTAAACTGATACTTTACAGGTAAAAATAATAAAAAGAAAGAAGATTTAACTGAACATTTTGTGATGTGGGGACGAAGGGGTTGAATAAACACTACGAAGTGTACGAAGACTCTTGTCCCTTTAATTATTAGTGTATATTTATATACATAGTGCGTGCGTGATAGGTACTGTGGTGGACTGTATATGGGTGTTGTGGAAATAAAAGATTTCTTCCTTTTCTTTCTTCTTATTTATTCTTCTAGAGCTGGAGGCCAACTGACTGCTTGACTGCGACTACTCGACTACAACTTGCGGGATGTCGCTACGCCCCCGTAAGGGGGCGCGGCGTGCGGCGTCGGGGCATAGCCCCCCGACCGCGGAAGCCATACGGTGGCCCGTAACCACGGGCCCCTCATTGTGTTCGCCACTGGCGGATGGATGGTTGGGCGTGTGGCATACACGCCCATGTAAAAGAGGTGTCTGAAAATTTGTGTCTGTAGGCACGCCACGACGTTGATGCCCAACGCCGCTTGCTTCACCGTAAATCGGCGGACAACCACTACCGAGTGAGACCCCCACCTACATGGGGGAAGCCCAGCAGATGGCATCCAGCGACAGATTTACGGACTCGACGTTCCTACAGAAGGGGTGTATGGCCCCCCTCACCTCCCCGTTTTCAGGTCGAGCCGAGCCCGGGTGGTGAGAAGGGACCGTGTTCTGAGTGTGTGGGCGGTATTGTACTGTGTAACACCGCCCGGCGTATACGCGAGTCGCACGCCCGCATAAAAAGAGCCGCGACTTCGCGTGTGAGTTGGGTGCCTGTATAGAGGTGAATGTCTGTTGTTTGCTACGTGACACGCCTATATTAACCTAGCACGCGCCACGC
Organism: Dicycla oo; assembly: GCA_948252095.1. Taxonomy (NCBI): domain Eukaryota; kingdom Metazoa; phylum Arthropoda; class Insecta; order Lepidoptera; family Noctuidae; genus Dicycla; species Dicycla oo. The sequence continues at coordinate 34,466,213 of OX411714.1, forward strand.
AACAGATGCATGTATTTGTTTGGAGTCAGTGTCACAAGTGAGCCGCGTGTAGACTGAGAGCGACTCACTCGGAAGTCCAGTCCGGTGATGGGGTCAGTCGTCCGCAACTAGGTCGCGGGGCAAGGGCCTCCTCGCGTCTGGGGGGCGCGTATGCCAGGGCGCTATCTGCTTGACATGGGGCCAAGCGGATGCGTCGGCACGCGCGAACATCCCCTTCGCGAGGCGCCGCACAAACTCATCCAGGCTCTCAATCCGGAGGTCCCTCTGGATGATGTCGTTCCTCACGAAGCGAGGAGCGTCTACGATGGTCCGCAACGCAAGGTGTTGCTGCGTGCGGAGGAGCTTGCGGTTCGTCTCGCTCGTGAGGGCGAACCATGCAGGGGCGGCGTACGTCAGTATTGGGCGCACGTACAACTTGTACACGCCCAACTTGACGCGCGCCGGGATGCGGGACGAGAGCACTGGTCGAAGGAGGTTGCGGGCGACCCTACCTTGTGCGACAACATTGCGGACGTGTGACCCCATTGTGAGCCGACGGTCGATGGTGACGCCCAGGTACTTGACCCGGGGCGACCACTCGACGTCAGCTCCCTGCAGCTTCAAGGGTGGTGGGAGAGGCGCGGACCCGGTCACCATCGCCTGCGTCTTACCCACGTTGACCGACAGCCGCCACTTGGACAGCCACTCGGGAAGCAGGTTGAGCGCGCGCTGCATCTTGACCGCCGCGTACTTCGCATTAAGCGAGGTGGTAATGTACGCGGCGTCGTCGGCGTACAGCGCGAGCATCGCGTCCGGAGTGGTGGGGATGTCATCGGTGTAACGTGAGTAACACGCCGGCGACACGCAGCTGCCCTGCGGCACACCGGCGAGCACCGGGCGGGCGCTTGACAGCGCCCCGTCGACCACCACCCTGAAAGTCCTGTTTGAAAGGAAATTAGAGACCACCATTACAACGCGACGGGGCGCGTCCGAGGTGGCTAACTTGTAAATGAGGCCGTCGTGCCACACGCGGTCGAAGGCCTTCTCCATGTCGAGGAATACTGCAACCGCGTATTCCTTCTTATTCATGGCCGCCGAGAGGTGGTGCAGTACCCTCGACAGCTGAAGCGTCGTGCTATGTTCCGCCCGAAACCCGAACTGTTCCGGTCGTGGCGAGATATGTGGCTCGAGATGTCGCAGCAGGAGTGCTTCGAACACCTTGGAGATAGTCGGCAGCAGCGTGATTGGCCGATAGCTCTCCGGCTTCAGGATGTTTTTCCCCGCCTTGGGCAGCATAATGACGCGCCCCTCCTTCCACGAAGCAGGAAAGGTCCCCGTGCGCAGTATCCCCGTGAACAGGCGCGCCAGCGCCGCTACCGTACGGAACGGCAGGTGGCGCAGCACTGTGTTGGTGATACCGTCGGCACCGGGGGCCTTCTTCGGCTTCGTCCTTAGGATGGCGCGTCTGACTGCCCCAGGCGAGAAAAAGATGGCGTCCTCCTCGGGAGCTATCGGCGTGGCGAAGTAGTCCCCAAGGTGTTTCTCGACCGCTGCGACATGCTCGGTGTCGCTGGTCGGGTTCGGGCAGAACTGACGCTCCAGGTGTTCGGCGAAGACCTCCGCCCGGTCCTCCGCTACATACTTTAGCGCCCCGTCGCTGTTTAGCAGCGGTCGCACCGGGGCTGGGGTGTTCGTCAGCTGGCGGCAAAGTCGGTGCACTGACGGCCAGCTGCCTGTCGCGGCGTCAATGCGTTCCTCCCAGCCCGCGGCGGTGTGAGCCTGGAGCTCGGCCTTTACCTTCTCCGCGAGACGGTTCAGTTGTGTTTTCAATGTAGGGCATCTCAGTTGTTGCCACTGCTTGCGAAGGCGCCTCTTCACGGCGATCATTGACCTAATATGCGCCGGCAGGGGCGGCAACAGCACTCTCCCCTGCGGCTGCGTCGTCGTCGCCGCTTCTAAGGCGCTTTGGATGCAAGCAGTGACATCCTCCGCCGTCTGGTCCACGTCCGCGGCGGTAGTAATGGGCCGAGTCGGCGTGGTGGTCTCTAACTTCTCTTCAAACACAGTCCAGTCCGTTAATCGACGTGGCGCTGTGGGCTTCAGTCGGGTCGGCATACCCGATAAGACGACGAGCACGGGCTGGTGGTCTGACTGTAGCTCGTCGTCTATCACTTGTTGTGTGGCCTGACAGTGTAGCCCTCGGTGGACTACGATGTCCAGCACATCCGGTGTGTGGGTGGTGGCGTCCGGGTAGTGGGTAGGCGTCTCTGGGCCGGACACCGTGTAGCCGAAGGCTTCCGCGTCCGCGAAGAGCCGTCTCCCCTCGGTATTCGTAAGCGACGAATTCCACGCTGGGTGCTTACAATTGAAGTCCCCGGCGAGGAGGGTGGCGTGCTGTGACGCATGCAACAAGGCCCGCAGCTCGGTGTGGTCCAAGCGGGCCGCGGGCGGCTTGTAGCATGCGTAGATGTTGATGTCCTCGCCGGCCACGTGCAGCTGAACACCCAGCGCGTAAAATGTGCTGAGCGACGGCAAGGGGAGTTCCTGGTGGACGACTCTTCGCCTCACAAGTACCGCCAGGCCACGGTATCTAATGTTATGAGCCGACCGTTCATCCTTCCTGTAAGCGAGGTATCCCGGGAACCTGACCCTGTCCTCGGGTCCCAGGAGCGTCTCGCTTATGAGCGCCACGTCGATGTCTTGGTCCCTCAGGAGATGGCGGAGGGGGGCGACCTTATCCCTTAGGCCGCGAGCGTTCCAATGTAACACCCTTAACGGCCTAGCCATGGTACAGGGTGAGAAGTGTGGCCAGACCGTCAAGGATGACCGTCTCGATATCTTGACCCTGCCTGATGGCCTTGATGAGGTCCATCAATAATTGTATGGCGCAGGCCGTAAATTCTTTTTTGTGAGCGCCGGCAGCGCCACCACTCTGGTTTTTGGGGAACTTTCTAGGTTCCACCTGTTGCCGCCGCGACGTGCTGGCGCTGGCGTCGACAACGCCGGCGGCGGTTTTGGGTGGTTCCCCCGGTGTCCGCTGCGCTATGCCGGCGCTAGCTGTACGTTGTTCCCCGCTGTCTTTGTGTGCGGCCTGCGCCCCATCTGAGGCAGGGCCGGCCTCTGGGATCTCTTCCGGGGTCGCTTGGGGCTTGGGTTTCTTACCCTTTCCTTTTCCCCCGCGTCCCTTCTTCCTCCGCCTAGAGGAGGAGGCTTTGGTCCTGTCCGTGGGCCCGTTGGCTGCCGCCATCAGCGTCATGCCTTGGGCCTCTTCTGGCCTCATCTCTGTAGGCCTCTCTGTGGCCTCTTGGGCCCGGCGTGTGGTGGCCGTGATGGCGGCAGTCCCCGCTCGCTTGTTCCGGATCTCCGCCTGGAACACGGGGCACTTGATGTTGCACGCGGGGTGCGGGCCACCGCAGTTGACGCAGGTGGCCGGCTCGTCCCGCGGGCGTGGGCAGTCACGTGCCGCGTGCTCGCCCCCGCATCGAACACAAGCGAGCGGTCGGTGGCATTGGTGCGAGCTGTGCCTGAAACGCTGGCACCTGTGACATTGAGCGGGCCCACGTTTGCCTCTCCAGGCCTCAATCTTGACACCACGCATGTACATAAACACGGTGGTGTCATAGATGGCCCGGACGTCCGGAGTCTTCTTTAGGATGGCGTGGAATACACAGCCGGGTCGTCCTTGTGCGCCTTTGATGTGGCGCACATACTCCGGCTGGTACCCCATCGTCCGGAGTTCCTCCTCTATCTCCTGGGGATTGGTGTCCGCTGGTAGCCCCCTTATGGCTACCTTTAGGTTCTTCTCCGCTGGCAGCGAGTAGGCAAACCAGGAGACGCCGCTGTCCTTTTCCAGGCCAGTCAGGTACCTCTGGACCAGCCTGTACTCTTCCTCCGAGTCGGGGGTAAAACGGACCCCCGTCCCGTACGGACGAGCATTAGGAGGCCGGCCCAGCTTGGCGCTGATGGCCCTGAAGTGGGCGGCCCAGTTGGGGAGCCTCTCCACTACCAGCGGTGGGTAGCGTGGCTTCTTCCCCGGCTTCTTCGTCGTCGTCGTCGTCGCCGTCGTCGTCGGCGTCGTCGTGGCGCCGGGGGCGATAGCGGGGGGTAACATAGAAACAGAGGGGGCAGGGGGTAAATTTGAAGGACTTACCCCTGCGGTCGTCATTTCCGGTGTCGGAGTCGGCGGAGGCGAGCGCACTGCGTCGGCGAAGGTGGGCGACGCTGGTTCGCCCAGGTCCAGCCGCTTCGCCTCCATGTTCGTTTCGCCGGAGCTCCTCCTGCGATGTTTCCTTGGGGGCCTGGGTTCGGCGAGCGCAAACTCGAAGCCAAACCCAAGCGGGGTGTCGGCTCCTCCCACGGTGGGCCGGGCATCGGCTCGCGGTGTCGTGTCCGAGGACACGTCGTCGCGACCGGACCCGGCCGAGCCCGCCGATGCGAGCGACATGCTCGATCCCGCACGCGATGAGCATGCCGACAGCATGGCGGGCGAATCGTAGGCGGAGGTGCGGGGGGGCGCCGGCGACGCCGGCGCCTGCGACGCAGATGCCGGGCCCGCCAGCGAGAAGCGGGGACCGGGTGCGGCAGGCGCGGGCGGAGTCGCGAAGCGCGGTAGTGGCGCGGCGGAGCGCACGGTGGACGCGCGGGGGCGCGCAGCCGGGGCGGGAGCACTCGCGGGCGGCGCAGCGGTGCGCGCGGCTTGCGATGCGGCGGCGCGCATGACGGGTGGCGCGGCGGACTGCACTGCGGTACGCGCGGTGGACGTCGCGGGTGCAGAGGTGCGGGCGGGTGCGGTCGCGCGCGTGGGTGGTGGTGCGCGGCTGGTCGACGCGACAGGCCCCGGGGCGTGTATTGGTACCGGGCGGAAGCTAGCGGGGCGCACGGGCACCTCCCGCTGTCGGCTCGACGGCGGCGTCGGCGAAACGCGCACTTGCGTCGACGTCGCCAGCGGATCGGCAGCTACTGCAACCCCCGTTCCCCCCCCCCCCCCCCTCTTCGTCCCTCCTCTTCTTTCCTTCGTTGCGATGTCCCAGCTGTCGGTGGAACGGTCGACGCGTCGCCGATGTTCGGCAGCGACATCGCCCGGTCCAACGCCGGCTGGGCCTCCGGGGACCCGGCATCGCGGCCCAACGAGCCGCGCGTGCCGGGTTTCGGCATCGTGGTAGGCGTAGCTTTTCCGCGACCGCGGCTGTGAGCAAGCTCACCGAGCAGCCCGGTGGCTCCCTCTGTGCTTACACAAGCGCCGGCTGGTACTAGTGTAAACACAGAGGAAAAACAAATAAAATAGGCGGTCCGCGCGAAACAAAAGTACCCACACACGAACTTGCAAAAGATCTTGTGTGGACGGCCACGAGCTGATCCACTCGACTACATTTAAAAATGGCCTCTTTATATATAAAATCCTGCAGTAGCTCTGACCAATCAGGTTACTGCAATTTTGCACACGGCCCTATTCTAGATTGCTCCAGCCAATCAGAGCGCTCCAAGTTTGCACACGGCACTAATGTGCGTTTTGTATGGGAGCATACTTTACAATTTGTTTTTACTATATGCTATCTCGTACAATCTAATTCTTATTTTTCTTGTATAGGAATGTTTCTAAGTTGACTATATACAAAAAACAGTGTCCAAAAAACCTTATCTTACATCTAAAAATTACGATTTTCTAAAACGGTTCTCCTTAAGGTAAAGTTCTTACACTACTTAAACTACATGGCGCCATGGTACAAGTGGCGCCGCCTGCTGTTGGGAATGCGTAACTGACAAATTTTTCCATTAAGCTCGGCGTCCGTTACAGTTCTCCCCCCGGCGCAGCCTGCGTAGCCTCTTCTTTTTTCAAAACGACGACGAGCTTGCTCACGGGACGCCGGAAGGTGCCGGTCCTGGTGCGCACCTCGACGACCCTGATGCCGCCGTCCGGTCCGTGATGCGTGCGCTCGACGACTCCCATCGGCCAGGTGTTCCGGGGCAGCGTATTGTCGACTACGAGAACCACGTCGCCAATTTGTATTGGTCGCGCGTTGTTCTGTGGCTCGCCGCGAGGTACCAGGGTAGGCAGGTACTCGCGTAGCCAGCGTCGCCAGAAGTGGTCGGCGAGTGCTTGACTGGCTCGCCAGGTTCTTCTGTCCGCTTCGTCACAGGGTCCTGTTGTTGGCAGTCCTTTTGATGACCCCAACAGGAAATGGTTTGGGGTCAGGGCTTCGGGGTCGTTGGGGTTCACGCTGACATGGGTCAGCGGTCTTGCGTTGATGGAGAACTCGGCTTCGGTGAGTAGAGTTCTCAGGACTTCTTCTGCCGGCGCCTTCTCTCGCAGGGTGATGCTGAGGGCTGTTTTCACAGAGCGCACCATCCGTTCCCATGCGCCTCCCTGGTTGGGCGCGCCAGGAGGTATGAAACGCCACTCCATCCAATGCAGTAGCCCTTCGTCTCGCAGGGCAGGCATCCACTCGCTGTAGGCGTTGCGTAACTCTTGATCGGCTCCACGGAAGTTGGTTGCGTTGTCAGAGTACATCACTCTTGGCCAGCCTCTGCGCGCAGCCATGCGTCTCAGTGCCATAATTGCTGAGTCAGTGGAGAGTGATGCGACGAGCTCGATGTGCACGGCGCGGGAGGTAAGGCATGTGAAGAGTGCGCCCCACCTCTTTTCTCGTCGGCGCCCCACCTTGACCATCATAGGTCCGAAGTAATCTAGCCCGCAGTTAGTGAACGGGCGGTGAAAGGGGTCGAGGCGGGCGTGTGGCAGGTCACCTGTAGCCGGAGTTTGCGGCGTTACTCGGCGTCTCTTACAAAAGGCGCAGTTCTTCTCGATGGCGCGTACCGTGTGTCGTAGGTGAATGATCCAGTACCGCTGTCGCAGATCGTTCGTCACGCGCTCCCTGTTGGCGTGACCTGCAGCACAGTGCTCCCGTAGTACTAGGAGCTTGGTCAGCTGATGGCGGCCATCTAATATGACTGGTCGCTTCGTCTCGGCCGGCGCGGAAGAAGCCTCGATTCTGCCCCGCACCTTCAGGATGTTGTCTTCTAATACTGGATCCAGCCGATACAGCCGACTTGTCTTTGTCAGTGGGCGAGCAGATCGAATCCTTTTTAGTTCTTCGCCGAAACTGTCCTCTTGCGCCTGATGAATCAGCTCAGCCTCGGCACGCTGGATATGACGATGCTCCATGGTCGTCGCCTTTCGTCTGCAAATGTCGGTGAAGGCGATTGCTCGAGCGATGGCCCTCACCAGGACCTCAAATTTCGAGAAACGGGCTGGGTTTGGCAACCAGCTGTCCTTTTCTGTCTTCTCGCTAACGTGGTGGATCTCCACATCCTCTGGCTCGTTTGTTGACTTGATGGGCCACTGTTCTTCGGGCAGAAACAAGAAGTCCGGTCCCTGGAACCACCGGTCTGCTGCGCTGATGGGCATGTCGACAAGCCGGGTGGCGTCGTCGGCTGTATTGCAGGAGGTGGGCAGCCAACGCCATTCCTCCTTTCGGGTCAGCTCTGCGATCTCCCCCAGCCGGTGCGCGACGAATGGCGTGTAGCGTCGCATGTCCTGTTGGATCCAGTGTACCACCGTGGATGAGTCGGTCCAGTAGGTCGTCTGGCCGATGTTGACTCGATGCTCCCTTCTTATAGTGTCCGCGAGTCTCGCTCCGATGACTGCAGCTTGCAGCTCCAGGCGTGGTATGGTCTGGACTCGACGAGGCGCCACCTTTGCTTTGGCGGCCACCAACACGACGTTTATACTCCCGTCGACGTTCTTCACTCTCCAGTAGGCCACAGTCGCGTAGGCTTGCTCACTGGCGTCGCATAGGATGTGTAGGTCGATGCGTTCGTACTTCTGTTTCAGGTAGCATCTTGATAATCGAAGCTGGGCGAGTTCGGGTAGATGCGCGAGCCAGGACGCGAATATTTCGTTTTCTTCCGCCGGAATCTGCTCGTCCCACGTCATCTGGAGGCGCCATAGGTTCTGCAGTATGATCTTTGCTCGTATGGTGTATTGGCTCAGTAGTCCGAGAGGGTCGTAGATGGACATCACAGCACTGAGAGCTTCACGCTTGGTTGGCGCACGAGTTCTCGCTCTTACTTCGGCTGGAACTCGGTTCATTGACGTGTTGAATCCCAGCTCATCTCGTTCCGCGTTCCAGTACATCCCCAGGATTTTGCTTTCAGGCTGATCTCCCCCCAGTTGTGTGAGCGTGGTGGCGTGTAGCTCCGGAGGCACGTCGCGCAGCACCGTCTTGTCGTTGCTGCTCCATCCTCTTAGCGTGAACCCCGCGTGTGCATGTACTGCTCTCGTCTCTTCAACCGCCTTCCATGCCTCCTCCGCGTCTTCGTAGCTGGCTACCAGATCATCCATGTAATGACTCTTCTTGATGGCTTTTAGCGCTCTCGGGTGCTCCTGCCCATATACATCTGCGTTGTGGTTGCGGACGTAGTGGGCCATGTACGGGGAGCTCACTGCGCCGAAGATCATGCTGGTCATCTTATATTTCTTTGGAGGTTTGTCTCGATCGTTGCCCCGCCACAGGAACTGCTGCGCTGGTTGGTCCTCTGCCCTTATCTTGATCCTCAGGAACATCTCCTGCACGTCCGCCGTGATTGCTACTGTCTTTTCTCGGAACCTGAATAGGATCCCTGGCAGTGATAATAGCAGGTCGGGTCCCTCCAGTAGTTCGTCGTTCAGACAAACGCCGTGGCTCTTAGCCGCTGCGTCGAATACCAGCCTGATCTTGCCGGGCTTGTTCGGGTTCTTCACGGCAAAGTGTGGCAGGTACCAGCAGATGGCGCTCGCTCCTTCTGATCCGTCGCACGGCGTTGCGTACCCCTTGTCCAGGAGGTTGTTGATCTGCTTCGAGTACTCGGCTGCGAGCTCTGGGTCTGCGTCCATCTTCTGTTCGATCTTCTTCAATCGACGGAACGCTTGACTGTAGCTTGGTGGCATAGTGACGTCATCTCGTCGCCATGGTAGTCCAACTTCGTACCCGGTGTCAATCTTTTTTGTGGTTCTTCTGACGATGTCGATGGCCCGTTGATCCGTTTCCTTTACTCTCGGCTTGCCTTGTATGCCGAGTGCGTCAATCTTGAAGTGGGCTTCGACCAAGTCGTGGAGTTCTTGGCTGCTTGTTCCCGTTGTTCGGTCGGGCTCATAGATGTGCAGCACGTTTCCCTCTTGGTAGATGGCTTTGCGTGGCGCGGTTCCGTGCACCACCCATCCTAGTTGCGTTCTTGATGCGGCCGGCTGATCAGGGCCGCCGACTCGGAGCTCGCGGGATACGATGCATTCCCAGTGGTCTGTCCCCACTAGGATTCCAGGGCGCGCTAGTTCGTACCATACCTCTTCTTGTGCCAGATCCCTCAGATGCTCGTAGTCCAACAGGGTGTCAGGGATGGACTGCTGATGGAGCCGGAGATCCTTCATGGGCCTCGCTCTGACCCTGTGGCTCTCGTTACTCTTCAGTCCTCTGATGTTGACGTCCACCAGCTGACTCTCCATTTCCCGTTGCGACATGTTGACCCCGTTCAGGTGAAGAGGTTGCGACGGTCCTTCCGCTCCGATGCTTGCCGCCAGCTCCTTGTCGATGAGGGTGATCGTAGCCCCTTCGTCTAAGAGGGCGCATGTCTTCACCTCCCCCCGTGGTCCGCTTATGATGACAGGACACATCTTCAATAGGACTGCTCTCGGTCCAGCAGTCGGACGGGTTGCTACGGACAGGACTGCTTCTTCCTTCGGCTCTCCTTTCTTTGGGTCCTCTGTCTTTGTCTCCGGTTCTTGATGGAGGGTCGCGTGATGCGGGCGGCGGCACTCATTCACTCCACACGCCTTTGCCTTGCAGTGTATGCGCCTGTGTTGCTTCTGGGCGCATTTGAAACACGTCTTGTTCTCCTTTAGGAAGCGCCATCGTTCGTTCACGGTGAGTGCCTTGTACTTTGGGCATTGCGTTAAGACGTGAGCTTGTTCGCACTTGGGGCACCTATTCTTCTCTTCTTCTGTTCCCTCGATAGTAGCAAAGACGCTAGCCTTTTTCTTGAGTGTCGCGGTTGGTCGAGTCTCCTTCTTCTGGCTTGCGGCGCTTGTAGATGGGGCGTACGTGTATCGCAATGCCCTATCTGCTTCTCGCATCAAGAAGCGAGACATGACGACGATCTCTGGGTCCGTTGTTCCTTCGTGGTCGTAGGCGTAGTCGCACCAACGGGATCGAAGGTGCGGGCTTAGCTTGTCCAGTACTTCTCGCGTCATCAGGGGGTTGAATAGGTAGCCTTTTCGGTCGATCGTCTTCAGCACGCAGATAATGTTCTGTAGTTTTATGGCGAAACTGTTAAGTTCAGTTGCCGATGTACCAGGTTTCGGGAGTTTTTTCAGGTCTTCCAGCGCTCGGTCAATGATGACTTCATGTCTTCCAAAACACTGCTCGAGGGTCTTCATAATGACGTCTGGATCAGTGGCTGTATGTAAAAGGGCGGCCACGGCGTCTCTTGCTTCCCCTTTGAGACAGTTCCTCAGTCTCTGGATGTTTTCTGCTGCTGACACTTGGTACATTTCGGTCGTGTCTTGAACTGCTGCTTTAAACGGCAACCACTCGTTGGCTGCTCCAGAAAAGGTAGGCAGGTCGGTGTGTCGGAGCCTTGGTTTGGCCATCCTCTCTAATATGGCGGCCAGGTGCTCGATGCTGCTTCTTCTGGTTGGAGTCGGTGATCTTGCTCGTGGTTGTTCGAAGCGTATTTGCTTGGGTTCTTCTCTGCCCCGGGCTCCTTCCTCCCCCCGTAAGCTGAGGGGGTTCGTCCTCAGCCAATTGTCCACCTTCTGATGTGGTTCTTCTCGGGGAGGAGTGGGCTCTTCGTGTACGCTCTCTTCATCGTTGATTGCAGATACTTCAGCTGCTAGTCTCTTCTTCACTAGGTCAGCCTCTAGTTCCAACTCCCTTCTTCTTATAGTTGCTAGCTTCTCTGCTGCTTCTAATTCTGCCATCCGTAGTCGCGTTGTTATACTTGTTGTTGACCTGACTGATCTAGTCGGCGACGCTCTTCGTTGAACTGCCGTATTTGTCGCTTGAAGTCCGGAGGGTCCCGCCGTACTGACGTCCGTTGACTTAAAAAACGGTGACGCCGGCGGGTCCAGTGAAAGTCTTCTTTTTCGCTCTCGTTCAATCAGCTCCTCTTCTCGGCGGCGTGTCTCCTCTTCTTGGACACGTCGCTGTTCTTCGACTTCCGCTGGGTCTCCTTGGCTTCGTGTGATCATCACCATTTTGGTGATACTGGTGACTCGGTATGGTGAGCCGGTCGGTTCGGTTCGGTTCGTGAACCACTCGGTTCTGTTCGGTGAACCGGTCGGGTTCAAGGCCGGTCGGTTTCAAACCTGGTTAGTTCAAAACGGTCGGTCGGGTTTAAACCTGGTTCGGGTGGTTCAAACCTGGTCCGCTCGTATGATGCAGCAACCGGTCGGGTTCGAAGCCGGTCGGTCGGTTCGCTTCCTCTTCGCTCTTGGCACTCGATGGACTAAACACTGTAGCCGCGGGTTCTTCGTTCTTAAATCCGGCGTTCGGAGGACCAGAAACTGTGGCCGCGGGTTCTTCGTTCTTAAATCCGGCTCGGAGGACCAGAAACTGTGGTGGACTGTATATGGGTGTTGTGGAAATAAAAGATTTCTTCCTTTTCTTTCTTCTTATTTATTCTTCTAGAGCTGGAGGCCAACTGACTGCTTGACTGCGACTACTCGACTACATTTAAAAATGGCCTCTTTATATATAAAATCCTGCAGTAGCTCTGACCAATCAGGTTACTGCAATTTTGCACACGGCCCTATTCTAGATTGCTCCAGCCAATCAGAGCGCTCCAAGTTTGCACACGGCACTAATGTGCGTTTTGTATGGGAGCATACTTTACAATTTGTTTTTACTATATGCTATCTCGTACAATCTAATTCTTATTTTTCTTGTATAGGAATGTTTCTAAGTTGACTATATACAAAAAACAGTGTCCAAAAAACCTTATCTTACATCTAAAAATTACGATTTTCTAAAACGGTTCTCCTTAAGGTAAAGTTCTTACACTACTTAAACTACATGGCGCCATGGTACAAGTGGCGCCGCCTGCTGTTGGGAATGCGTAACTGACAAATTTTTCCATTAAGCTCGGCGTCCGTTACAGGTACTATTCCACTAAACTAATGAACACACCATAACTATCTTAACTTAAACTACGGTGACGTGCTGATGTCCGTGACATCAAAAGTTATGGTTTTAGGGCTGTTACGTACTTAATATCGCTAAAATTTTAAGCGCAATACCTCTAAATTCTCCAGTGGAAACAGCAAAGAACCCGATATCCTGGAGTACTGAGCAGTAAGACGCCGTAGGGGTGCTCGCGAGCCTGCGTTTGATCGACAAGAGTTTACAGCAAACAGAGGTCGCGCTCGCACACCTCGACATATACATAGTTGTTCTGGGTACTACATAACTAATTCTATTGTTGTACCTATGTCTAGTAACCACTGAAAGCTGTTCATTGGAGCCTACCTTAGACGCCAGTTGAGCGCGGTGCTGTGACAGAAGCGCGCGAGCAGATGCTAGCTGCCTGTAGTAGTTGCTCTCGAATTGCTCACGTTCGGAAAATTGCTCGTCGGGCTTGGAAACCAGGTACTCCAATTGACTCTGAAATTGATCATAGGTGGCATATAAGGTAACCATTTTCCCAATTCTTATCTCTAACTCGACAAGTTGTTCCTCACTAAGCTGTTCGCAAGATTTAGTGGTAGTTATGAAAGTTGTGAATTGAGTAAGCTGTGATTTTCCTGAGGCACGCTTTTTTGTAAGCTCTATAATCTTCATTTCTTCAGCCATGGTTAAATAGGAAAGTAGCGTAAGCGCCAAAGGAAAAGGAAGTAGACAAGAATAAAGAAAAATTAAAGAATAGATACTAAAACACTAAGATATATTATTTGTAATGTGCCTATAAAACAACAAAGAGCAAACAGCTAACTGATGAAGCGTTACTATTCAAAAACGGTAGGCGGTTAGGAAAAATATTTGAATTCAAAATGCCAACTGTCAAGAGAAAAAAAGTATACTTAAAGCACTATAATACCATTAATATTATAGCTAGATTAATAAGCAATTATTAATAATTATTAGTGGTTGGAATTCTACTTAAATGGGACAAACTCTTGAATCGGTTGAAAATTAAAAATTATAATGACAACACAGAATGAAATTGTATAATGTTTTCTACTGGACAAACAAGCTAATAGTTAATGTTATGCTATATGTAATATAATAATTACTATGACGAATAGGTATCTACTAATGTACGATTCACTGGTCTAATGCAATATCTACTAGGTACTCTTGTGGAATGAAAGTTAGTAAATGAATTACAAATGTTAGTATGATTATGCAAAGATTTCACGAATTCTGCAACTGCGAGTCCAAACTGAACGCCTTCCTGCTTCAAGTGGCTTGCAATGTTCTTGGGCACTGCTTGGGCTGCTACGCTGCGATGACCCAGCTACGATGTGACCACTGAAGAACTGCTTGCACGAACATTATGCTTCTCTTCACAATTGAGCCGAAGATGATGACCGAAGACTGGAACCAGGTTCGCACGAAGGGCGAAAAGTCGTCTTGATTTCGAAGTCTTCTAACGGCCGTTTTCAAATTTCGAAAAACCGCTTGTCACTCCCAGTAACTGATCACTTTCTTGTCGAAGGACCATAAAGAAGAATGCGAATATCCTTCAGGTGGTACGAGGACTAAAACACCGGTAACTTTACAATAGTGGACTGTATTCTAGGAATTTGGAGAAGAAACGGTAAACTAGAGTAAACGGTAAATCGGCGAGAAACGAATAAATTAGGTATGCGGTCGATCAGTAGCGTGGACGATGACGCAGTGCAGTGCCGGCCAGTGCGCGGCCGCATGTCGAGCGCCTTTCATTTTACAGTCGACAACACTATGATTAGGGTTTGCAAAACTTTTTATAAAGCTACGTTAGACATCTCAAACCGCATGATATTATATTAATAACTAAATACCTACTACACAAAATAGAATAAAAGATAATGATTTTTCTCTTAATGATTTTAGAGGAAGACATCAAAATCATAAGAAAAATGATCCTGAATTACGAGCTGTGATCGTGCAGCACATAAATTGTATCTTTTAGGGATACAATTTATGTGCTGCACGATCACAGCTCGTAATAAAGCGGAAGCGCACTACGTAGATACGAGCTTCTTCAACAAAGGAATATATAGAAGGCAGCAAAACTATTAAAGATTTGTACAACGATTTTAAAGAAAACCAACAACAAAATAATAAAGACAGGTACTTACATAACATATTATAAAATATTTACTTCTGAATTTAATCTCTCTTTTTTCCAACCTAAAAAGGATCAATGTGATCTTTGCAACTCATACTACTTATAATTCTAATGCTGATCAAAAGAAAGACCTAGAAGAAAAATATAACACTCATTTGGAAGAGAAGAATTGTAGTAGGGTCGAGAAGACGAATGATCGCATGAAAGTCAATAAAAACTTTAGAGTAGGTAGCTGTGTATGATTTGGAGGCAGTATTACAATGCCCAAAAGCCGATAGTTCCTCTTTTTATTACAAGTCTAAACTTAATTGTTAGAATTTAACCGTGACGGAGCTAACTGGAAAGGACTGTAATATAGCATATAAAAATGTGCATTGTTATTTCTGGACGGAGAGTGATGCAAAACGTGGCGCCATTGAGATCGGCTCATGTGTATGGGCATATTTGAAAGCTTTAAGCGATGAAGACGATGATGAAAAGGAAGTTATATTTTATTCCGACAACTGCTGCGGACAGAACAAAAATAAATATATTACTTCACTGTATTTATATGCAGTTCAAATATTAAACATAAAAAGTATAACACATATATTTCTCACACGGGGTCACACACAAAACGAGGCTGATAGCGTCCATAGCCTCATCGAGAAGGAAGTGAAGAAATTTTTTAAATCGAATAGCGATGGACAGAATGTCAACTGGAATGATATAAAAAATTTAAAAATAAGCAAACAAAACGCTACTGTATTTTTCTATATCCAAACGTCTTATAAGGAAGTAAACTACTAGGAAGTTGATGTTAGAAATAAAAGAAAAAAAATGAAAGCACTAACAGAAATATCACTACAGCGAGCCAATTCCACGAAACAGGAAATTAGTGCGAATAAAAAAAAGATTTAAAAGAGCTTATCGCAAAAGCTCTGATCCCTTCTTTTTATGCAGGATTTTATAATACGATATTTTAAACTTATAAAAGTTTGATCTCATTTTTAGTTGATATTTTGTGATAATAAAACCAAAAGAATTAGTTAAGTAGTACTAGAATACCTACACTTTTATTCGTTTTTAATAAATATTTTGTATTTTGTTAATTTTATGAAAGAACTTTAGAAGAACATTTAATTTTTTGTTTGGTTTTGACTTATAACTTAGCCAATTGTTATTTTGTGTTTGTTTTTATAAGCAGGTAAGTACAACATTTTCACTTTTTTTTTTGTAATAAAATTGGATAAGAAGTAGAAACAGGTCTTTTTTTAAATTAATAAATACATAAATTTGTGAATTTACATTAACATAGAAACAATAAGGAATGTTTCTCTGACAGTTAATGCTTCTTAGTTTAATAATGCACTAAATCGAAATACTTCGTCTACTTGAAAGATGATTTTAATATAAAACTGCAACACTTTGAGTTACATCGTCTGTAGGTATAATAATTATTTGTTTACATATTTTATTGAAAAGTGAATTAACTACGAACTTATTTTTGAATTCTTGATTTAAGTGTCTTCCTGATAAAAAATGTTTTTTTTGTTTTTTGATAATCATGTAGTTTATTAATAATAATAATAATAAGCTGGCAACACCAATGTCAACAAGCCTCAAAATTTATTTTCTTCTTCTTTTCCGTTTTTATTAATTTTAGTCGCAGTTTTTTAACTTTTTGATAAACCATACAACAAAACTTAAAGAAAAATAACCCAAATATAATTTTAAAATACCGTAATGAACCATACTACAGAATTTATTCAAAAACTGCCGGATAGGAGGTGACATGACAGATGTCACCTCCTATCAAACAACAATCAACAACAAGAAGAAAATAGCAAAGAGATGAGAAGATGTTAACAAGGTCAGCAGCTCGTCGCGCACACCTTCCACCTCCGGACTCGTCGCTCAGCTCCACCCCGTCGCCGCTGGTACCTAGCCCCATCGAGAGTGCTGTGACACCGGCCATGGCAGTTGCGTCGAGCTCGAGCGACGAGTACTTCTCTCCACCGACGTCGCCACCACCTGCACGTCGGCCAGGAAGAGGCCGGCCACCGAACGGCATGGGACCTAGGGGCCAACCGGCCCCGAGCCGGGTCCCCGCTGCCGGTGGTTGTGTGCAGCGCATGAAATGGACTCAACAAATGAATGAGAACGTCATGCGCGCATATTACGGGGCAACAGAGGGGGGAACTAACCTCACTGCGTACCGCGATAGGATGCTGTCTCTGTTCCAGGCGCTTCAACCAGCCATCAACGTCTCGGCCCAACGGCTGTCGGATCAGGCGCGGGTTATCCAACGGAATCACAGATTGGACGACGCTGCGCTTGATAGGCTGCGCTTAGAGGTACTGAGCAACCGTATCGTCCCTGTCCCGTCACAGACCGCGGTGCAACCTCCAGTAAGTGGTATAATCCAACTGCGGTCTTATATTAATGATGTGGAGGGGGGCGATGAGGTTGTTACGGTAAGTAACCAGTGTAACGACCGATTGAGGAGCGCGCTGGAGGATGCGATTCGGGAGTTTAGAACTGCCCCCGTCCAACTTAGACCTCGTTTACCTCGCTTGCCTATGCACAAAACGAATAGGTCGTTGGTGTGTGCCTTGGATTCGCTGCTTGGTTCTTATTTTGAAAGCAGCGAAGACCTCTTAGATACGCACTCGATCTTGTATTGCGCGGCTATTGCGGCGTGTCGTGTAGCCAATGTTACATTTCCAAATTGTGACATAGCTACACGACCAAAACCCGCCGTTCCAGCCTGGCAGTGCAGGATCGAGCAGCGTATCGAGGGGACCAGGGTGCTCATCGGCAAACTATACTGCTTCAGGGAGGGCAATACTCGCCCTAGAGTGATGCGCTTTGTGAGGCGGGCGTTTTCCGGGACTGGAATCAGGCCTCAAGAATATATGTCCCGTGTCACAGAGCGCATTGACTTCCTGAAGCAGAAGGTCTGTGCATGGGCAAGCCGTATCCGTAGGTATAAGCGACGGGTTGAACGGTATACCCAGAATCGCATATTCCAGCGTGATCAAAGGTGGGTGTATAGAGCATGGGAGCGACCTGAGCAAAATGTGGCAGACGTATGCCGCCCGGATGATGATGCCACTAGCACATTCTGGCGCAACATCTGGTCGGTGCCCGTCTGCCATAATGAGGCTGAATGGATGCGCGATGTTGAGCGCGTGTGTGACGCCATACCGCAGATGGAGGAAGTAATAATTACTTCCTCCGATGTAGCCAGTGCAGCCCGTCCGTTACCGAACTGGAAATCGCCGGGACCGGACGGACTGCACAATTTTTGGCTTAAATGGCTGCAAAGTTCACACGCGTGCTTAGCATCGCAATTCCAGTCGGCCTTAGAGTCTGGGTCGCTGCCACAGCTCTTTACAACGGGAGTTACCCACTTGCTCCATAAGTCAGGTGATGCCACGGAACCCAAAAATTATAGGCCGATCACTTGTTTTCCGACGGTCTATAAACTTCTTACATCCATTTTGAGAGTGAAAATTAATTCTCATTTAGAAAAGAATTCTATCATGTCTGCCTCTCAAAATGGATGTAGGAATGGGTCCCGCGGCACCAAGGAGCTACTCCTCATTGACATGGCCATAAGCCAACAGGTCCGTCGATCCCGAAAGGATTTGTCGACATGTTGGATAGACTATAAGAAGGCCTTTGATTCGGTGCCCCATACATGGCTCTTGAGGGTGTTAGAGTTGTACAAAATTGATACAACTCTGAGCACCTTCCTAACGACATGTATGGGGCAGTGGAGGACGGTCCTTCGCTATCCAGGATGTCGACAAATTCGGAGGAGCGACGAACCTATTAGGATTAAGCGGGGAATATTCCAGGGCGACAGTCTGAGTCCACTGTGGTTTTGTTTAGCCTTGAACCCTCTTAGCACTCTGCTGGAGGGTACAGGGCTGGGCTGTTCTTTGCGGAGAGGGGGTCAGGTAATATCCCACCTGCTTTATATGGATGATTTGAAACTGTTTGCCACCAACAAATTGCAACTGCTGGAGTCACTAAAAGTAACTAAAACTTTTAGTGATTCCATCAGGATGGAATTTGGTGTTGATAAATGTGCAGTCATGCATGTAAGGCGGGGCGGGATTGTGGAATCTGAGGAACTACAACTCTCAGATTCTATAAACCTGAGATCACTCTCCGCAACTGATACCTACAAATACCTGGGTATATCAGAGGGGTTAGGCATTAACGGGGCTGACATGAAACAATCGTTGCAGGAGCGCTTCTTCGGTCGCCTGAAAAAGGTACTTAATAGTTCTTTGTCAGGCGGCAACAAGGTGCGCGCCTTTAACGGTTGGGTCATGCCGGTCCTGATGTACTCCTTTGGCATACTAAAGTGGACCCAGACGGAACTAGATGCCCTGGATAGGAGAGTCCGGTCACTGCTGACTGCAAACCGGATGCATCACCCACGTTCGTCTGTCATGAGGCTGTACATCCCGCGGAAGTGTGGGGGTCGAGGCTTTTTAAATGCTAAGACCCTCCACAACCGCGAGGTGTGCAGTCTCAGAGAATACTTTCTCAAGGCTAACGTGGGTATGCACCGAGATGTGGTTGCAGTGGACAAGGGACTCACCCCGTTATCCTTGGCTAAAGAGAACTGGCGCAAACCTGTGGTGCTTAGTACCAACGACCGCAAGGAAGTATGGCAAAGCAAGGAGCTTCACGGACGCTTTTTCCGGGCCCTTCATGGGCCCGACGTAGATTTCTTAGCGTCCGTGGCCTGGCTACGCTTCGGTGACCTCTTTGGGGAAACCGAAGGTTCAGTCTGTGCGATTATGGATGAAGTTATGCTAACGAATAACTACCGGAAGTATATAATGAAAGACGGGACGATCGACATATGTCGGGCATGCCATTGTCCCGGTGAGTCTATCAGACATATTACTTCTGGGTGTTCTCGTTTAGCTAACGGCGAGTATTTGCACAGGCATAACCAAGTGGCCAGGATTATCCATCAGCAACTTGCTCTGAAATACGGCCTTGTGGACTCTGAGGTACCGTATTACAGGTATGTGCCCGACCCAGTTCTCGAGAATGACCATGTCACGTTATACTGGGATCGATCTATTATCACTGACAGGACTATTGTAGCCAATAAGCCTGATATAGTGGTAATAGATCGATCAGTGCGCCGCACAATGATAATCGATGTCACTATCCCACATGACGAGAACCTCGTGAAGGCTGAGAAGGAGAAACAATTGAAGTATCTCGACTTAGCCCACGAGGTTGTCGCTATGTGGAATGTGGACTCGGCAATCATTGTGCCGATAGTCGTTACGGTCAATGGCCTTATCGCTAAGAGCCTCGACCAACATCTCAAGAGGCTCTCGTTGGGTGGCTGGGTGAAGGGCCTGATTCAGAAGGCAGTCCTCCTTGATACGGCGCGTATTGTGAGGAGGTTCCTGTCTCTGGGGCCCTAACCACCGGTAGCTTGGACCCTGCACCCGCTACCGGCGGATCACTATTTTTTATATTTTTAAATGTTTTTTTTTAATGTTTTTATAAAAATATTTAAAAATGTAATAAAATAAGTTTAAAAAATAAATAAAGGAGATAATAATAATAATTATCTTTAATTCAGACAACCAGGGTCCATAAAAAAAACAACAGTGCACAAAATAATTACATAAAAACGGCGTTAGTAGGGTTGTTAGTAGTACACACAAAAATAAAAAAATAAAAAAATGAAATAAAACAAAATAAAATAAAACAGGTGTTAGTAATTTGTTAGTAAACAAAACAAGTTACACAATAATTTACGTCGGCTATTTCCTATTCCTGTGCAAGTGTACACCTGCCCAGTACACAGCAAACGGGCTATCAATTTTGCACGCTAACGCTCTGAGGACAGTGTTGGTGCTACCACGCACCCTGCTCATCATCGATGCAGTTCTTTTCCTTATGATGGCAAAGAAATCATCAATAGATGCATCCGCAAACATTGCGGACGCACTGCAGTACCGGGGTTTTCTCAACACTGCCCTCAGAGCGTCGTTGTACTGAACACGCAGGGCGTTGTAAGCCCGCCGCGTAAAGTTGATCCACAGACTGCACGTGTAAAATGATTGACAGAAGGCTCTGAAAAGTAACAGCTTTACATCTGTGGTACATCGTGCAAATCTGCGGGCCAACATATTGCAACGGACTGCCAACGCCCTCCTTTCCCTCTCTAGGTCTTCATCATCTTGAAGCCGCTCTGTCAGCATGTGACCCAAATACCTAACTTTATGTACCCTCACGAGGGCCGACCCACCTATCTTAATTGGCGGCACGTTAGAGGGTGCCTTGTTTCCTGCTTTGAATAGCATGACAACACTCTTACTCGCATTGTATTTGAGTCCATGTGACATGTGATTAATGAAGCTAACTATATCTAGATACTTTTGAAATTTACCTAAACCATTTCTTTATTTTTTTGATAAATTAAAGCCATGATGGTAAACATGTCAAACTTTAAATGCGATTTTCCCAAAAAAATGAAATTTTGAGTTATTTCGTTTTATGATTAAAGGGGCGCAGTGTTTTCTAACAAAATGCTTCAGATCGATTCGACCAGTATTTACTAACAAAATACTTCAGATCGATTCGACCAGTGTTTACTAACAAAATGCTTCAGATCGATTCGACCAGTGTTTACTAACAAAAGGCTTCTTATACTCCCATCCTTATACATTTTAGAAATGTGTAGGGTAAGTTTATCAGAAACCACCCTTCGCTTTTTGAAAAAGGTGACAAAGCTCCTTTAAAAAGAAAGGTAGCACAAAAGCCACTGATAATGCCTCGAAATCGTCTAAAACTTTGCGAAACGATCACACGAGTTGCTACAGTATCACTTTCTCTTTATTAGTGCATTTATTTACAACTATACGAGTATGTGTACCAAATTTCAACTTAATCGGTCCGTTACATTCCGAGCAAATTAGCTGTGACAGACGGACAGACAGACACACGAGTGATCCTATAAGGGTTCCGTTTTTTCCTTTTGCGGTATGGAACCCTAAAACCAGTGAGGTACTTTTTTTATCACGAAAGTTATTAGTTACTTGTTCAAGAATTGTGTGCCCATCTCAGACCAAATACTTTTTTATTTGGTCTGAGGTGCCCATCTGTAGGTACCAATCCAATAATGGTACAATACTGGAAATTTTAGAACGTTAGCGCTATATACTGCACGGCCGCTTTTTTGTAGCCATTCAAACTTGGTCGGTTTATCCATGTATAGCGGTTGTTCTGGTATTTTTATTATATCTCCTGAATTAATTAGTGTTGAAGGGGTTTGAGATATTGAGAGATAAACTCCTCTTCTTGAATCAATGGGTTTTAATTTTACTTGCAACAAGGGTTCTTACAAGGGTTCTTACAAGGGTTCTTGAATCGCGTACATTTATGTGCAGTTTTTGTTGGATGGCCGCTACTCGCTTGCGACAGGAATAAATATTGAAAGTGGCGCCGCACGCCCCGCGCACCGCACGCACCCTCGCTGCCGTCATAGTGAAGTGCCACGCGCGTTGTTGCACGCGGTACGTGGTGCACACGATGGCGTGCACATACTCCGCGGCGTTGAAGCTATTTCAACAGTTATGGTGTCGTGGGCAATAGACACATTTTGTAGATGGCCCGTTTTACAAGGCCTTTGTTGGTGCGGACGTCCGCAACCCGAACAATTCCATCTTTGCCCGTGTATAATTTCATCACGCGCCCCATGCGCCAGTCGAGAGGCATCAGGTTGTCCTCTCGTAGCACGACCAGGTCGCCGACTTGAAGTGATGGTTGATCTCTCCTCCATTTGGTCCTGTTCTGCAGCTCTGCCATGAACTCCCGGCGCCAACGTGCCCAGAATTGCTGTCGAATCTGCTCAATGCACTGGTATCTGTTGGGCTTAATGCAGTTCAGTGCGGCCTATAAGAAAGTGCCCAGGAGTCAAAGGATTTGTGTCAGTTGGATCACAAGAAAGAGGAGAAATGGGGCGGGAGTTAAGGATCGCTTCAATTTGCGCAAAAAGTCTTCAAATGTAAGGGAGGCACTACCAGCAACGCGTTTCAAATGATATGAGCTGAAATTTTATATATGAATAGTTGCATTAATACATTAAATATTGGAATAGGTTTTATTTTGATTTTCCTTTAAAAAGTCCTACAATCGGATGTCATATAGGTAAGTATATAGTGGTCCAGTCGTAGTAAATTATGGCATTGCTCATTAATTACTTAGAGCACATTAAATAAACTTGGCAAGACATTGTAGACCCTTACAAGATACATATAAACGTTATAAGTTAGGCTCTAGAGTTCCTATTTTAAGTACCCACTAGGACCTAATAACCTTATTTTACTTTTACGTGTATATCTTCTGAACGGTATGTTTTTTTTTCAAATTCTGTTTTCACAAACATTACACACAAATTCAAACCAACGTGTGTGAAAAATTACAACTCTGCACTAAACCGTTTTATATGATTTTCATCAAATAGCCAAACGTCAGCGCAGCGGAAACTTGAATATCTTCGCAGTTTAATGACACACAAATTTCATTTATACATAGATACACATTTACACACAAATACACACTAATTATTGAATGTATTTTTTTTTCTTGTATGTACGTCCATAGGAACAAAAAAGTGCCGCTGGGCTGACGTAGTCCCAGGCGGAAACAGTTTTTGTTCAATAGCTCCCCAATGGTTGGATGCACAAATTTGTACTTACCATACACAATTACACGACGTCATACACTAAATTTAAGGAGATTAATATACTGACTTTGCCTTCTCAGTACATTTTTGAAAATCTTTTATATGCCCACAAAAACATTAAATTGTTTAAAAAATACAGTGATATCCACAATATAAATACTAGGAACAAACACAAATTTGTTGTACCTCCAACAAGGCTCAAGAAAATAGGTGGGTCATTCAGGTGTCAATGTATACGCTTTTATAATAAACTTCCAAGCCACGTTCAAGATCTGAGCCTTAATAAATTCAAATCATTCATTAAACGCAAGTTGTGTCAGAAAGCTTTTTATACCGTTAAAGATTATATTGAGGACAAAAAGGCTTGGGATTGAACTGCTCCAATTTTATATTATTTTTATTTTTGCATACTGAATGTTGACATTAATATTTACTTTGTAAGTATTATATTATTTTACTTTATTGTGAATGTGACGACTATGTAGGTCATTGCTTTTTTTTTTTGTTTGTTTTATTTTTTCTCTCAGTTATTTTTAATCATGGTCTGGCAGTTTGAGTAATCTATGCGGCCTACCCCAATGTCCTTTCTTTGGTATTGTTCGTCGAATCGTTGAGCTCCTTAAGTTCTGAGTTGAGCTGCGCGATTACTGACAAATGCGTGCACTGACTGGACAGGTCCTCTCAATCTGTGTGGTTCTTTCCTCAAAAGACCATTTCAGACACCAATCTACATGGTCTTCACATGAAGTGACCAAGATTATGTCTGGACTTTATAAGAGACTGTGACCTCTGAGTTTGTTTCGGCCTTTCTTCTCAGAGTAGTCAGATAGGAAACGCCGACCTCAACTAGTTTAAAAAAAAAAAAAATTGACTTGTAAAAGTGTTTGTACAAACCTACTTACAGAAATAAAAATCATTTATCATCATTTATCATTTATCAAATATCTGCTTAACTGAAATTAAAAATTCGAAATTTTTCCGCTGCGACTACGCACACGATTTTATTTGTACAGACGCCAGCACATCAAGCTACGAGACAATCTGTCAAATTTCTTTATTAGATTTGTAACTTTATCATTAAAGCATTAGGTTCAAGGTTGATTGGCAAAATTTGACAGTTTCGGGTAGCTTGACCTGCTGGCGTCTGTACATACTAGGAGAAGAATAAGTTCCGAAGAGGTGAATTGAAATGACGTTTTGGGTTCAGTTGGACATAAATTGTTACTCTTTTTCTGTTCTAAGTTCTAATGGCACTTAATAATGTTTATTTAAGCAATTAATTCCTGGTAGGATGCACGTAAGGATTCGATTTTTATGATCAATTCAATGGTATGAGATGACGATTTTTCGAAATAATTCGTTTTAATGCGATCTTCAAGCAAATCGATTCAATAGTAAGGTGAATCGACTCTCCTGGATCGTCTGTGTAATAATTATTATGATAGGGGCTCGTAATAGTTTCATTTTTGCCCAAAGTATAAACACAAACAATCATAAACAGGGAATAGGTAAGTTTATCTATTTCAAACAAGATCAATTAATTACATACATTACATACACTTTTTAACTTGTCTGCATTGTTTATGTTAGCGCTAAGCGAAGATTGGAACATTTGACGGTTTGATAGAAGTTCTCGAATTGTATTGTAGCTAGTTCACAAACATAATCAAAGTTTAGGAAAAGTCAGAAATAATATTTTTAAAACAAAAAATAAACATGCGGAACCTTTTATTCAGAAATACCAGCAGTAGGAGGTTTATTTTTACTTACTAATAGTTCGCTGACACCGATCAGCTGACTTAGTGCTAGTAATGTATTTATTTCAATTTGAAAAGTTCGGTTTCTGGTATCAATGTATTAAAAATTCTCATAACTTCCGAACATGTAGAGATAGGATTAAAAAACCCTTCCAGTATTGTTTAATATCATCCAAAGAAGCCCTTGGAATGTATATACCCTTTCTGTTACACATTATATATGGTCAAATAGAGAATTATTTTTTGAAGTTGGTTAAAAATAAGAGGAAATCAAATAATCTTCATTTGTCATTCATCAAAAACCTTTTTATACAATAAACATTTTTTTTTTCATAATATCACTATTTCAATGAACAAATATTTTTCAAGATGGTTCACAAAATTAATAGAAAAAAAAATGTGGTACTCCCTGGTACAAAAATTCTGAATAACGACCCTGTTGCATCCTGCACTTAGTGACATCTAGTGTGAGATACACATCACTACATAGTAAAATTGACAGAACGAGCGAATAGTTTCACTATTGATTGTTAACACACCCTGTCACCCAGCAAACTGTCATGCATTGTTTCATAGGGAAATCTAATTACAACATTCTCTCTTTGTATTTGCTCCGTTGTCCTGATCCTGAGTTACAGATACCCGGCTCTCTTAGGACAAGATATTTTAGGTTTAATAAGTCTAATAAAGAAAGTTAAGAAAGATATTACAGGTAAATTGCAATCAAGTATAAGCAATCATTCACATTTAGTTGGCACCTGGAGGTAAAGTACTTTATTAAAATTCTGGCTCCGCCACTGTTTCTCACATTGAACAAGGGATCAAAGACTTACGTCAACAAAGCATGGGCACATATTCAATCATAAGTATTAACACTTTCAAGTTTATTTGCTCCTCGGTTCTAAACCGTTTTGATTTTACAGTAAATCAAGGAACTCAACAGTTAAAAGCATTCAGGCCTGCTGTTAATTTCTGTGATAAGTCCACGTTCAACTAGCGGCATCGTAAAGCGGTCGAACACCAGCCCGCTGCACACGTAGACAGGACGGGCCAGCGCCGCGGACAGCCGGCCAGCCAGCGCTGCCGCCGCGCCCTCCGCGCCCAACAGCGTGCTGGCCAGCGCGGCGCGGCCTCCGCCGCCCTCGGGCGCCGGCATTCCCAGAGCTACCTCGGCAAGCTGCGCTGCACCGCCGCCGCCCACCCACAGCAGCAGAGCGCCCGCCACGCGCAATGCCACAGCTCTGCATACCAACTCGCCACTCCATATTTCAAACTGATGAATGCGCCATCCACTGTGCTTGTATATAATCCGTTTTCGAGAACTTGTGACTCTAGGAGACGTACCGATTTCCATTTTTGTACAAAAATAAAAATCAACTTAATTTCTGGGAACACAACGTTTTGACAGACAACACCAGCGGAAGGGATACACTTTTACAAAGCAATTTATTGTCTTTACAATATAATGCATGTCATTGTTGAATCCATTCATAATTATTTTGTTTACATTTTACGATGACATGTCTGTCACTGTCAGTGAGTCAGTCAAGTCCACAGATCATGCAGCAAGCAGGAGGTCCAAGTCAAAGAGTAAAGGAATAATAAAGAGAAAGCGTGGCAATGGGGAGGAAAACTAACTTTTTATCACGATAGATGGCGCACAATCGACTGTACCTACTGATGGGTAATGGAAAAATTTCGGAAGGAAAAGAAAAGAAAAAAAATTTTTTTCCGAAATTTTTCCAATATTTTTCCAATACTTTTCCGATATTTTTCCAAATCAAAAAGCTGACTGTGATTAAATATTAGAAAAAAATAAGACTATTAATGTGTACTCTGACATCAAGCAATGAACTGACAATCAATGAATGACATCAAGCAATGAATAGACTGCTTGAATATCTACGAGACTTTTTGCTGCAGTTATTATTCTAAGGTCTTTTGCCTGCTTTGCATGTGTGTCATTACTTTAGGTCTATTTTTTATAACGTGCGTTTTGTTTGTGCAGAATAAACAGTTTTTCTTTCTTTTCTTTTTTTTTTTTCTTTACTGAAAAATTATAAATATCTAATCTTTAATTTTTAATTTTCTTTTGCCATAATCTTCTCTTATTGGAAATTATATACATAAATAAGAAAGAAATTACAATGTGCACTATAAGTATGTACACAAGTAGTTCTTTTTGGCCGGGTAGACGTGAGCCGACGACGATGCGCAGAATGCACAATTGGGAAAATACCATGTGCAGATGGCGCAAGATAGCGGTTGCCCTCTTTTCAACCCGCGGAGCAAATTGCGTCATTGGAATCAGTTTCTTTTTGACAGTTCAAAAACATTCACTGCATTATTTACGTTGTCGAGCAGATAATATTTCGAACATGCGATGCAATGGATTAGCAATTTGCTTGAAAATGATTCAGATTTGATTGATAGGTTATAACGCAATTAGGGTGCTGGCCAAAAAGATTGGGGACTAATTGGACTACTGTACTTAATCACGTCCAGGCGGAGCATTATACTGAACTGTTACTTGGTCCACATTCACATGTTTTCCTTTATAACCGTCTACAAGTTTTAAAAGTTTCTCATGTACGGTAGTACATATTGCAATTCTTCTAACATTAAAAAGCAAAAATCATTTTCTTTTGTCAATATTTTCTTGTTTCTTGGCACAAAAATCAGGGCATAATTAATCATACCTCTAAAATGAAAGTGTATGAATTTCATACTCTTAGAGGTATGATTAATTTTGCTTGTATTGCGCTGTTCTTCTACAGCTGACTTAATTTTGGCGGGTTCTT
This sequence comes from Dicycla oo, assembly GCA_948252095.1. NCBI lineage: Eukaryota > Metazoa > Arthropoda > Insecta > Lepidoptera > Noctuidae > Dicycla > Dicycla oo. Next base: position 34,493,773 of record OX411714.1, read on the forward strand.
TTCCTGGGTTTGGTTGATTTTCGGGTTTGTATAACTAGATCGGTTTTTCTCTGAAACTTGTTGGTGATATAAAACCCACCAACTGAAGATTTATTGTTTGTGTAGATGCAGTAGAAAATATTGATCATGATACTTTTCGCCAGTGATGATTCGGATTCTTCAACAGAATAGATGTGTTAATGCAATAAAACCCTTTGAATGTAAATAAAACCCTTTAAACTCTGTGTTATTTTACTTCCTGAAGTCAAAATTTTACAGTAAACAATAAAAAAACATTATCACAATCACTCCACTTCTAGTTCTCCACAATTCAATCAAACGCTTCGCAAAATAATAATAGATCGCTTAGATTAAGAGGATTGCGATTAAAATAAAACGTCCACCGACCACGAGTTCACTGCTCGTTTTACAAGATGGCCGCCTCACTTGTTCTCGATGTTCGTTTTTGAGGTTGACATTTGTACACACGCCAGCACATCAAGCTACTACAATCTGTCAGATTTCTTTAATAGATTTTCGACTTTATTGCTAAAGCATTAGGATCAAGGTTGATTGGGAAAATCTGACAGTTTTGGGTAGGTTGACCTGCTGGCGTCTGTACAACAAGTCAATTAAGTCTAGAAAAGCGGAGGCGCCGACCATGTTCAGGTAGGCGTGGATTATCGGGTAGAAAGGCAGTATTTAAAAAAATAACAGCTATCACAATCACTCCACTTCTAGTTCTCCACAATTCAATCAAACACTTCGCAAAGTAATTATAGATCGCTTAGATTAAGAGGGATGCGATTAAAATAAAACGACCACCGACCACCGACCACGAGTTCACTGCTGGTTTTACAAGATGGCTGCCTCACTAGTTCTCGATGTTCGTTTTTGAGGTTGACATTTGTACAACAAGTCTATTAAGTCTAGAAAAGCGGAGGCGCCGACCATGTTCAGGTAGGCGTGGATTATCGGGTAGAAAGGCAGTATTTCAAAAAATAACACCTATCACAATCACTCCACTTCTAGTTCTCCACAATTCAATCAAACACTTCGCAAAGTAATTATAGATCGCTTAGATTAAGAGGGATGCGATTAGAATAAAACGTCCACCGACCACGAGTTCACTGCTCGTTTCACAAGATGGCCGCCTCACCAGTTCTCGATGTTCGTTTTTGAGGTTGACATTTGTACAACAAGTCAATTAAGTCTAGAAAAGCGGAGGCGCCGACCATGTTCAGGTAGGCGTGGATTATCGGGTAGAAAGGCAGTATTTCAAAAAATAACACCTATCACAATCACTCCACTTCTAATTCTCGATAATTCAATCAAACACTTCAAAAAATAATAATAGATCGCTTAGATTAAGAGGGATGCGATTAAAATATATAGGAAAATAAACATAAAATGACAATTTTAGTTTAGTATTCAACAATTTCCTAACCTTTTAGAACGAAGTAGTAAAAATTTTCATTGAACATATTTTTTTATTTGGCCTTAATTAGATAATATGATAGCATAAAAGAACATAGATAATTAATTGAATTTATTTTGTATAAATGTCACTTTTAGACGTTCAAATAAGAATTCGCCATTGTTCTTTTCGAGTTAATCAAGCCACGTAGTAGTATCCTCCCCTGCAAAATTTACTGCCCATTTTCACCCCGTAAGCATTCTTTATTTTTAGTCTTATGTATAAATAGTGAGTTTAGAGTTAATTGGTCAGCGCGTTAAAATTTTGACACACCCAATTCCCCTTTAGCCCCCTAAAGGGGAATTCGGTGTGTCAAAATGGGTAGTTTAGAAAAACGAAAATTAAAAAGTTCATAATTAACATAAATATGTATTCGTGCCAAGTTCAAGTTTATTAACTCAAGGAATAAGATTTTTCATACAAACAAAAACCCCCCTTTTCACCCCCTATAAGATTGAATTTCCAATAACCCCTTCTTAGTGCTCCCCTAAATTATAAAAGGAAGCCGTGTGCAAAATTTCACGTTCCTAGACCCAGTAGTTTCGGCCGTGCGTTGATTTGTCAGTCGGTCAGTCATTTTATTCAATCAATCAGTCAGTCATTCATTCAGTCAGTCAGTAAATATGTTCAGTATAAATAAAACCCTTTAATTCATATGTTATTTTAATTCCTGTAGTCAACATTTTACAGTAAACAATATTTTTCCATTATTTTTCCATATTGTTATTTTTCGGAAAAATAAACGGAAAAATTTCCAAGTTTCGAAAAATTTCCGAAAATTACCCATCACTGACTGTACCTTGTTTTGATATATTTAGCTGTCAAATCGTATGGATTTTTGCAACCTAATAAGTTTATCTTTCCTATTTTCCGTAATTTTGTCCAAAATGCCACAATGTAGTGTGTTAACTTGTAAAAACAGAGGAGTACATTTGTTTCCTAAAGAAAGTAATGGAAGACAACAATGGGAATTGGCGTTACGTATTAAAAACTTTAAGGCAAGTAGTACTGCACCATTATCTGCTGCGCATTTCACAGAAGAGGATTAGATTAGTAATGAAGCCGTCCTTTAGGCTGGGTACTATATCTATAAAACAAAAGAATCAATATTATTATCTAATATAATAAAATTATTGTCATCAAAATAAAAGTGTCATAAAATATACTATATTAACTAATCTATGTAGTAAAGAATTCTTCTAAAGATTTAATCAACCAATATAGGTACTTAGTTTTCAAAATATTCCTGTATACCTGTCTGTTAATCATTGGTAAAGGAGTATCTGCATTTATGTCTCTGAATGTATCAGAAGGTGGACATAGGTATGCGGTGTCGTCTTGGATATCGCAGTCAGCACCAAAGTTTGGTTTCGACATATAAAAGTAATTTATAAAACAAAACATAGGAATGTTAGTCCGTGGCTTATGGAAAAAGGCTCACAAACAATCATAACCTTAAATATTTTAAGTGTTTTCCTTTCAATCAAATCGGCCTTTTTGTCGGTAGTTGCAGCGTTCCTTTTACGGAGCTCAACTTTTGGTTGACGCAAAGTCATAAACGCGTACCTACATATTATAGTGGAAATACATTTTAAAATCTCATAAATAGCAGTCACACTACTGTCACGAAAGGTAAACAAGGCACGGTCGACTACAGCGACATCTACGCACAGCTTTGAGTGTTGCTCCTCATTCTGTGGTGATACGGATAGTCTGAAGGCTGGGGAAGGACATAGGTTACTTTTTATCTACAAACCACGCAGGCGAAGCCGTGGGTGGAAGCTAGTACTCAATACGTGTACCTACTCAACACTTATTGCATTATCTTCTGTCATCGTAAAAATATCACTAATAAATCTAATAATAAAAAAATGAAAAATATTTTCTAACTAAATTATACTAGGGTGTTATATCATAAGTTTATGTGCAACTGGACTAACTAAAGAAAAATTACAAAATTAACAATTAACAATCATTGGTATTTTACAGACATGAGGCGTATTTACTAGAATAGGTATTAGCGTATTAGGTATTTCTCTGAACTAGGTCGCACCTAGACGGCGCGCGGCGCGTAAAGTACGAAGTATGTACAGAGGCCAGCACATCAAGCTACTACAATCTGTCAAACTTTAATTGATTTTCAATATTATCGCTAAAGCATTAGGTTTGAGGTTCGAGGGCACGCAGTTCTATAAAAGCCTCATCAAGGACACCTCGCCTCAGCTGACCAAGTACGTGCACTGCCCTAGGGCCTTCTTGATCGTTAATAATACTCTCAACACATGTGACAAATATTCAATTAACCTTCATATCATTCATTAGGATTACCTGGTCTCAAGAGTTGTATTGATCACTTTAATAATGATTATAATTGGTGCCCCCTTATCATTTAAAATTATTTAAGGGGCCTCTGCGAGTTGGCTTCGGCTCCTCATACGCCTTCAAAAGGTCCGGGATCCCAGAGTCCCGAGAAATGTAAAAAATAATTATAATACATTAAATACATACTTGTTGCGGCCGCGAATTACCTTTTGAGACCCAAAACAGAACAACCTAAAACCTAAAACAGACTTGTAAATTGCAAAAAAACATAAGAAAATTTGAATTTTGCGGGCTACCCTGACGCTTTCATCAATTGTAATTTGCTCATTGTTCACTATCATCACCTTTATAAATATACCTACTGATCCTTTATATCCGTCTTCCTAAATCCCGTTATAATTAATTAATCATAATAATATTTTCGTTTCCCTACCTTGGTTTCTAAACTAAACGTCTCTATACTCACTTTACTCTTTGACTAAACGTGACATTGGCTAAATTATGGACCTTCACAAACCGTGCGAAACCAAAAAAAAAAAAACCTGAATACTGTCGACCAATGAAATATCGACATTTGTATTTCATTATCTACTATTTGCTGATAATTTGTCGTGTGTGTATGCTATTTGTCTATCTGTTAGTTCGGTTTTATCTTACCAATAGGAAGCAACGTCTAATGTAAAACGTGAACGTCAAATTATTTCCAAAACTCATAAGAAAAGAAAGCAAGCAGTGGCAGTGTTCACATGCGTTTAACGTGGACCGCCTAGGTTCTTGTTTAGTTTAAATGTATTCCTCTCTGTGAAAAAATATACTGGGAAGAACTAAAATAAGGTCGTGTCGTTAGGTCTTGGAATACGATGAAGTATTTTAATTTGTTAGTAGTCGGCATCCTGTTACTTGCAGGTGAGTTGTTTCGTCTACGTAGCGCGTCTATTTATTTTACGGATTTGTTAATAATTGATAAAGTTTCCAGTGATTTATGAAAGGCAATAATATGATTAAAGTTTGAAAATGTAAAAGTCAATTAAAAGTTTAGAAAATCTTCATACTTTCGTAGATTTAATTGGTCCTGTTGCTTGCGGCTAGAATTTTCTGCGGTAGTCGGTATGTGTGTGTTTGATTTGGTAGTAGTTTGTTGTAGCAAATGTGTAATGTTTGAAATGTTACAGGATGCTCCGTAGCGCAGGAGGCGGGCGCGGGCGTGGGCTCGGTGGAGGAGGTGACGGTGGACGCCGACCTGGGCGCGTCGCGCGAGGGATCCCGCACCGGTAACTGCTCCGCCAACTCAGCCTCGCCTGCACAGGCTTGCTCATTCATTTGCACACTCATTATTCTGCGACTGTGTTGGAGTTTAGCTGATGTTATCAGTTATTGAGAATTATTGTAGTGCATCACTGGCTACACAGTACACAGGCTTGACCTACTGATCAAATGCCTACTTTGAATCAGTGACAGGAGTCATGGCAAAAACATGTTCACCACCACCTTCTTTAACACTACCTCTTAAGAATTTAATTATACCACAGGCTTGTTGTGTGCAATATCACCTGTATTCTGGTTCACACCTTGTTTCTTTTTTTATATTTTTAAGTTTCTTTGGATTCAGTTTATTAGTATAGGTTACACCAAAGATTTCTAGCTAGATTTGCTTCTTTTAACTATAAGTTATTGTATTGTTCGTTCTACAATAGCAACAGAGGGTCATACAAGCATGATTTATCCTGATTGTACTATATTAATTGATAATTAATAGTAATCTAAAGGATTAATTTTCCACACTTATCAGTTCTCTAATACATTAAAAACACTGATAAAATTCATTACAGGGAAGTAGGTTGGAATTCAAGTTCTGTTTGATTATGAAAAATGTATTTAATCAGCTTCGTGGCGCATGATTATAGGACATCAAGTTAACACGTTGCTCGCCATGTCGGACAATGTTGACCGCGAGTGAATGTTTCATTCAGGCCGTGTCGGACATCGGTGACCGATAGGGCACACCTTCCTTTGACTTATGCTTACAGGCTGGCGGCCACTTTTTCATTTGATTTGCATGTACTAAGTGAGCTGCGCGGCCCTGTAGAGTATTAAAAATAATGTGTCACCCTATCTTTTTTGCATGTTTGGAATGCTAGAGATGAAAAATAAAAATATTTGCAGAATAAAACACAACTTATCTACTCATTTGTTTATTTGAATAAGAGATCAATGTTCATTTTTTTATTTTTTTTTTATTTAATATAGGGTATTAACTTAAGACACAAAAATAATTATAAAACGAAACAGACCTAACGATGTTGAACATTGAAACACTCTAGGCACAAATATGGCTTTCAGGGGCAAATCGGACAGACAGTTACAACTTTTTTTGTTTTGTTGCGTGCTGTTTGCCTGCCAATAGTTTTTCTTGTAACATCCAAGACAATTTCTTCGTGATTGTTTGGCATTTCCTTCTTTTCTTGACAGCTCATGTTTCAATCGCGACTGCCAGCTGGTGCTTCGGTCAGTTGAGACTGGTTTTCTTTGTTTGAAGCCATGAGATGGTCAACTATGTTCTATGTTATTGGGTTTGGTTTCCGCACTTAATCCTTCAAGTGGACCATTGTGCGTGAGCCATAGCGGCCGTCGGGGTTTATTCCAACCAGCCCACCTCCCTCCAGAAGTTGGTCACGGCTTCTGGTCTGTTCAGAACACGCCGCGCATGCGCAGCGAATTCGTTGCGGACGCGCAAAGGGATCGCCGCGAACTGCAAAGTGGACGCCATTTCGTACTGTCTCGTACAAACGCCAGCCCGTCCGCCCCAGCGCACATCAGACCGTAACGAAACACGAATGTGACACGACGTATGTATCAACATGGCATCATTGGGAGATCAGATGCAACACTCATATAATGTAGGTCTACACATTCGCAGGTAGGAACGAAATTGTTTTGGATTATTTTTTATTCGTTTGCAAAACAACACAAAGTAGTCGCTCTCCTCCATTCGATTAACTGATAATGGATCTTCCCAAATTCGTCGATGCTTTCGTTTTCGTCTCCGGCGTCTTCGAAGTAATAAAGCCATCAGCAGTGTTTCCTCGTCGGAATCCATTTTGTTACTGAGTGTATTGTATGGCGATAATTTGCTACAAACATGCGACGAAAACGTAACGTATATGCCACGCGTCCGCGACGTCCTCGCTGCGCAGCCGCGGCGTGTTCGCGACGCATTCGCTGCGCGTCCGCTCCGCCCCGCAGCCGCTTCCAAACCGTTCAGGCCACGTCGGACTAATGTGTCCGTCAGTAGTATAAAACATTATATACAAGCTATCACTATGTAATAACACCATAATGCTTATAATACACCTTAAGTCAACGTAATATAAAAAAAATTAGTGACTTTTTTTTGAAAATTTTCGAAATTCTGTTTGGCTACTAACATGTTATTGAGTAGTTAAAGATCTTAACAAAATATTATGCTCTTAATATTTTCCGTACCATTTGTCTGGAGTCCGTAGTGAGGAGGTTACTCTCTCTAGAATCCTGAGCCCTGACCACTGGGAGCGTGGACCCTGTTCCTGCTGATGGTTATTCCCAGTTGTCAACTGTTAGGCCTAGGCAGAGGTAAATAGTAGGTGTGGAGCACCCATGAGCAATGACATTGAAACTGATCAGTCAATTTGTATGATATCCGCTCCTTATTTATGTTATGTTGCTGTCTATTTCTTAGGTTGGTTGCATTATATCCTTTTAAAGCAGGATACTAAAATTGTTGACAACACTTCTCTCACTCTTGCGTCCTAGATTTCCTTAATTCTGCCTAAATCAGCAAAGTTACTGTTATTTCTGTATGAAAGGTCAAAAGCAAATTTTATCGCTCGCAGCTCAGTTGGCAACAGGCAAGGGTACTAAGATATAATACATACAATATAACCAATTGGCACGACATGAGTATGAGCACCCGCAAGCATGTCTAGATCCCACTAATGAATTGTACAGATTAATGTCACCTGGTTGTCAAAGGCAAACCATGATATTCATAACCATCATACAGAATAAAAATCATAAATCATTTGAGATTAGTCTGATTTATTTAGATTTGAGAAATTAAACATTACATTTCTTAAAAACAAACAAAATTTATTTTAATAACAATATTTCTTACCAAGACTTGTTTCTTTTATATTGTAGGCAGGGAGGTGGGCAGCACGAGTATGTAAACACGATGCTTCTCATGCTGCTACCACTGTAGGCAGGGAGGTGGGCAGCACGAGTATGTAAACACGATGCTTCTCATGCTGCTACCACTGTAGGCAGGGAGGTGGGCAGCACGAGTATGTAAACACGATGCTTCTCATGCTGCTACCACTGTAGGCAGGGAGGTGGGCAGCACGAGTATGTAAACACGATGCTTCTCATGCTGCTACCACTGTAGGCAGGGAGGTGGGCAGCACGAGTATGTAAACACGGTGCTTCTCATGCTGCTACCACTGTAGGCAGGGAGGTGGGCAGCACGAGTATGTAAACACGGTGCTTCTCATGCTGCTACCACTGTAGGCAGGGAGGTGGGCAGCACGAGTATGTAAACACGATGCTTCTCATGCTGCTACCACTGTAGGCAGGGAGGTGGGCAGCACGAGTATGTAAACACGATGCTTCTCATGCTGCTACCACTGTAGGCAGGGAGGTGGGCAGCACGAGTATGTAAACACGATGCTTCTCATGCTGCTACCACTGTAGGCGGGGAGGTGGGCAGCACGAGTATGTAAACACGATGCTTCTCATGCTGCTACCACTGTAGGCGGGGAGGTGGGCAGCACGAGTATGTAAACACGATGCTTCTCATGCTGCTACCACTGTAGGCGGGGAGGTGGGCAGCACGAGTATGTAAACACGATGCTTCTCATGCTGCTACCACTGTAGGCAGGGAGGTGGGCAGCACGAGTATGTAAACACGATGCTTCTCATGCTGCTACCACTGTAGGCAGGGAGGTGGGCAGCACGAGTATGTAAACACGATGCTTCTCATGCTGCTACCACTGTAGGCAGGGAGGTGGGCAGCACGAGTATGTAAACACGATGCTTCTCATGCTGCTACCACTGTAGACAGGGAGGTGGGCAGCACGAGTATGTAAACACGATGCTTCTCATGCTGCTACCACTGTAGGCAGGGAGGTGGGCAGCACGAGTATGTAAACACGATGCTTCTCATGCTGCTACCACTGTAGGCAGGGAGGTGGGCAGCACGAGTATGTAAACACGGTGCTTCTCATGCTGCTACCACTGTAGGCAGGGAGGTGGGCAGCACGAGTATGTAAACACGGTGCTTCTCATGCTGCTACCACTGTAGGCAGGGAGGTGGGCAGCACGAGTATGTAAACACGGTGCTTCTCATTCTGCTACCACTGTAGGCAGGGAGGTGGGCAGCACGAGTATGTAAACACGATGCTTCTCATGCTGCTACCACTGTAGGCAGGGAGGTGGGCAGCACGAGTATGTAAACACGATGCTTCTCATGCTGCTACCACTGTAGGCAGGGAGGTGGGCAGCACGAGTATGTAAACACGATGCTTCTCATGCTGCTACCACTGTAGGCAGGGAGGTGGGCAGCACGAGTATGTAAACACGATGCTTCTCATGCTGCTACCACTGTAGGCAGGGAGGTGGGCAGCACGAGTATGTAAACACGATGCTTCTCATGCTGCTACCACTGTAGGCAGGGAGGTGGGCAGCACGAGTATGTAAACACGATGCTTCTCATGCTGCTACCACTGTAGGCGGGGAGGTGGGCAGCACGAGTATGTAAACACGATGCTTCTCATGCTGCTACCACTGTAGGCAGGGAGGTGGGCAGCACGAGTATGTAAACACGATGCTTCTCATGCTGCTACCACTGTAGGCAGGGAGGTGGGCAGCACGAGTATGTAAACACGATGCTTCTCATGCTGCTACCACTGTAGGCAGGGAGGTGGGCAGCACGAGTATGTAAACACGATGCTTCTCATGCTGCTACCACTGTAGGCAGGGAGGTGGGCAGCACGAGTATGTAAACACGATGCTTCTCATGCTGCTACCACTGTAGGCAGGGAGGTGGGCAGCACGAGTATGTAAACACGATGCTTCTCATGCTGCTACCACTGTAGGCAGGGAGGTGGGCAGCACGAGTATGTAAACACGATGCTTCTCATGCTGCTACCACTGTAGGCAGGGAGGTGGGCAGCACGAGTATGTAAACACGATGCTTCTCATGCTGCTACCACTGTAGGCAGGGAGGTGGGCAGCACGAGTATGTAAACACGATGCTTCTCATGCTGCTACCACTGTAGGCAGGGAGGTGGGCAGCACGAGTATGTAAACACGGTGCTTCTCATGCTGCTACCACTGTAGGCAGGGAGGTGGGCAGCACGAGTATGTAAACACGGTGCTTCTCATGCTGCTACCACTGTAGGCAGGGAGGTGGGCAGCACGAGTATGTAAACACGATGCTTCTCATGCTGCTACCACTGTAGGCAGGGAGGTGGGCAGCACGAGTATGTAAACACGATGCTTCTCATGCTGCTACCACTGTAGGCAGGGAGGTGGGCAGCACGAGTATGTAAACACGATGCTTCTCATGCTGCTACCACTGTAGGCAGGGAGGTGGGCAGCACGAGTATGTAAACACGATGCTTCTCATGCTGCTACCACTGTAGGCAGGGAGGTGGGCAGCACGAGTATGTAAACACGATGCTTCTCATGCTGCTACCACTGTAGGCAGGGAGGTGGGCAGCACGAGTATGTAAACACGATGCTTCTCATGCTGCTACCACTGTAGGCAGGGAGGTGGGCAGCACGAGTATGTAAACACGGTGCTTCTCATGCTGCTACCACTGTAGGCAGGGACAGTGTATTACATAAGTTGTATTACGATGGTCAGGTGTCGTCCGCGCGCTACGACGACGAATTTGTTTGTTAACTTGATATCTTTAACTAATGAACATACATAATTATGTAGGTCTTGCAAGAACACACTGCGCGGATGCTGTCATTATTTCAACGTCTACCATTGCCGAAACTAGAAAGCGATGTGAGTGGTAGGGCAGTATGTAAACAGTTATAGAATCATCGGTGCTTGAGCTTGTCGTCCGCGGCGAGCACGCACAGGCGCGCCTTCAGCCACGCAGAGTCGCGCACGTGGTGCGCCAGGCGCCGGTCGGCGCGCGGCTCGGGGGCACGCCCGGCGGCCCACCAGCCCACCCTGCACAACACGACTGATGACTCGTGCTCGCTCGCGAGCTAGCGATCATTGTCAAGAAACGCGGGACACAGAATACAATGAACGATAGTAAAATGTTGCTAAGCTATACTAAGTACGAAAGACATGGACGCACACTTGCGAGCTGGTGAGCGGCGCGGCGTACTTGTCGCGCGGGCCGCGGTCGAACATGTGCTGGATGCGCTGCAGCGCGCGCCGCGAGCCCAGCTCGTCCGCCGCGCCGGCCTGCTCGCGCACGTAGAACTTGCCCGCCACCGTGGCAGCTGCCGACACACACGATATGACACACTGCACAGCGCGCGGGACTCGCAGTGCGCAGCAACTTACGCAGGCCGAGAGGCTTGACGAGCGACACGTAGGAGCGGCCCTGCTCGCGCTGCGACGCAAAGCGCAGCTTGAAGGAGCGCGCGTGCAGATCGCGTGCGCCTGTCTCGCCCGGCCCGACCTCGGCGAGCTCGCCGCCACGCGGACCCTCGGTGCCCTCCGCCGCCATTCCTGACAACTATGCTTTCACTTACAGTCGGTTGGATCGATGTGTCGAGTTGCTAGGCAGGAAGTAGTTAGCCGGCAATGGTATAGCGCCACACTAAAGCCCGCAGAACGATGCTCATGTGTAGTTGTACATATTTCAGTATTGCTAGCTTCCACGATGCACTCTGGCGCGAGTGTGTATATTTTTCAGTAAGAGTAAAGAGATTAGCATCTGTCCGCGTATATGGTGTCGGTAATATTTTTAGAAGCGTTTAGAAGTACTTATGTTAAACTCAAGAATTTGCTTTCGTTGGTTAGATGCTGAGGCAGTGTTACGAGAGGAGGAGGCTATCTCGCCAGACGAGCTGAGTGTCGCGCAGATGCGAGAGATCAAGGAGCACGCGCAGAACTACACCTTCCAGACAGAAGTCAACCGCATGATGAAACTCATCATCAACTCGTTGTACAGGAACAAAGAGGTGCCGCCCGACTCATTCCGTGTGAAGCAGCTCCAAGTGCCGGGCGATAGTAACAAGAGCGTCGTTTCAGATATTTCTACGGGAGTTGATCTCGAACGGCTCGGACGCGCTGGACAAGATCCGGCTGATGTCGCTCACGGACCGCGACGTGCTGGACACCAACTCCGACCTCAGCATCCGCATCAAGGCCGAGCCCGACAAGCGCCTGCTGCACATCATCGACTCCGGCATCGGCATGACGCGCAACGAGCTCATCAACAACCTCGGCACCATCGCCAAGTCCGGCACCGCCGAGTTCCTTTCCAAGATGCAGGACGCGGACAAGGTACGTGTGTGACGCGTGGCGCGAGGCTACTGCGTGTAGTGCGCCGGTACAACGCTGTATGTCGCCTACTGCTTGCAGAGCGAGGCGCACGAGATGAACGACATGATCGGCCAGTTCGGCGTAGGCTTCTACTCCGCCTTCCTGGTGGCCGACAAGGTGACCGTGGTTTCCAAGAACAACGCCGACAAGCAGCACGTGTGGGAGTCGGACGCCAACGCCTTCAGCGTGGCCGAGGACCCGCGCGGCGACACGCTCAAGCGCGGCACGCACATCACGTGAGTACACACAGGCGCCGCCGGCTCAGCCGGCGAGCACTTGTTGACCACCGCGTGTTGCAGGCTGCACGTGAAGGAGGAGGCGGCCGACTACCTGCAGCCCGACACCATCCGCAACCTCGTGAAGAAGTACTCGCAGTTCATCAACTTCCCCATCTACCTGTGGGCGTCGCGCACCGAGACCGTAGAGGAGCCCGACGCCGACGCCGACGCCGACGAAAAGGCCGACGCCGACGACGACGCGCAGGTATGTGTGCGTGACATGACGCTCGCGGAGCTCTGCGCTTTGTCGTAACTGACGAGAACGACGAGCACTGCTGATAAGTAGTTGAATCTACATTGCAATACTAATATCACTTGTATAATAAAGCTGAAGAGTTTGTTTGTTTGAACGCTCTAAACTCTGGAACTACCAGTCGGATTTGAGAAATTCTTGCATTTTATAGCCCAATTCTTGAGGAAAGTTGTAGGCTGAGATGATGGACGAAAAATGTCTTTTTTCTTTTTTTCTGTCAATATTATTTGAGTGATATTTTTTAGTTTTACTTGTTTTGTTAGTTAATTTGTGTGTATTATTTCTTATTGTTATTCCTTCTTTATTGTAAAATATGTGCCTGTTTTTGCTGAAACTTAATTGTGCAATAACTTGGATCTGGTTCTGTAATGTTGTGCACGTGTTTACCAAATACATAAACATCACGCTGAGGCCCTGGGGGGCAGTTTCCACCAAACGGGAAAAAGCTTGCGGATGCTCGAGCACTTTTTTAATAAATAGACATTACGCTAAGGCCCCGAGGGGCAGTGTCCACCAAACGGGAAAAAGCTTGCGGATGCTCGAGCAATTTTTAAATATATAGACATTACCGCTAAGGCCCTGAGGGGCAGTCTCCACCAAACGGGAAAAAACTTGCGGATGCTCGAGCACTTTTTAAATACATAGACATTACCGCTAGGGCCCTGAGGGGCAGTCTCCACCAAACGGGAAAAAACTTGCGGATGCTCGAGCACTTTTTAAATACATAGACATTACCGCTAAGGCCCTGAGGGGCAGTCTCCACCAAACGGGAAAAAACTTGCGGATGCTCGAGCACTTTTTAAATACATAGACATTACCGCTAGGGCCCTGAGGGGCAGTCTCCACCAAACGGGAAAAAGCTTGCGGATGCTCGAGCACTTTTTAAATAAATAGACATTACGCTAAGGCCCTGAGGGGCAGTCTCCACCAAACGGGAGAAAGCTTGCGGATGCTCGAGCACTTTTTAAATACATAGACATTACGCTAAGGCCCCCTGAGGGGCAGTCTCCACCAAACGGGAAAATGCTTGCGGATGCTCGAGCACTTTTTAAATTTCTCTGAATAAGTAACTATCTGTGTCGGAGTTTATACTTCACAGTCAATATTGATACAGTAGCTTATTCAGTGAAATTTCTGGGCAACGACACCACAGGCTTGCCTGTGTGGGGCGGCTGAATGATCCCACTTAGCGGTGGTAGGCTCCGCAAGGGGCCGCCTGGCTCGCGACCGCCATCCCACCGGAGTCCGGCGCCAAGCAGCTTGCTGTGTTCCGTCGGCGTGTGGGAGTGCCAGTGCCTTTGGGGGAAAAGGAGATTGTTAGTTGCGCTGTTTGGAACCCGTCTTGCTCTCGAGTCAGCTAGCCGGGTAGCGGGATCCGAAGCACGGTGCCAGCCGTTGGCCGACCGCAGTCGGTAGGGGGCCCAAGTAGCACGCCAGCCACGTGCCAAAGGCTGCCCCGCCAACTCGCAAAAAATCCCGGTATGCTCCACCGTACCAGCCGGCGACTGGATGGGAGGACCTGGTGGCCATATCCGGGGGGGTTCGGGCGTCCCTGCAGTCTCCAAATGAGTTCCCTCATAGGTTTGGTTGACTCTAGTGTTCCACTTGGGTCACTAAGCAGTGCCTCGACAATCGACTTTTTTTCCCCACAACTCCACTCAAATGACCAAAATAAAGAAAAATAAGGGTAAACAACGGCTGCACTTCCTCCCACTGAAAGTGCACCTCACTAACATCAGGGGGTTGCACTTCAATATCGATCCGGTACATCACCACCTTGCGACCGAGAAGCCGCACCTATTTTTCGTAACGGAGACGAAGATAACAACCCCGTCGGACGTGGCGTACCTAAACTACCCGGGTTACTCTCTTGAACACAAGTTCAAGAAGCAAGCTGGGGTCTGTGTGTACGTTCGCGATGACATTTGTTGTCTTCGTTGTGGGATGAGATGCGGTCCTTTTTTGCGTCTTATCCATGGCGGAAAGTGTGCTTTTCCTCGGGTGACCCCTCGTGCTGTGCTGACGTGGTTGCGGACGGGATTTAGCAGGGGATGGAGTATTTTATTCCATTCTCCGAAATCCCGCTCGGTCACAAATCCCGGCCTTGGTATAATGCAGAATGCGCCCACGCTGCCTACCAAGCCTGGGTCAAGGCCCGCGACCGCAAAGTTAGAGCACGTAGGGTTCGCGCGAAGAAAAGAGCCTTTAATTCTGCCGCCAAGTTCTGCAAGCGGGTTTTAAGTAGGGCACGTTTTGAACATGTTGGACGTAACGGGGCCAGGCTGGCTTCCCACCCTCCGGGTAGTAAACAGTTCTGGTCTTTGTCTAAAGCGGCTAAAACGAATTTCTGTCGTCCCACTTTACCTCCAATGATGAAACCTGATGGGTCGCTGGCTCACTCTGTAAGTGAGAAAGCAAATTTATTTGCATCTCTCTGCAAGCAATTCACGTCTGGTCGCTGGCTCCAAGCAGCCACCTATTGTATCTCATTGTGACTCCTCGATGCCGGAGATCACAGTTCACATTAAAGAGGTCCGAAGAGTATTGTGCAGTCTAGACGTGAACAAGGTCAGTGGGCCTGACGGCATTCCAGCGAGTGTTGAGGCAGTGTGCGCCTGAACTGTCTCCTGTGTTGACACGTTTGTTCCGCATCTCTTGAAGAAAGAACGGTGCCGAAATCCTGGAAGATTGCAAATCTACAACAAGTGCCCAAAAAGGGCGACCGTGCAGTCTGCACGGACGGTAATCCGTCGCCGATCGCCATTACCTCCATTCTGTGCAAGGTTATGGAAAGGGTACTGAACAATAGGTTGCTGACCTACCTTGAAGACAATGATCTCCTCATTGACCGTCAATATGGCTTTCGCCGGGGACGGTCAACTGGCGATCTTCTTGTGTATGTCACGCACTGCTGTGGCAAAGCCATCGAGAAACACGGTGAAGCACTTGCTGTATCGCTTGACATCTCGAAGGCCTTTGACAGGGTCTGGCACGCCGTTCTGCTCAGCAAGCTTCCTATTTATGGCATCCTAGCTGATTTTTGTAGCAGGATATCAGATTTCCTTAGTGAACGGTCGATCAGAGTAGTCGTTGACAGCTGCTCCTCTGACCTTATGGCTATTGATGCCGGAGTTCCTCAGGGTCTGTTCTCTCTGCAACTCTTTTCCTGCTGCACATCAATGACCTGCTTCAGCCTGGTATTGTTGGGTACGCACATAGATATCTGGAGATATGCCTTCACTCTATATTTGTTAAAGTTCCAGTGTCGCCACGTTTTCCCCACTCCTGAAACTAAAACAAAAACAAAAGAAATAGATACGGCACACATTATATCTTATTGCACACATGCTCAAAAGGAGCGGGCAGTGCAAACTACAGATACAGTCACTGAATGCACACATGCATATCTAGCTTCAACTAGGGAAGAGGGTTTGGTATAAATATTTGATCGATAAAAATGTCGATGGAACCCGGCTTCGGCGAAGATATCTAGCCCCTTTTTGGAGAAAGTACTCCTCCCGCCCTCTCAAATAAAAAATCTTCGACGAAAAAATAATTCTAGGGTAAGTCCGGTAGAGTTAGCTAGTCAGTCGGGGCAAGCGCATCATAATTTACCCAAAGTTGAGTTGTGTAGTAAATATTTATATTTTTATTAAATTTCGGCGATCAAATTATGTGTTTTATGATGGTATATTTCATTGACAACATATATATAACTGTAGATTTTAAATATTGGATAGCTTTTGTTGAATAAATTCTTTCTTTAAGTAGGTAAACTATAACCTGTAGACGCACTTCTCCACGAAATGGGGCAAGCGCGGCATACGTTCTTAAACTGTTGTAAATATGGTAGTTTTAAGCAGGGACCGGACAACCCCGTTTAAGAGTTAAGCCTTTGGACAGGGTAACCCGTACATGGGGTAACTCATATCGCAGTGTTACCTTTTGTTCGAGTTATACATCCTCGAAACCCAGCGAAATGGTTAACCCCTTTATTAAGGTAACCACTTGAAGGGGTTAACCCCTTCAATGACTTAAGCCTTTGAAGAGGTTGCCTTCTCGCAAAGCTTTTTTTCGTGTTACCCTGGATTACCTAATAAACTTGAGCTAGTAGTTGCTAGTAGTAGCTTGAGTAGTTCCGTCCGAGTTCCGAATCAAATGACGAATGATGAACAAGTGTAGACACGAAAAAATAAATATATTACAATGTTTAGCATGTGTGACGAGCAAAATTGAACTATAAGATCATATAGACAATAGTTATTTTTCCATGTTTACAAGTCGCTCGGCAAGTCGGTACACGCAATATTGGCGGACCGCCGGGCGCGGTACGATGTCACGTGCGGTCGTGGTTATGCAATTTTCAAACTAATATCGATTGTAAACAGTGCATATTACAATGTCTTGAGTTGGAATGACTTACCCACTTACAGTGTTACAGGGTGTTGAAAGGGTAACCCGTTCGTAACGGGTTAACTACACCCGTTCGAAGGTGTAACATCTATCATAGGGTTTTTTTTGAAGCGCTTAAAAAAACCCCTTCAAAAACCCTTTCAACGAGTATCCGGCCGGTCCCTGGTTTTAAGTTTAGATACAACTTTGATAATAGCCGTATGTGAGCTAAATAAGACTACATTCAAAACTGTATTGCCATCAATATTAAGTCTAATATCAGGTGCCAAAAATAAATGCGCCATACTTTTACTGGTCAGTGGCAGTCAACCTTTTATGACTAACCATCCATCAAGCTTCTTACGTTGACAATAGATGACAGTGCACTAAAGTCAAGTGTAAATTTTACCTTAAATATTGTTTTGTATTTTACCTTACTTAAACCAGCAATGAAAAACTTGATGTGTAGTAACTGAGGATTTTATTTGGTTTAATGGTTGTTTCTTATCACTTACTTAAATACAATCAGTCTGGTTGCAGTCATGTAGTCTTGGTACTTAATTGAAATCACTTATAGCACTTTTATACTAGCCAACACAATATTTAAAACTTTATGATAGTTGTCCGGGTTTATATTTTTTAGCGTCTTCATAACCCGTCTATTTTATTATTTTTGACAGCTTTAACTGTTCTCATAAGATTCTTTGCGTCAAAGATCGGCCTTCTTTTTTCCTTTTATAGTTACGGACCATATTAAAACGCTTAACTGAAATGACAATACAATTATTTTATTACATAATCTCATACATATACACCCACACAGAGTATAGTATTATTATTAGGGGTGACCTTTAATTTAAATTACAACTGAACAAAAAAGGTTGACAATATCTGAGTTGGGGTAAACGCGTCATAGTAACGCACTTGCCCCATCAATAACAGACGCACCTGACCCTTTACGAAATCTCTAAGCCAAAAATTTGTAATCTCTGAATCACACAGTATTTAGCTAAATAACAGCAAAAAAAAGTATTGACATTCAGAACATAACATTCGTAGAGTAATCTTACCTTGTTTTTAAATGATAAATGATTTTATTTCTGTAAGTAGGTTTACAAACACTTTTACAACTCAATCATGTTTTTTTTTTAAACTAGATGAGGTCGGCGTTTCCTATCTGACTACTCTGAAAAGTAAGGCCGAAACAAACTCAGAGGTCACAGTCTCTTATAAAGTCCAGACATAATCTTGGTCACTTCATGTGAAGACCATGTAGATTGGTGTCTGAAATGGTATTTTGAGAAAAGAACCACACAGATTGAGAGGACCTGCTCTTAAGTTATAATTTCAAGCTAGATATAAATCAGCCAACTCGACTCACGAGCGGCACTTGTATAGACAATTTTGCACATAATGTGGGGATGAAGTGTAAATCTGATGTGATTGACTTTGGCCTGTCAGACCACACAGCGCAAGTACTAAAATTACAGGTTAGTAAAAAATTTTTTAATAAACTATTGGCGAACAAATAGACGAGATTATAATAAAGAAAATATGCAAAAATTCAAAAACTATATAAAAACTTTTTCTTTTTCTGAAATCTATAATACAAATAATCCTAGCACAGCTCATAATGCATTTTTGGAAGCTTACATGATGCTGTATAATTTATGTTTTTCTTTCCAAAACATAACAATAAGAACCAAAGTAAAACCTCAGTGGGTATCACGTGGCATAAAAATCGGTAGCAAAAAAAAGAGAGAGCTTATGTGAAAATATAGGCTAAATCGTAATGAAGTAAATAAAACTAAATTTAAAAAATACTCTAAAATATATTAAAAAAAACAATTAATTTAACACAACGAGCACAAAACAATCATAAAATAAAATCATCTACTAACAAATCCAAAGCACATGGGCGATTATAAATAGGTCTAAACTCAATTTACCAAAGGGTAGTATCACTTCCATAGAAACAAACAATAAAACTATAACCAGGCCACAGGAGATCGCGAACGCTTTTTCTATAGAAAAGATAGAACCAATACCAGATGCTGGTAAGGACGTAACCGTAAATATTTCCAAATCAAATCAGTCTATGTTCATGGCACCAAGTACTCCGTACTTCAAATTATAAGATCGCTTAAAAATACTACAAGTGTTGGATACGATGGGATCTCTACTAGAATTCTAAAGTACATTGCTTATCATATCTGTGATCACCTAAGCCATATCATTAATTTGTGTATAACCACTGGATCATACCTGGAAATTCTAAAAACTACGCTCGATAAACCCATCTTCAAAAAAGACAACAAGCAGAGTATGAACTGTTACAGACCTATTGCACTTATTCCTATAATTTCAAAAGTTTTTGAAAAATACATATACAATCAAATTTATAACAGAAAAATTCAACATAATAGGTTGGGGAAAAAGTTTCTTCGCATTTTTTAAGAAAATTCAAAACATTTTTTAATATAGTTTATTTACATTTAACTAAAGTATGTAGGTACCATTTTGTTCGATAACTTTTTGCCATCTTGTAGGTAGGGACATGATCTCATTGCTATAGAAATTTTGGGACTTCTGGTCAAAATACCGCGACAAGTGGTTTTGGCAGTCCTCTCGTGATGTTAACCTGACACTGCCTAAAGAATTCTGAAGAGACCGAAACAGGTGGAAATCTGAAGGTACAAGGTCAGGACTATACGGCGGATGCATTAACACCTCCCAGCCAAACTCTCTTAATTTGTGCTGAGTGGCTAAAGATGTGTGAGGTCTAGCGTTATCATGATGAAAAACCACACCCCTTCTGTTTATTAATTCCGGCCGCTTTCTCTCAACTTCCTGCTTTAATCTCATCAGTTGTTCGCAGTAGAGTTCAGAATCGATGGTCCTGCCTGGTGGTAACAGCTCATAATGAATAATGCCCTTCCAATCCCACCACACACACAGCATCACCTTGTTGCGAGTTAACCCGGGTTTCGCCATAGTCTGTGAAGCCTGACCGGCCTTTGACCACGACCTTTTTCGCACGTTCTTGTCATACGTGATCCACTTTTCATCACCTTCTTCAAAACTGGTTCGGTTTCATTACGTCGTAATAAAGAATCACAAATGAGTACACGGTTCATTAGGTTTCTTTCAGTGAGTTCGTGAGGTACCCAAATGTCGACCTTTTTTGTGTACCCAGTTTTTTTCAAATGCGCCAAAACTGTTTTGTAGTCAATTTCCAGTTCTTCAGCTACGTCGTAACTACTGATATGCCGATCTTGCTCCACTGTTTCAAAAATGGCATCCATTTTATCCGTAATAGGGCGACCAGAGCGACGTGCATGTTTGACATCAAAATTTTCGGGTTGAAAACGCTTAAACCAAATTTGTGCTACTCTCACAGACACTACACTAGGTCCATAAACATCGCAAATTTTTTTTGGCGGCTTGCGTTGCATTTTTACCTTTTTTGTAGTAAAATTTTAAAATGTATCGAATTTCTTCATTAGATTCACTCATCTTGACGGTACGAAAAATAAATGAAAATCTCACATTTTCCTAATTTGAATTTGGAATTATGTTCTTTAAAATTTAAACTTTCAATGATACCAAAACCAGCCAGATACAAATAGTATATAGCCAAAGAGATTTTATTACAAGTTCATACATACTATAAGCGAAAAGACTTTTTCCCCAACCTAATACTTACAGAAGACCAGAAAGGATTCCGCAAGAACAAAACAATAAACATGGCTATTTTTGATTTTATAAATAACGTCATGGGTAATGTGGATAAAAGGACGCCGGTATGCTCCATTTACTGCGATATGACCCAGGCTTTCGATTATGTTAATCATGACATTCTCCTCCGTAAACTGGAAGCTTATGGCATTAGAGGCAATGTACTAAATCTCATATCTTATCTGAAAAATCGTAAACAATATACAGAAATTTCTAAAATAAACATTAACACAAAAAAAGAAGAAACATATACATAAAAAAAGTATAGTTAAATATGGAGTGCCGCAAGGGAGCCTTTGTTATTCATAATCTATGTAAATGACTTGCCACTAGTAACTAATTATCCAGTATCACTTTTTGCTGATGACAGCACAGTCACTATTAATTCTATAAGTAAAGATAGGTATGAAAATGAAATGAATAATACAATCAATGCAATAATTAACTGGTTAGATAACAATAATGTAAAAATCAATCTTGAGAAAACAAAAATTATTAATTCTATAAGTAAAGATACGTATGAAAATGAAACGAATAATACAATCAATTCAATAATTAACTGGTTAGATAACAATAATGTAAAAATCAATCTTGAGAAAACAAAAATTATGTTCTTCAGTCAACGTTTCGAAGACCCAAATATTAATGTTCAACACAAATTAACTGTTATAAAAAAGGTAGACAGCATAATTTTTAGGTGTAACCATTGACGAACGTCTGAACTGGAAAGCACACACAGAAGAATTAAATAAAAAAGTATGTTCTTCTGCCTATGCCCTCTATAAACTAAATCCTATTATAAGTACCAATGCGCTTATAACTGCCTACCATGGTATTGTCGGCTCCATGTTGAGGTTTGGAGTTATATTTTGGGGAAACTACTAATAAACAAATCATTTTTAAGTCCCAAAAAAGGTGTATTAGGGCTATGTTTGGTTTGAAAATAACTGATAGTTGCAAACAGTATTTTATTAAATATAACATTTTAAGTCTGCCTTCTTTATTTATTTGTGAAATAGCTAATTTTATAAGAACCAATCCCAACGTATTATATATATTTATATATACTAAAAAACTATCAGACGTTTCTATTCGTAATCGACGGGATAACAATAAATTATGCGTACCAAGATCAACCACGGCATTGATGCGTAAAAGTATTTTTTGTTTAGCACCAATAATTTCTAATAAAATCCCAAAACCTATTAAAGAAATGCTATTATATCTTAGCGGATTTTTTAAATGACCGCAATTAATTAAATAGATTCTTATAATTACGACATTTTCACAATTTGACCTCCAAATCTATATAACAATACTTTATTTTTACATTTTTTTTAAATTATCATTAGAATTAAAATATTAATTTCATAGTTTTCTGTGTAGACTCAATTTTTTATGGTTTATTCTAAACCAAAGATATGATGATTGTACGGCAAAAATGGCAAAACATGCAGATCTACCTGTTATTTTAAGACCTTGCACATACTATTTGGTGCATACTCATGTTTTTACAATAAATATATTCTATTCTATTCTATTCTGCCCAGTCAGTGCACGCATTTGTCAGTAATCGCGCAGCTCAACTCAGAACTTAAGGAGCTCTACGATTCGACGAACAATACCAAAGAAAGAACATTTGGGTATTTTTTATCAAGTAACACAACAAATAATCAATATTCAGAGCCAATTTACTTGACAGCGGTCAACTCGATAATCAAGTACAAATGACACTAATATTAAAATGACTTCTTAAGCCTTGCCCCGATTAGTGTTGTCTTAAAAAAAACGTCATCTGAACTAAGATTAGTTCCGACTTTAATGTTAGATGACTCTGTGTCTAAATATTTATCTAGTTTTCGAAATTTTGATGGCAGAGGCACTTGCCCCGTAGAGGCACTTGCCTCGACTGACTTAGTTATTTAAGGACATTTTAATTTTCTGTTTATAGCAAATAAAACTCAGTTTAAACTGTAATCAAAACTTTATTTACTTTTATACACATTATTTTTCAATCGTAATACATTTATGAAAAGAGATGAAGGGTGAAAAAAAAATTAAGAAAAGAACTCAATTGGCCATTTCTCCCGGAATGTCTGGATAGATGGCCATAGTACTAAGTAAGTGATGGCCACACCTATTTTACAGTCTTATTGCCCTTTTCCTTGCCTTTTTCTTTGCAGTCTGCATTTCGTTGTGATGCCAAGCCCTTACGGCCGCACGCATGGCACATATCGGAAAACTCTGTGCAATTTTCATGCAACTTGCATTGTATCCATCCAGTGTTCCGTTTTATGAGTTTCATAGTAGTTTTCTCTACATCCTTTGCAGTTGTTTCTGCAATCAATATCATCACTGTAGTCATCCAAATCAGATTCGCCACCGTCAGGAATAAATTCAGCTTCGCTACTAGATGTTGATTGAATGTTTCACGCAATTTCCATTTTCTAGTGGTTTTCTGGTTCCTTTTAAATCAGATTGTACTTCGGGAGTGTGCTCAAGAACTCCACGACCTCATTCCGCCGGCCTTCTACCATCGGACATCTAGAAGCACTGTCAGTTACCATGCCTACCTAGTTGCTATTCCACCAATTCGCACTAAGCGTTTCCAAATGTTTTTTTATAATGCGTACAGCAAAAAAGTGGAATTCACTACCTGCACCTGCGTCTGTGTTTCCAGCGCATATAACCCTAATGGGAGAGTGAACAGGCTTCTTCGGGGTAAGCTCACTCCATCGTCTACTCTGTCTCTGTCGCCTCCGACCTAGACTAGAGTCAAGAGCAAACCGAAGTTAAATAAAAATAAAAGTACTCGAGCATCGGCGAGGATTTTTCCGTTTGGTGGAACTGCCCCATAGGAGCCGAGCCCGAAAGAACTCCACGCGAACACGAAGTGAGAGCGCGGGCAGGCGATGTGGGACGGCGCGAGGGCCGAGTGAGTTTTATAAAAATGTGGCTGTTATTTTAGATTATCATGAGTTCCGCGAGAACGAAGTCACGGGCAGAGTTAGTATAGAATGAATGGATGTTGCCGGCAGGTCGAGGACGCTGCCGAAGACAAGCGCGAGACCAAGAAGACCGAGAAGACCGTGTGGGACTGGGAGCTGATGAACGACAACAAGCCCATATGGACGCGCAAGCCTAACGAGGTCAATGACGACGAGTACACCCAGTTCTACAAGAGCCTCACCAAGGACACCTCGCCGCAGCTGGCCAAGTACGTGCGCTGCCCGAGGGCCTACTTGATCGTAAATAATACTCTCAACACATGTGTCAAATATTCAATTAACCTTGTACAGACGCCAGCAGGTCAAGTTACCCGAAATTGTAAAATTTTCCCAATCAACCTTGAACCTAATGCTTTAGCGATAAAGTTGAAAATCTATTAAAGAAATTTGACAGATTGTAGTAGCTTGATGTGCTGGCCTCTGTACATATATTGACCATGTTGACAAACAAATCAAATAATTTATTTATTTAAGGGGGAAGCGTCAGGGTTAGTCCGGGAAAAAAAAATTCTTACGTTTTTTTTGCAATTTGCAATGACTTGTAGTACTTAATACTGACGTATTAAGTTGTAACAAATATGTATTTACATATTTATAATCATTATTAAACTACACGGCAACTACAGTTCCATTATTGTGGGCGGGCAGAGGTTAGCTTGTACACACAGATGTAGTTCCACATGACAGGGACATCATTATTGTATGCCTTTTAGGCAGGACATATGGAACCGTAGTTTAGGGGAACTACGGTTCCATATGACCTGCCTAAAAGGCATACAATAATTATGTCAACATCATCTTCCTGCCCTTGTCCCACGTTACTTTGGGTCGGCGCAACACGTTTTCTTCTTCCATTCTCCCCTGTCAACCGTCACGCTATCATTCACTCCCTTCTCTTTCATATCATTCCTCACACAATCCATCCATCAACATTTGTAAACATACTATTTCAATAAAATTTATTATACATGTATTATTATTATTTCCTTTATTCAATTGTTAATACATATATAAATTATATTTTTAAATATTAGAATTAAAAAAAAAAACATTTAAAAATAATATAAAAAAATGTGGTGGATTTCTCCACCGGCATGGGGAACAGGGTGCAAGCTACCGGTGGTTAGGGCCCCAGAGACAGGAACCTCCTCACAATACGCGCCGTATCAAGGAGGACTGCCTTCTGAATCAGGCCCTTCACCCAGCCACCCAACGAGAGCCTCTTGAGATGTTGGTCGAGGCTCTTAGCGATAAGGCCATTGACCGTAACAACTATCGGCACAATGATTGCCGAGTCCACATTCCACATGGCGACAATCTCGTGAGCTAAGTCGAGATATTTCAATTTGAATGACTGCTATTAGTGTTGTAACTGTTGATATGTTTTGTAAAAGAAACCAAGTTGGAAATATTATTTTTGTTTGAATGAACCTTGGTGCACGGTGTGCATTGTGTGCAGGGCGCACTTCGTGGCCGAGGGCGAGGTGACGTTCCGCGCGCTGCTGTTCGTGCCGCGCGTGCAGCCCGCCGACTCGTTCAACCGCTACGGCACCAAGACCGACCACATCAAGCTGTACGTGCGCCGCGTCTTCATCACCGACGAGTTCAACGACCTCATGCCCAACTACCTCGCCTTCATACAGGTACGCGCCGTTCGCAGCGAGCGCCGCGGGCCGGCCGAGCGCCGGTAGCTCTGACCGAGTGTGTGTGTGCAGGGCATCGTGGACAGCGACGACCTGCCGCTGAACGTGAGCCGCGAGACGCTGCAGCAGCACAAGCTCATCAAGATCATCAAGAAGAAGCTCGTGCGCAAGGTGCTGGACATGCTCAAGAAGATCCCCGACGCCGAGTACGACGGCTTCTGGAAGGAGTACTCCACCAAGTTAGTAGACAACACAACATGTGGTGCATGCTAGCGGAGCGCGCAGACAGTAACCCTGTGTTGTCGCAGCATGAAGCTGGGCGTGATCGAGGACCCCAGCAACCGCTCGCGCCTGGCCAAGCTGCTGCGCTTCCAGTCGTCGCGCGGCGAGGCCACCACCTTCCTGGCCGACTACGTGGCGCGCATGAAGCCCAACCAGAACCACATCTACTACATCGCCGGCTCCAGCCGCGCCGAGGTATCCGCCTTACCATTTAATGTGTCTGTCTGTCACCGCTTATTACTTGTTTAAACTGCACAATGGGTTTAGATACAGTTTTCACCATCATCGCATTTATTCTGGAAGGTTTGTGTATACAGGGTAAGTTTTTCGGGCGCGGATGGCCAAATTCGAAACTATGAGGAATTGCGAAAAGTACTCAAGTCTCAGAAGAATTTGATTTTGATGAAAACTAAAACAGCAACATTGGATTTTTGAAAAATCAATATTTCTAGCTAGGAATCAAACCCGTTGATTTGAAATAAAAAAACACTGTGTTATTACACCATTCGATAGTGTCGCTAATAAGGATCGAATTCTGGGAAGTAATACGGCAATCTAAAGAAAAGAGCTCATTTTTAACAAAATACTTTTTTTATTTTTCTTATGTTATCTACCTATTAAACCTTGATATTGATTTGTCAAAAATCCAATGATGCCGTTTTAGTTTTCATCAAAATCTAGCACGAGACTCCTGAGTACTTTTTGCAATTCCTCATAGTTTCAGTTTTGGCCATCCACACGCGCTTGAAATATTCACCCTGTATACATTCATATTTAACCGGTTCAACATGTCGCCACATCGGTTTATCAATTCATACCGCTGCTTTACTATTTGCACGTACAAACCTCACCAAAATTTTGCAGTATTTGTTAAAATATGGAATACCTGAATGCAGTGGTTCCCAAAGTTAACTGGACCGTGAGCAACTAACCTAACAAAAACTTCCAAATCCGGGACTGGCCTGTTGGTAGTCATGGAGAAAATAAGGGGCATAACTATATGAATGGACTGTTGTTACCGCTAATTACACATGGGATGAAATTCATCCCATTTTTTTATTTAAGTAGTGATTCGTGGGAGTAAAGTCATCCCACGCAAATCTGCTTTTGGTTTGGACCTTGTTCCACCACTTTTAAGGAGTCCTTTCTAATTCCATACATTTAGTTTGATGCACTATCTATTTCCGAGGAATTTCAGGTACGCCAACCCTCTATGCGACTAGTCAATCATCTATGGAAAGATTATTTTTAGTCTGTAGTTGCAAAACTTTTTGTAAACAAAAGGTTTTCGTTCAAATTGAAATGCTTGTAATTAATGAAAATTGTATTAAGGTATGTGGTTTTATTTATGTTTCGTGCTATGAATAAACACACCATGCATTTTAAACCATAAAACATATAGGTCATCGCTTGTTTTTTTTTTTTTTTACTAGACTCATTTCTTTGAAAGTGTAACTAAAATATGTTTTGTTATTTTTTACAACCAATTTTGAAAATGAAAACAAGTCATACTTTCAAACGAAACGATTACTATAAAGCCCTACTCGGCATTCTAAGAAATATTCAACGGTTACAAAATTCCAAGCAGCTACGATGCAAATCGGTTTTGTTTACAAGATTACCGCGAGCGTCCGCAGGTGGGGCGCTCAACGGTTTTCCCCGCGCGCGGGTTAGCACAGCGGTTCAGCACAGCGGCTAATAAGAAAAACATTCAGTTACCAAAGAAAATGTTATAATAATACTTATTCAAGGAGTGCTATTTCAATAAGAAGGGTGTACCTATTTTGTTTCCTATTTTTTGTCATTTTAGTTGTAGTTCAATTTATTTTGGTATTTAGATTTAATATTAACCATAGCTGAAAATCCCGTCTGATAAAGGTATAATAACTGAACGGGAGGAAGACTTTGTTAGCTTAGCAAGTAACTGAAGGTCAGGATGACTTTGTTCGCTTAGCAAGTAACTGAAGGCCAGGAAGACTTTGTTAGCTTAGCAAGTAACTGAAGGTCAGGAAGACTTTGTTAGCTTAGCAAGTAACTGAAGGTCAGGATGACTTTGTTCGCTTAGCAAGTAACTGAAGGCCAGGAAGACTTTGTTAGCTTAGCAAGTAACTGAAGGTCAGGAAGACTTTGTTAGCTTAGCAAGTAACTGAAGGTCAGGAAGACTTCGTTAGCTTAGCAAATAACTGAAGGTCAGGAAGACTGTTAGCTTAGCAAGTAACTGAAGGTCAGGAAGACTTTGTTAGCTTAGCAAATAACTGAAGGTCAGGAAGACTTTGTTAGCTTAGCAAATAACTGAAGGTCAGGAAGACTGTTAGCTTAGCAAGTA
This sequence comes from Dicycla oo, assembly GCA_948252095.1. Classification (NCBI taxonomy): domain Eukaryota; kingdom Metazoa; phylum Arthropoda; class Insecta; order Lepidoptera; family Noctuidae; genus Dicycla; species Dicycla oo. Next base: position 34,522,025 of record OX411714.1, read on the forward strand.
ACTGAAGGTCAGGAAGACTTTGTTAGCTTAGCAAGTAACTGAAGGTCATGAAGACTTTGTTAGCTTAGCAAGTAACTGAAGGTCAGGAAGACTTTGTTAGCTTAGCAAGTAACTGAAGGTCAGGAAGACTTTGTTAGCTTCGCAAGTAACTGAAGGTCAGGAAGACTTTGTTAGCTTAGCAAGTAACTGAAGGTCAGGAAGACTTTGTTAGCTTAGCAAGTAACTGAAGGTCAGGAAGACTGTTAGCTTAGCAAGTAACTGAAGGTCAGAAAGACTTTGTTAGCTTAGCAAGTAACTGAAGGTCAGGAAGACTTTGTTAGCTTAGCAAGTAACTGAAGGTCAGGAAGACTTTGTTAGCTTAGCAAGTAACTGAAGGTCAGGAAGACTGTTAGCTTAGCAAGTAACTGAAGGTCAGAAAGACTTTGTTAGCTTAGCAAGTAACTGAAGGTCAGGAAGACTTTGTTAGCTTAGCAAGTAACTGAAGGTCAGGAAGACTTTGTTAGCTTAGCAAATAACTGAAGGTCAGGAAGACTTTGCTTAGCTTAGCTTCATCAAACAGGCAAGCATACTTGCTAACAACCGAGATATCTTTAACTGCTCGCGATCGAAACTATTTTTCTTTGACGATCTTCTGATAAATGAATGAGTTGTTCAATTGATTTTGTTGATATTTTAGCTGGTATGTGCTCTTAAAATGGGTTACAAATACAATTCATAGTGTCTAGCTTTTGCATCTCTCCCCGGAAGTTATACTTTAACAGTGATAAATGGAGTGGATATTGCAGACAGTATGTTCATATTGCAGACAATATGTTCATATTGCAGACAGTATGTTCATATTGCAGACAGTGTGTTCATATTGCTTTAACAGTGATAAATGGAGTGGATATTGCAGACAGTATGTTCATATTGCAGACAATATGTTCATATTGCAGACAGTATGTTCATATTGCAGACAGTGTGTTCATATTGCAGACAGTATGTTCATATTGCAGACAGTGTGTTCATATTGCAGACAGTATGTTCATATTGCAGACAGTGTGTTCATATTGCAGACAGTGTGTTCATATTGCAGACAGTATGTTCATATTGCAGACAGTATGTTCATATTTCTGACAGTATGTGCATATTGCAGACAGTATGTTCATATTGCAGACAGTGTGTTCATATGGCAGACAGTATGTTCATATTGCAGACAGAATGTGCATATTGCAGACAGTGTGTTCATATTGCAGACAGTATGTTCATATTGCAGACAGTGTGTTCACATTGCAGACAGTATGTTCATATTGCAGACAGTGTGTTCATATTGCAGACAGTATGTGCATATTGCAGACAGTGTGTTCATATTGCAGACAGTATGTTCATATTGCAGACAGTGTGTTCATATTGCAGACAGTGTGTTCATATTGCAGACAGTGTGTTCATATTGCAGACAGTATGTTCATATTGCAGACAGTATGTTCATATTGCAGACAGTGTGTTCATATTGCAGACAGTATGTTCATATTGCAGACAGTATGTTCATATTGCATACAGTGTGTTCATATGGCAGACAGTATGTTCATATTGCAGACAGTATGTTCATATTGCAGACAGTATGTTCATATTGCAGACAGTGTGTTCATATTGCAGACAGTGTGTTCATATGGCAGACAGTATGTTCATATTGCAGACAGTGTGTTCATATTGCAGACAGTATGTTCATATTGCAGACAGTATGTTCATATTGCAGACAGTATGTTCATGTTGCAGACAGTATGTTCATATTGCAGACAGTGTGTTCATATTGCAGACAGTATGTTCATATTGCAGACAGTATGTTCATATTGCAGACAGTATGTTCATGTTGCAGACAGTATGTTCATATTGCAGACAGTATACTTACCATAATATTATCAAAGAAAAAAAAAAATTATTGCAAATAATATTTATTACTTTACCAGTGTGTTAGTTTAATACATAAATATAAAACAATTTAAAATATAAAAAGCTTATTCGAAGTGGTGTCCATTGGCTGCAATACAGTCCTTTAAGCGTCGAGGCCAGTTATCAATAGAAGCACGCACTCTTTCCATTGGAAAATTCTTCACTGCCAATCGTATGGATTGTTTTAGGGACTCCAAATTATCATGGCGTTTAGAGCAAGCCGTAATCTCTAAAACTGACCATAAATCATAATCCAGCGAATTAAGATCGGGACTAGACGACGGCCAGTCTTCAGCTCTGATGAAGTCCGAAACGTTCACTTCCAACCAAGACTGCATGGACCGAGCTTTATGACCCGGCGCCGAGTCTTGTTGGAAGGACCATACTTGGTTATTGAACATGGTGTTGTTAAGGGGCTCAACTACCTTCTCAAGAATGGTATCTTGACACACATGTGCCGATGTTTTGATACCTTTTTCACAAAAATATGGCTCAGTCACTCTTTCATAGCTAACACCCCACCAAACCATCACTGAAGTCGGATAATGCCCACGTTGCACTCTGTCGACTAATTGGGAAGCTTCCTTAGAGCTTTGAGCATAAATACGGTCATTTTGTTTGTTAAAATGTTGCTCAATTGTAAAGATTTTCTCATCCGTAAACAAAATTTTTCTGTGACCTCCCTTTGCGTACCGCTTCAGTAGTTGTTTCGATTTTACCACCATATTCTTTTTTAAATTATAAGTTAAAAAATGACCAATGCTTCTCTTATAGGCTGCAAGTCCTAAGTCACCTTTTAAATTACGCGACATGGTTCTGGGTGCTATCTTCATCTCCCGAGATAAAATCTTTTGCTTTCGGACAGGATTTCTTCGAATTCTGTGCCTTGCTGCTTTGACCACCTTTTTCGTACGATCACTACGTGGACAGCCAGATCTTTTTCTGTCACAAACAGAGGAGGTCTCATTGTACCTATTAATAGCCCGGTACACAAACATTTGACTAATACCAAGCGTATGGAGAATTTTAAAAATTGCATTTGACTCCATACCAACTTTGTGTAATGCAATCACAGCGATTCGGTTCTCTTTATCGCCCCACTCCATTTTAATATCGCAAAATATTGTACAATGTATTGGCGCCAATATTAGAAAACTCAATGAACAATCGTATAAAAATGACAGATTCCAAATTCAAATGTAATATCTTTCTTATTTTTAATTTTAACAGTATTTATGGCCAGACTGTGTAATAATGTACACTGTGATGATGCCTGAGATAACTTGTTTTGTTTTGCGTTGGCGTCGGTTGCGCGCTGCCCCTCTCGCCACCGAGAGTTAGAGAGATAGCAATAATTCGGTATCTTGTCCTCTCAGCCCATTGTCATTGCAGGTAAAAGAGCTGCGCCCACGTTTACAACCCATGATCCGCGAGAACGGATCGCGCAAAATTAATAAAATAAAAAATATACCTCCAAATATTTTAATCTTAGCTTTCCTGCAGTCATTTTTCGTTCGTTAACAAACTAATTAACCTTAGGAATGATAAAATGGACAAAAACATTTTTTTTTTTTAATCAGATGGCCAATTTTTAGAATTTTCCACCTCGCTGCCTTTGAAGGCCGATTTTAGCCGAAGTATCCACATTAAGTGCTAGTTGTTTGAATGATTATGAATGCAGAGTCTGGCGCATTCTTGAAGCCTGTTGAGGAACGATGAAGTTACCTGTTTACATTTTTAATTTAAAGTTAAAAATTTAAGTCATAATTCACCGAACGTAATTTTTTTACCTTAGACCAACATTTTGATTACTTTCATCATCAATCACAGTTACGAAGCTGATTATTTTATGCATAAAAGTATTACTCATGAAGATTCAGTTGCAGAAAAAAATCGCGACAGCCTTCTACTTGTTTTTTAGAAATTTTTAAGGTGTTTCTCAAATAATAAAAATTCTCAAAATTAAAATCGAAAATTCTCAAAAATTTAGAAAAAAATTCATAACCCTGAAAACTGAAAAGTCGTGGAACATACATGGCACAGTGTGTTATTTTGCCTTAGTTGCGGACATGTCAGTTTTATTTTTTTTCTTTATAGATTTAACCTTAATAAACCATTCTGAAAAACCCCCGTTTTTATATTTCATTTTATATAAGAGATACAAATATTTTAGTGAAAGGTCACTGACCTTCTTGAAAAAGTTTTTCGTCTGTATTTCTTTAATGAAGCAAAATTTCAGTGTCTTGCAAACTATCACTTAATTGTTGGTTTAAAATGTATAAATTGTAAAAATTAGAAGGCTCTAACGTAACAGGAACCGGAATGAAAAAATATTTTTTCAATTAACGAAAAAAAAAATATATAAAATTAACTATTTGCGGGTCGCGTTTTTTTTTTTGTTTTCGTAATATACTTAAGTAAAGTACCTTCAACTGGAGAAAATTCTAAATATGTATCTAGCGGGATCTCGGAGATATTGAGTTTCTAAGTTTTTATTAAATTTCTATGGAAATAGGGTTGTCACAAAAAAGTAAATATTTAAATTGATTAGTTCAATCGATTAAATCAATTTATGCTAAACATGTTGTAAACGCTTATTTATGACATTTCCTCGCTGTCGGATTCAATTATGATTTCGTCAGTCGTCAGCGTAATATTTTCTTCAAAACCTTCAGATTCTAAATTATTGTAGTGAACATTGTCTGTTGTTACGCATAGGAGTTGCACTGATTTCGATAGGGGTAAAGGTTTTTTATGTTTATTACGTGTACTAAGTGTTAACGAGGATATATATGGATCGGACGACTCTAATGCACGGTGAAACAAATCTAAAATTGTAGTTTTCCTGTCTAATTTCCGGGTATGATGTTGTCGATCATAGCGCCAGTATTTATTCCTTGACTCGCTTGCTCAGACAACATACCTACGGGTAACGGGCTGGCGTCTATGATTTGACGGCCATGAATTAATATTTTGTGCATCGTGACAGACATGTAAAACCAATTGTATTTTTCCACGTACTTTTTAGCTACTGATTTACAAAAGGCATCAAATTTTTCAGCATCTATTATTAAGCCACTCGACAGCACTACTAAAATAGTATGCAGATCATCCACCAACCATGTTTCTATGCCTAAGATATCTGCAAATGTTTTTCGATGTTGGTCTGATAGTGCTGTTCGTGCAGTGGTGGTCCCCGAATTTGGACGAACGACATCAACCAAAAGTGACAGTTTGTCTCTTATTGCAGTTTGTATATTTTTTTTGCGCTCCTCAACAATTGAGGCAGCCGGTGATTTTTTACTAACTCTCCACTTCATGACTGCTGGATCATTTTTGTACCCCAAGTGCAGTAAAAATTCAAAAATTCTAATCCAAGCATGTAAGGGACTTATTCCATGACATAAACATCCAACTTATTAAACTCCGTTGCTGTAGCTCCACAACAAGCACAACGTAATTGCGAAGTGGTCCCCGTAATGACGTTAAATACTTTGCCATCTACAACAGTTAAATATAATTTGGGATCTGCAATTATAGTTTGACCTTTATCGGTTTCCGCATAAAGTGGTGCTAACTGATCTATTTCAGCCTGTATCCGATTTTTTTCTTCGATGATAAGTTCTTTTGTCTCATTACGATATTGAATCTTCAATGGACGACCAAACCTGTACGATTGTGGGCTTGGATTAGACCACAACACAAAGCCGTCATTAGTTTTTAATCGTAAAGGGATATACGTTGTTGTAAATAAACAATTTTCATTCTCGTTATCACCATCTAAAAACTTCTGTTTATAAAAAGCCTGTCCTGTACTACCATCAAACCCCCAAGAACCCTCAAATCTACAATATAAAATGTTATTTTGCTTTTGTTTGCAATATTCTGAAATGTTTTCGGTATTAAATTTTATGATTCGTCGGAATGTGTGTAGTAATAAGCTATGAACTGAGACACTTGCTTCTCTTTCAGTAATAACTATGTCTTCTTCAGGATAACACATTTGCTTTGCTATTTTTAATTTATAGTATGGAGGATAAGCTAAGAAACCTCTGTCTTTCAAATCTTTCTGTATGATACAGTAATCTTCCACAGTTAGTTTCCTATCAATTACTAAAGAAAGGGCTTCATCAGGGGTGGGGTGTGTTCAGGGGGGTTGGGTTCAGCTTTCGCTTTAATGGATGATGCAATTTTTTTAGGACGAGTTGGACTTTTCAGGCACTCGTTGATAACGAATTCTAATCCTTGAGCAGAGCTTTTAATAAGTTTTTCTCCGTGAATTTCCTCTGTTACAATTTTCGACATCATTTTAATTATTTTTGACTGCGGCTGATCCTGAAGAGACTCCTCGAAACTCTTTCGAATATGACGCATTTGACGAGAGTTCATTTCATTCGCAGCAGATGGATTGTTATTCGATGTTCCGGGTATTGATTCGTCTTGGCGATTATTACATATATTAGAAGTTGATGGAGCTTCATGAGAAGTTCCAGGTATCGGTTCTGTAAACAACATATTGCTTATCTGATGGTTCTGGTTCTTGAGGTCTTAAAAGATAATTGGAAGGAAAGGTTTTGTTTAATTCTATAGGCCTTTTTTTTATTCCGGTTGGTATTTAATATCGAAAATTGTAGAAAGCCATTTATCATTCTTTTTACTGAAGCGTTTAAAATTTCTTTTGCTGCTAATATAAAGTTTTTCACACTTAAAAATAAATTTGGAAATGTTGTCTCTAAGGTTTTTATTATTAACGTCAATATCGTCTGGAATACCTGTTGGGAACAATGCATTTAAAATAGTCATTGTCCGATCATTGGTTTCTAGGTCACCCGGTCTTTGTTTTGACCCATATTGTCGGGCCTTTTCAGCCAAAATATTATAAATTTGCAGTTTCGTTAGTATTTTCGGATCCGAATTCAGGCTTAGGTCGTCAGTAATCATGACGGACATCCCCCAGCAGGACGGGTCAGTGCCTGCTGAGGCAAAACAGTGCCATGGGTCTTTGACGGCTCCATGACACCTCACCCCCGCTTCTCCAGATATTATGTAAAGGAATTGGGTTTTAGCATTTGCCTAACGAGGGCGGACCCCTTCCCAATCCCACATAATACCTTTCATCGAAGATAGATCATAAACAAAAGTAGTGATCAAATTCAACCGTAAATAATTTAATTTTGATTTTGAATTTGTGTACTATTTTTTCATATAAACTTAAACTGTGTAAACTATGCACGCCACAATTTAAACCGACAGTTGTTAATACCTACCTGAGTCAAAAATAATGAATCACAATGAGTAATATTCGCATGAAGTACTCGTAAGTATCGCACACAGGTTTGAGTGACAACCCTAACCGACAATTTCAAAATTCAATATTTCCGAAATCCTGGGCCTGTTGCAACTGATTTTTTTTGTGGTGTTAGTTATTATAGTGGTTAATATTTAGGCTTAACAAAAAACGCGACCGTGAAGAGAATGGCCTAAAAAAAAATATTTTCTAAATCATAAAAAAAAATCTCACTTGCCTGAGCAAGATTTTTAAAGTTTTCAAGAAAAAAAATGGTTCCGGTAGTGAATTTCTATCATACCTTAAAACATTTCTAAACCTCTTCCGTAGCTATCTTACAAACCGGAACCAACGAGTTAAGGTAGACAACTACATCAGTGACGATGTGAATCTAACCTTTGGAGTACCACAGGGCAGCGTGCTAGGGCCCACCCTTTTTCTTCTATTTGTTAACAGATTGTGTCAGCTGTCAATCCCACACTGCAAGATACTCGTATATGCAGACGACACTGCGCTTATCATAAGCGGAGAAACATGGGAATCTGCTCACCACGCAGCTGAAAATGCTCTTGGCATAGTCATGGATTGGCTTTCACTAAATCTGCTAACGCTAAATGTCTCTAAAACCCACTATGTCCCTTTCTCAGCGAACACTGCTACACAGCCCAGTATGCCAGACGTTAAAGCCCATAGTTGTCACCCTACACTGACCTCTTGTAGCTGCCCTACTATACATAGAAGCCCGTGTGTTAAATACTTGGGGGTGCACATTGATAACACTTTGAGTTGGCAAAAGCATATCAGTGTGACAGTTACGCGTGTTCGTAAACTAATGTTTCCTATGAAAAAACTCAGAAGAGTAGTTGCAGACCGATTGTTAAAAACCATATATTTTGCCCTAGCTCAGTCACTTCTTACCTACTGTATATCTGTCTGGGGTGGTACATTTAAAACGTATTTACTTCGCCTTGAGAGGGCACAAAGAGCAGTCTGGAAAGTCATGCTTCACAAACCTTACCGGTACCCGACTACCCAGCTTTATAAAGACATATCTGTGCTCACTGTCCGGCAGCTCTGTGCACTTAACATCACTTTACGTGTACACTCATCACTGACCTTTGATCCAAGGTTACTAGAGCAAAATAAACGACGTAAAGATCCTGTATGCCCACCTGTCACCACCAAAACTACTCTGGCGAGACGAAGCTACCCGTGTCTTAGCAGCCATTTTTATAACACTATAAACGAAAACTGCAACGTATATTCTTTACCTAAATTTAAATGTAAAACTGTAGTTAGTAGTTTTCTTCAAAATTTGACGTACGATGAGACTGAACAACTATTTGCAAAGAAATCTTACTGAACGTCTAAAAACAGATTAAAATTACTCCTTTACTATATATTTTTATACTGTGACACAAAATAAACACACATTCATATCCAAGCATACACCCACACCACACACACCCACACATACCACACACCCATTCCTTGCGTACATAAATTTTAAAAAGTTCTATGTAAAATAAGTTCTAAGTTTTATGACTACAAACACTTCTACTAAGTGCAGCAAATTAACACTGAAATGTAAGAGGAAGGCGCCTGTGTCTGTAACACAGTTTATACTAGCACAGACACAGACGTTCACTCTGTCTCAATAATGCATAGCGTTGTAATCCATATAATAGCGTTTTTATGTTATGGTTGAGATGGACAAATTGTATGTGGCTTTTGATAATAAAGATTATTATTATTATTATTTCGTGTAAAAATCAAAATAAAAAACGAGATATTGTGTTTCTATGGTTTTTAAGGATTTTTCGGAGTCGGCGGAGTTTTGTTAGGAGGTTTGTTTCATTTTAGGCTTTCCGAAATACACATAAAACGAGCATGTCCGAACTAAGGCAAAATAACACACTGTGCATGGGGGTGATTCGGATACCCCACGATACGAGGGACCTAAATTTTTGTTTTGGACGTCAATGTTGCGGCCACCTGTATTCCGTTTTTTCTTTCGAGTAAATTGTAAGTTCGTTGCGTAATTCCACTAATCGTGTCAGTATCCCGGTTGGTCGATGTGTCGTTCTTATTTTTTTTCAAGGCCCACCCAATATTCAGTTGCGCCTAGCAGTGGGTCGCGGCGCATAGTTTGGGAAATGCTGCCTTAACGGATCTAATTATTATATAATAATAATAATATTCCACAACTATCACACAACGCCGTCTAGCCTCAAGCTAAGCAGAGCTTGTGTTATGAGTACTAGACAACTGATAAACATACTTATATATTTCTAAATACATACATATATAGATAAATTACACACAGACACAGAACAAATGATCATGCTCATCACACAAACATTTGTCCTGGGTGGGAATCGAACCCACGACCTCCGGCATAGCAGTCAGGGCCACTAACCACTAGACCAACAGGCCAGTCACTATAGGTTGTTCACTCGCATCAAAAGGTCAGTTGTAACTGTCGTCGATCGCTTTTAGGTCCTGATAATAAAGTGGCATGAAACGGTAAGAAGAGTTGTTACTTGTGTGCAGGTCGAGAAGTCTCCGTTCGCGGAGCGTCTAGTGCGTCGCGGCTACGAAGTGCTGTACCTCACGGAGGCCGTGGACGAGTACTGCCTGTCCTCGCTGCCCGAGTACGACGGCAAGAAGTTCCAGAACATCGCCAAAGAGATCTTCGACTTGGACGAGAGTAAGTAGCCACCCTCTCGCGTGCTCTGTCAGCGACTAACGGGACTGACCGAACCATACGTGTTCCGCAGACGAGCAGCAAAAGGAGCGCCTGGAAGCGTACAAGAAGCAGTTCGAGCCACTGACCACGTGGCTCGGCAACAAGCTGAGCACGTGGGTGACGCGCTGCGTCGTGTCGCGTCGCCTCGACCGCTCGCCCGCCGCGCTCGCCGCCACCGCCTTCGGCTGGACCGGCAACATGGAGCGCCTGGCGCTGTCCAACGCGCACCAGAAGGTACGTGTCGCCGCTCGCGCCCGCCGCGCGCTCCCGCACGCACACTCACCCTCTGATCTGCGCAGGCTGACGACGCGCAGCGCAAGCACCACCTGACGCAGAAGAAGATGCTGGAGATCAACCCGCGCCACCCGCTCATCGTGGAGCTGCTGCGCCGCGTGCGCGACGCGCCCGACGCGCCCGAGACGGCGCGCGCGGCCGACACGCTGTACCGCACGGCCGCCATCCGCTCCGGCTACCTGCTGCAGGAGGGGCAGGCCACGGACTTCGCCGAGGCCGTGGAGGACATGCTGCAGCAGTCGCTGGGCGTGCCGCCCGGCGCCGCGGCCTTGGACGACGACGATGAGCTGGAGGACGACGCCGCGCCGCAAGCCGACGAGCTGGAGGCCGACGCCGAGGAGCTGGCGGCCGAGCACGAGGAGCTGTAAACTAGACCGCACATTCCGGCACCCGCCTCTCTACTGTGTGACTCTCGGGTGAATGTTGCGTGTCTGAGAATGAGTACTTTTTATACTTGCTAGCATGTTACGTGAGATATGAATTGATAGTTTAATGTAAATAAATTATATATTTATTAGGAGTTATCTTTTATTGCAATATCCGTGATAACGAATCTTATTGATAAGGAATTGAGTACTTGCGGTATCGTGAGCCAGTATATTAATTTAATTATTTGCGGCGATTTTAATATTAATATACTGGCTCACGATACCGCAAGTACTCAATTCCTAGAACTTATATCCAATTACGGACTCCAGTGCCATATTCAGGAACCAACACGAATAAATAAATGTATCGACAACATCCTTAGTAATATTCCAAGAGCAGTTCAGTAGGTAGGACGCACAACTTCTGTCTCTCGGATCACGACACCACAAACAATTGAATTTGAAACAAAACAAGTAGAAAAAATATCTAAATATTAAATTATTATCAATCTGCCTAGCCTTTTCCCAAGGCTAAATATTAAATTATTATATAATACAAAAATAACCTATGTAAAGGACATGGACCAAAAACCCAAAATCGAAATGTAATCGATACGGTCAAACTGTGTGCACAATAATTCCCTAGAACTATCTAAATACACGTATCCAAGTTACAACATCCTAATCCGTGGGATATCGGAGCTATGGGCTGTCAAATACACGTATCCAAGTTGCAACATCCTAATCCGTGGGATATCGGAGCTATGGGCTGTCAAATACACGTATCCAAGTTGCAACATCCTAATCCGTGGGATATCGGAGCTATGGGCTGTCAAATACACGTATCCAAGTTGCAACATCCTAATCCGTGGGATATCGGAGCTATGGGCTGTCAAATACACGTATCCAAGTTGCAACATCCTAATCCGTGGGATATCGGAGCTATGGGCTGTCAAATACACGTATCCAAGTTGCAACATCCTAATCCGTGGGATATCGGAGCTATGGGCTGTCAAATACACGTATCCAAGTTGCAACATCCTAATCCGTGGGATATCGGAGCTATGGGCTGTCAAATACACGTATCCAAGTTGCAACATCCTAATCCGTGGGATATCGGAGCTATGGGCTGTCAAATACACGTATCCAAGTTGCAACATCCTAATCCGTGGGATATCGGAGCTATGGGCTGTCAAAGTATGCAAAAAAAAAAACAACTTTTTCACTTGGGATTTTCACAGCTGTCGTGCCAAAATAGTCAATTCAATTCATTTATTGCATCAAATATGGTACGTCAGTCTCATCGCGGTAATCGTGCGAGGCAGACGCGTGTTTCGCTATTAAATATTATTTTTGCGTTATTAGTGGTTAAAGTTGTGTGCGCTGCCGGGTCTCGCTGTCGGCGCACCGGAGTACCGTTATGTTCCCAACGTGCGAGCGGCACACGGATAACGAACACACTCATTAGCGTTTATAATACTAATGGATGTAAACAAACTACATTTAGAGAATGTGGATACAGTAATAATGGCAGGCAGCAATTCTTTGAGCGAACATAGTATGTCTGATGCTGAAGAGGAGCTAAGCAGAGAAGAGAACTTACTACAATATAAAATGGAAGAAGACCAAAAATCTAAGCGGGAGAAAAGGGATAGGGAGGAGAATTTTATCAGAGATGATGAGGATAATGAGGGATGGAATTTAGTCCAAAGTAAAGGGAAAAGATTAAAATCACAACTGAAGGAGGATATCGAGATGTACTTATCTAGCAATGAGAAGTTGCCTAAACAATTTGCTAAGATGCTGAAGGCGTATGGCATAGTTGATATTACCAAAGTAAAATACATTAACCCATTCAAGATTCGCGTCGAAGTTTGCAGTGAGTTGAGTGCTGATAAAATCGAAAAATGTCCGGAATTTATAGAAAAAGGTTGGAAGATCTACAGGGCCATGGAAAGGTCTTCATCTTATGGCGTCATAAAGGATGTTGATCTCGATTTATCTGACGAGGACATTTTGACAAATATAAGGTGTGATAAACCTGCGGAAATAATATCTGTATTTCGGCTTAAACGGCGAGACAGAGAGGGAGAAGGTTGGCAGCCAAGTGAAGCGGTACAGGTGTGTTTTAAAGGTTCGTTTATTCCACAGTACATATATGTCCATGGATTAAGTATTAAAGTTACTCCTTACGTATTTACCGTTTCGCAATGCTCGAAATGCTAGAAATATGGCCACCCTACAAAGAAATGCCCTGCCAGTAAAATAGTCTGCCTGAAATGCGGTGATAACCATGAGAACTGTGAAACACAGAACTTCAAATGTGTTAACTGTGGTGGAAACCATTTGGCCTTGCATAAAGCTTCATGTCCAGCCTTTTTAAAGGAGAAGAGGTTGAGAGAGATTATGGTAGAATTTAACTGTACTTATAGAAAAGCATTAACAGTATATGTACCGCCCTCGACTTCCTTGTCCGAAAAAAGTAGCTCTCGAGAACACTCTGGCAACCCTCCTACCAACATAAAATCACAACATATTAGACTTCAACAACGGGACACCCTCACATTTGCAGAGATTGTAAAAACTGACATCACAGTGCATAAAGAGGATGATAAAAATACTTCTACCAATACTCCATCGAGATTTCGACGTACGCGTACTAGGGACAAGACTTCCTGTAACTTGGAACTCCCGATAAACTCATCAACAATGGATATGGGTACTGAGTCAGCAGTCCCTTCTGATACAGCAGCAGCTGGTAAAGAGAAAAAGGATGACAGTGTTCGTTTGGACGAGCTATTAGTGAGACTAAAAGAAATTATATTTTTAAGGGAATTGTCGATGGAAGACAAGATGCAGGGGGTGATAAAGTGTTGTTTAGAGTGGTTAATATTATTGAGTGTACAATTCGTGTCAAAGTGGCCTATATTTAAGATTATCTTTGACTATATTTCCCCCAATGGCTCGTAGTCGGAAACCTTGTTTTAGATTAAATATTGCACAATGGAATTGTCAAAGTATTCGACCAAAATTAATATCCTTGGAGCATTCTCTGAGTCAACTGAAAATCCACATTGCGGCACTCAGCGAAACGTGGTTGGAACGGGATAGTCGGCTGAAGGTAAACGGTTATACGATATATCGTAAGGATAGGATTGACGGTTATGGTGGGGTAGCGATCTTAGTCCACAGGTCACTCAAATCAAGTTATGTGTCTTTTGAAAGCGTTAACCCGGGGATTGAGATGGTCTGTGTCAAGATTTGCAATTGTGAGCATGTTCAGTATATTATCCTTATAATAATAATAATAATAATAATACCATTTATTTCAGGCGACATAGGCCCATAGAAAAATACCTTAACCTAAACATACATATTTTTATAAACAAAATCTTGTGTTAATAAATAAGGCTTAAGACTATTTTAGTAGCACTTCACTTTGCACTAGCTTGACTTTGTGCTGTCCTGTGGAACTTGTCCGCGGAAGCGACGGAACACCACGTCCTGGGGCCAAAAGTCTTCTTCCAAGACGAGGGGCAGATAACAGTTCGGTACACGCCCGACGAACGCCTTGAAGTTGACGTTCCGGCGTGATTCCAGTATCTGCACCCTCGGCGTGTACCTCGTCTTTTGTCGCACGTACTCTACGATGTCCTCCGCCTTAGTGGTGTAGTGCAGGCGGGTGATGTACACCGGTGTATTCGGCTTTGCGGCACGCAGGCTTATTTCGGGCACTGTAGGAGCTTTGCCGCAGCGGTTCTTGTTTGGTCGCGATTGGCGCTTCCTCCTTTGCACCGTCACAAAACCATCATCTTTATCAGCCCTATTCAGCGCCTTTTCTGGCACGGGCTTGATACTAGGAGCGCCAGGAGCACTCGCAGTGACGCTAGCGAAATCCCTTTGCAGAGGTTTCGGCAGGGCTTCAAGTACTGGCTGCGGTATGGGGCGAGGGGCTCGGGCGGCGCTGCGTGGAGGAGCCGCGGTGACGAGCGCGGGGCTGCGGGGCGCGCTGGCGGGGCGCTCTGCAAGCTCAGCAAACAACGGATGCGCTGGCGACGAAACTGCTGACGCGGAATTCGACGACGATATATCGAGGCCGGCTCCGCGACATGTGTTTACGTTTGACGCATCGACAGGTGACCTAATTACCGCCACACTGTTGCGCAACTCGCTAACTTTGCGCAAATCAGTGACGGTGTTCTGGGATGCATCTAATTTCGTTAGCACATCCGCGAGGCGGGCCTTCAGAAAAACAATGTCCTTCAGCAGGCTCGTTACATCGACGTGGTCGAAGGTGACAGGAGGAAGCTTGTGTAGCTCCTTCACCACAAACGTCGGCACGTCGTCAGGGTCGGTCTCCTTGAACAGCGTGATGATATCCTGCAGGCTCTTCTTAGTCCCGTCACGTCGGCGGGACACCACATCTGATCGCGCTTGTTCAGCACACTAAACAACAACAGCTTGGCAGCAGCTATGTCATCCTCGCTGAAGTTCGTTGCGCAGATCTGGACAGCAGACACCTCATCCATCACATCCAGCTTCTGCTGCAGGAACGCCAGCAGCTCATTCACCACAAGTTCACTACTCATGGCGAGTAAATTACGAGCGACAGCTTGCGCCGCGCTACTCGATATAAAGAACATGCAGACGCGTGCGCATTAGAACGCGGCACAAGTGAGACAGATATATTGTGCCCCGTCAGTTCACACGCGCCAAAGTGAGACAGATATATTGTGCCCCGTCAGTTCACACGCGCCAAAGTGAGTGGGAACAAATTGTTTCTCGTTTTCACAATAAGGTAGTGATTCTCGGCGATTTTAATGGACACCACACAAATTGGTCTCATAAAATAGATCAGAGAGGTACCCAAATTTATGACGCACTTTTAGATACTGAACTCGTAACATTGAATAATGGCAACCCCACTCGTATTAAATTAGTAAATAATTCAGTACAACAATCTTCTTCAGACATATCATTGGCTTCCTCGGATATAGCTTACAAATTTAATTGGGACACGCTTAATAAAACGTTTGGCAGCGATCATCTTTTGATTAAAATTTCAATGCAGGTGGATAGTCTATCCAAACCTCCGGTACGCAGGAATTATAAAAAAGCCGATTGGTCTCAGTACCAAAACTTAATACAAACGCTTATGCAAGGTTTTATTATCACGGAAGACTTACAAAAATCATATGATTCATTTATTGAGTTGATTAATTTAGCTGCCGATATTCACATTCCATACATTAAAATTAACTCTGACCCCGAGAAAAATTTCACTCCGAAACCTTACTGGAATAGTTCCTTATCAAAATTAGTGGCCGAAAGAGGGTTAGCGTTATCAACATTTCGACGTAACCCTACACCTTTTAATTTGGATAAGTTGCAGGAGAAAATTAGGGAAGGTCAGAGGTGTCTTCGTATAGCAAGAAGTAAGGGTTTTCAGGACTTCTGTACCTCATTAGACGGAACAAAATCTCATACTGTTTTATGGAAGAAAATGAAATGGTTTAAGGGATGCTATGTACCCCGATCGGGTATTGTAAAGAGAAGGCGTTTGTATTATTACAAAACCTGGCGCCGCACTTCGTTTGTACTGATGACCCAATATTTAATTCAAATAACCCTAAGCTTGAGACACAGATTTCTTTACACGAATTGGACAAATGCTTGCGCACTAAAGATACTTCTCCTGGTAGCGATAACATTTCCTATTCAATGCTGTACGGGTCAACACCGTACAGTACGTTTACCTGGGTCATCATTATTGCGCCACCCGTTCAGTATGTTTCCATCATTTATATTATTGCACTTACACCGCAATAGTTCAGTACGTAATTCGGCGACATACCGTGCGCGTGACTCATAATCCCATATCGTCCACCATCCATCCTAGTATAAATTAATCTTAATCTTATAATTGTGGAAACAGACAATACAGTGAATTTATTAACCTTAAACTGACTTTCATCTCTTATCTCATCCTTTATCTCTATCTTAACCCAACCCCGAACATTGGTCCTTCGAGCACGTTAGCGGGACCGGAACGCGTGTGCAATACTTTGTGCTTTGTACTTTTGTGTGTGCGTTTTAGCGGTTTCGTTATACGCAATTAGAAACCTTGGAAAATACAGTGTGTGTTATCTCGTGATCCTGTTCAATCCCGGTGCCTAGGAAGGCGCCAATTTATCTCATCTCGTGATCCTGGTCAATCCCGGTGCCTAGGAAGGCGCCACTTTATCTCATCTCGTGATCCTGGTCAATCCCGGTGCCTAGGAAGGCGCCACTTTATCTCATCTCGCGACTTTATTCGATCCTAGTGCATAGGAGGGCGCCACTCATCTCATCTTGCGATCCTGTTCGACCCCGAAGAAACCCTACAAGTAAGGTATCTTTCTTCTCACTTTTACTATGACTACAATGGAAGACATTTTAGCTACTCAACAGCAAATCATTGAAGGCATAGATAGACTTTACTCCAACTTCAAGAAAGATGGAGCAGAACGGAAGACCCCCGACTACCTACGTCGACGATTAGAAAGCCTAGAGCAATATTTTACGGAGTTTCATAACAATCATATGAATTTGTTATCCTTTGGAGATCGATCTCATGCGTATTTCACTACCGATCAGTATGATCAAATGAAGGTGAAATATAGCAATATTAAAACAGCCATTCAGAATTATAAGCCTTCCGCAGACAGACCACAAACCCCTGTTTTGAAACCCCCTACTTTTCAACCATCTTCAATATCTCAAACCCCGAACCTCTCATCTCAAAATAATCCTCCTAAGGATAGCGTAAATATAGAAGACCTCTTGAAGAAGCAAGCTACTAATTTTAGGGCATTTTCAAGAGAAGCTGCTGACATTGATCTCAATCTTATCTCTGAAAAGTGGGAGTTCGAAGACATCCTAAAAACTTTAAAAACTCGTTGGGCCGCTATTGACACTCTACACTGGGAACTGGATAACGAGCTCAACGGCTCCAACGCCCAGTACGACGAGCAATTCTCAAACTACGAGAAATATTATAAAACTCTGAAAAGGGATATTAACCGAAAGATGTGGTCGGTAGCTCATGTTGAGAAATCGACCCCACAAATGGAAATAGCTACCTTTGAAGGAAGTTATACGTCCTGGATATCTTTCAAAGATCTTTTTACAGAAACTGTACACAGTAATCCATCTTTATCGAACGCCCAAAAAATGCAGTTTCTGAAAAGTAAGGTCAAGGGCGAGCCGGAAAAATTAATCCAACATCTTCAAATAAGTTCAGACAACTACCCCATTTGTTGGAATATCCTTACGCATCGCTATGACAACAAGCGTCATATTTTTATATCTCATCTCAAAAACCTCCTAAATATCCCGACATCTCAGCAAAAATCAGCGAGTCACCTCAAACGGATCCACGATACAACGTACGAAAGCGTGAACGCTATAAAAAATCTCGGAATCGATGTATCTACTTGGGATCCCTTCCTCGTATGTATCCTAGCGGAGAAATTAGACTCTGAAACCAACGATGACTATACAGATTCGTTGAAATCTCCTAAGGAGTTGCCAGTATTGGAAGAATTTCTTCGGTTTCTGGAGAATAAGTTTACGTCACTGGAAACTTCACGAAGGAAACAAGAACCCTTCATTCAAAAGTCATCTCAATCCCAACACGCATCTTCATCATCTAAAGGCTATCTTAATAACCAACAATCTCATTCAAAAGGATTTAATTCTCGTTTCAAACAAAATAACAATACCTCAAATCATACCTATTCGACAAACCAGGTCATTTCGCAATCGTCAAAGTCCAATTGGAAAAATAACGAAAGACGAAAACAATGTGGTATTTGCAATGCAAGCGATCATCGCATACAAAATTGTCAAAAGCTGGCAAAAATGCATCCATCGGCTCGTAGAAACGCAATCGCAAATTTGAACCTTTGTGTCAACTGTTTGCACTATCACGAAGGTAAAAAATGCCTTTCGGAAGTAAAGTGTAAAGAGTGCAATAAAGACCACAATACGATTCTACATGAATGTTTTACGTCAAAAAATGCTAATTCGGATGCGTCGCGATCGGGGCCGAACACGGCCACTATTACAAAATCTCCACCTCAGCAAGATATGAACACCTTAGTATCTATGCAAAATAATCCTACAGAAATACTCCTCGCGACAGCAATTATCAAGGTTCAAGCAGCTGACGGATCTTACGAAAGAATGAGAGCTCTTCTAGATCAGGGATCTCAGACCTCAATCATTACTGAACGAGCTGCACAGCTCCTAAACCTGCGTCGGCAAAAATGCGCTGGACGTATCTCTGGAATCGGAAACAATGAAAATAGCTGTAAGGGCATGATCTCTATTAAGTGTATGTCGCTAATTAATGACTTCACTTTCGAATCCGACGTATTTGTAATGAAAAAATTAGTCAAGAATTTGCCTAGTCATACCTTCATTAAACCCAACTGGCCAACTCTTAACCAAATAACCCTTGCTGATCCTGAATTCTACAAAAGTAGGCCAGTTGATATCTTATTCGGCGCTGACGTTTATTCCCAAATCCTATTGGATGGTATCTGCCGTTCCGAGGGAATGTTACCCATTGCCCAGCAGACACAGCTGGGATGGATCCTAAGCGGTAACTGTAAAACATTTCAGTGCAATGTGATCCTAAACAATCTCACCGATATCCAACAGTTCTGGGAAATGTAGGATATTCGCGAACCCTTATCAATATCTCAAGAAGATCAAGCTTGCATTGACTTTTTTCAATCCTCAACCTCAAGGCGCGAAGACGGCAGCTATGTCGTAAAAATACCTTTTAAAGAAAATTTTGAAGAAAAGTTGGGTGAATCTAAAAATAAATCCATTGCGCAATTCTTTCAAATAGAAAGAAAATTAATTAAACAACCAGACTTGGCACGTGATTATAAATTGTTTATGTCCGAGTATATAGAGCTCGGACATATGATCCCCGTTGCGACACATGTCAACGTAACCCCAGACTGCTACCTTTCGCATCATGGCGTACTTCGAGCTGAGTCATTAACCACAAAACTACGAGTAGTCTTTAATGCCTCTGCAAAAACCTCAACAGGTCACAGCCTCAACGATCTTATGTGCAGGGGGCCGAACCTGCAGCAGGATCTCTTAAGTCTCATCCTAAAATGGAGACAGTTTAAATACGCATTCACGGCTGATATTGAAAAGATGTTCCGTAACATTTGGCTACATCCTGATCATCAAAAGTTCCAGAAAATTATTTGGAGAAATCATCAATCCCAACCTTTGCAAGTATATCAGCTAGCGACTGTCACCTACGGTACAAAGGCCGCACCTTTCCTGGCCATGATGACACTAAAACAACTTGCCATCGATGAAAGGCCAAGTTATCCCAATAGCAGCGCTCCTGATATCTTAGAAACCTCGTTTTATATGGATGATCTCATGCATGGAGCTCATACCGCGGCAGCTGCTAAACATCTCAAAGCAGAGATGACAAACCTTCTTAAGTCAGGCGGCCTCAATCTCAGAAAATGGCGCTCGAATTTGCCGGAACTTTTAGATCATCATATTAATCCTCAAGATGAAGAATTTCATTTTAAACAGCCAGAATCTACAAAGGCTTTAGGTCTTCGCTGGAATCCAAAAGAAGACTATTTTATCTTTCATCCAATAGAAATTACCACAGAAGGCATCCCAACAAAACGACAATTCTTGTCTGAAATCTCAAAGATCTTTGACCCCTTGGGCTGGGTGTCTCCAGTCACAATAAAACTAAAAATATTATTTCAAGAGACATGGAAAACGGAATTAGGTTGGGATCAACCGATTCCTCATAATATTGCCCTGGAATGGAATAAAATAAAAGCCGACTTACCTTATATATCCCAATTTAAAATACCTCGATGGATACAAACCATGGAGAATGATATAATTGAGCTTCATGGGTTTTGTGATGCCAGTACCAAGGCCTACGCTTGTGTCGTTTATTGTAAAATTACAAGAAACCACAAGACATACGTAACCCTTGTTGCTGGAAAATCTAAAGTGGTACCTTTGAAAAAATCTCAATCTATACCTCGCTTGGAGCTTAGTGGTGCTCTTTTATTATCAAAACTTATGGCCAAAATAATCTCATCCCTATCTGATCTCAAAATCCAAGCTTATGGCTGGGTAGATTCCATGGCAGTACTAGGATGGATAAATGGTGAACCAGAAAAATGGAAACCCTTTGTTGCCAATCGAGTAAAAATGATTTGCGAAATTATCCCAAAAAATAGGTGGCGGTATGTGAAATCTCAAGAAAACCCCGCAGATTGCGCTAGCCGAAGTCTGACTGCATCCCATTTAGCAAATCATTCACTTTGGTGGCACGGACCCGATTGGTTACCTCAATACAATCCTGAAAAGAATCCTGAACCCATCTTATATAAAACAACTGAAGATCTCAGAAAGAAAAAGCTAGTAAACACTATTACTGCTGACTCTAGCAATTCCGTTATAAAACAATTATTGGAGAGATACAGCAGTTACAAGAAAATCATTCGAGTATTAGCCTATGTAAACAAATTCAACGACATCTTGATTTACAAAAAGAAGCGTGAAAACTATCTTACTCTGCATGACCTCAAACGAGCGACGGAAATACTAATAAAACTAATAAAACATGTGCAACAAGAATACTTTTTCAAGGAAATATCTCAACTTGAAAAAGGTGAATCTTTAAGCAAAAAAAGCCAGATCTTGAATCTCAATCCTATCTTAGACAGCCACGGAGTACTCCGTGTCGGTGGACGGCTAAAACATTCAAGTTTAGACCCCGAAATGAAGCATCCCATTATCATCCCAAATCAAACTAAATTAGCTGATCTTATAATAGACGAATCCCACAACTTAGTATTCCATGGTGGAGTGAAAATGACGAGTGGATTTATACGACAAAAATATTGGATAATTGGAGGAAACCGCGCTACAAAAAAACGATTAAGGACGTGCGTAAAGTGTAGGAGACACGATCCCATTCTAAAACATCAACTCATGGGTGACTTGCCTTCATCCAGATTAAATCCTAGTCGACCCTTTTATCATACCGGTATTGACTACACTGGACATATTTTGGTGAAAGCGAACAAAGGTCGCGGCATCAAAACTGATAAAGGATACGTTGCAATATTCATATGTATGGTTACAAAGGCCATACATTTAGAACTCGTATCTGATCTCACAGCGTCGGCTTTTATTGCAGCGCTCAGACGTATGTCGGCCAGAAGAGGAGTTCCCGGGCACATCTACAGTGATCAAGGAACTAACTTCATTGGAGCTAACAAGATCCTAAAACAAGAATTTTTATCAATCTCAGAAATCTTATCAAGCCAAGAAACATTATCTAACGTCGCAGAAATGAACATCGAGTGGCATTTTAATGCTCCGTCATGGCCTTCTGCTGGCGGACTTTGGGAAGCTGCGGTGAAAAGTTTAAAACATCATCTTAGGCGTGTTGTTGGTGAGCAAAAACTCACCTACGAAGAATATAGCACCCTCCTGTCTCAACTCGAGGGTTGCTTAAACTCTCGACCACTTTGTTCTTTGAAGGAAGATCCCGAGGACATAGACTTTTTAACCCCGGCACACTTTCTTGCAAGTGGGCCTACCTTAACGATCTTTGAAACAGAAAATGATCTTAGGACTCGGTGGCACTTGGTACAAAAAATCTATAGAGATATTTGGGCCCAGTGGAAAAATGAATATCTCTCACAGTTATCCATTAGAGCTAAATGGAGACAATCCCAAAGGAATCTCAGTCTCAACGATATTGTTATTATCAAAGATGAAAACCTCCCGCCTGGGAAGTGGGCTCTAGGGCGTGTAGTAGAACTGCATCCTGGTTCTGACGGATACGTCAGAGTCGTTACCCTTAAAACCAAAAATGGTTTCCTAAAACGGCCTGTTGTTAAGCTATCTCTATTACCAGCGGACAGAGACAATAATCCTCCTAGTGACGCGAAGGTTAAGGATGAAGCATCAAGGAAGAAAAATCCCAAGCGTATCTCCTTCTCGACTATAGCTCTGTCGGTAACGCTATTCTTATTGTCACTAATAAACTTATCTCAAGCATCTTATAGTTTTACCTCTTTGAGCAACAACAGCGTTTATTTCGATAAAATCTCCAACATGCATCTTATTAGAGACGATTGGCGTTTAATTGTTTATTATGACACATATCCCTACAAAGAAGGCACGTCGGCACTCGAAAAGTATATCAATTATCTTGAAACATTATGCTCCACTATTAAAGAACACACACCTTGCAACGGTATCATCTTACAACTCGGGCACGAGTTCGAAGAAATCAAACATTATGATAGTATGTTGACAATGAATGAATCATTTGTAACCGGAGACGAGCGGCGGCGCCGGCGTCGTGGTCTAATAGACGGAGTAGGCTACGTCGCAAACAGCTTGTTTGGCGTGCTAGATCAGCGTTTTGCGGAGAAATACGCACAAGACATCGACCTTTTGAAAGAAAATGATAAGCATTTGTATAACCTCTGGAAAAACCAAACCTCAATAGTAGAAGCCGAATTTAATCTCATGAAAAGAATGGAGAAAGCTGCGAGCAAACATCATAAATCGATAAATCAAAGGCTTAATTATCTTAAAGAATCCTATCAAGATCTTCAACGCCATGTACAGAACATGACTTTAGTTACCGATTTCTTAGCATCTGCTATGACGGCGAATAACTTACTGTATAGCCTCAGGAAAATACAAGACTCCATTCTTGATACGGTAACTAATATTTACAATGGAAAATTGGACTTCCATCTGATATCTCCTAAACAGCTGCGAACGGAATTAAGTTCTATATCAGCACATATCCCCAAAGACATGGCACTTCCTGTCAACCATTTGAATCTCAAGGATCTCTACAACTTGATAAATGTGCGGACTAAGTACTATAGTAAGTACTTGATCATTGAAATAAGAATACCGCTCATTGAAAGAGACCTTTATGAAATCTTTAACCTCATTCCAGTCCCACGATTATTGAACAACGACATGATACATGTGAAAGTTATCTCAAGTTTTGCTGCCATTAACCTCAGAAAAGACTCATACGTAACCCTTACTGATGCTGATCTCCAGTCTTGTATAAGACAAAATCCTGGGATGATTTTATGTCATACAAAAAACCCTATAAATATCTTAAAAGATGATCACAGCTTGTGTGAAACGATCCCAAACACAAGAACCTGTGAAACTATTAGAACACATTGTAGAAACAGTTGGAAGGAATTAACAGCGGATAATAAATATTATTATTTTTGTTGCAATGAATGCAACTTTAAACTTCTCTGTGACAGCGAAATTACCGCCGTTAAGTTGATGAATGCAGGTCTGTTGAATGTGGAGGAAGGCTGTATGATAAGGACGGACAATTTCGTTGCCCATTCGAATAAAAAGCTGTCTAGCAAAATGAGTATTGGTGCAAGAATAATTGCGCCACAAATATCACCTATTAATCATATATTCAACATATCTATCCCTGAATCTCCTGAAATTAATCCTAATAATTCTGAAATATTGCGACAATTTGAAGATATACAGAAAAAGATTGAGATCATGAAACAAACTGAACCATGGAGTGATAAAATATCCTATCACGACGTACATCTTTATAGCGTCTTGTATGCTCTAATCTTTGGAATCCTGATAACTGCGGCGGTATACTGTTGGCGGCGTCACAGGCGGACAACACGTCGAGAACCCTCGGTGCCTGCTGGAGAGGCATCTACTGCGATCTCTTCACATCCCGGAAATGAGAGTGTTATAAGTGAATGTAGTGCGGTTAGGGAAAAAAGGCAATCTTTAATCAAAGTGAAAAGTGCAGTGAGTGAGTGTTGTGATCTTAGGGAAAAAGGTCAATTTAGTCAATCCGTGAAAAGTGATCCCAAAAATCTTACTAAATCTAACGAGTGTTTACAAACCAAAGATAGGGCCTCGTCCCCTATTTTTCGCGTATTTTCCCTTCCCGATCTAAGATAAGTAGTTGCTAGACTACTTGTAATTGCTCGAAAAATTGTTAATCACTCACTACTAATCCTTATCCCTGTCATATAGTTGATAAGTTGAATATTGTTTATCATCTTGTAAATCTCATCTCCATCTTTATCCTACTAACCTCTATCGTTGCCCCCGGGAGCATGTACGGGTCAACACCGTACAGTACGTTTACCTGGGTCATCATTATTGCGCCACCCGTTCAGTATGTTTCCATCATTTATATTATTGCACTTACACCGCAATAGTTCAGTACGTAATTCGGCGACATACCGTGCGCGTGACTCATAATCCCATATCGTCCACCATCCATCCTAGTATAAATTAATCTTAATCTTATAATTGTGGAAACAGACAATACAGTGAATTTATTAACCTTAAACTGACTTTCATCTCTTATCTCATCCTTTATCTCTATCTTAACCCAACCCCGAACAAATGCTATATTATTTACCGAATAATGCAAAGTTGATTTTAGTCAGTTTTTATAATATTTTTTTTGCGATGGGTTTTGTTCCCCAGCAGTGGCGTAATATCACTATAATACCTATACCTAAGCCCGGCCGGGATCCTCAGTCTGACTTCGTTGCGACCTATTTCTATGATTTCCTGTGTGTGTAAAATACTACATAATATATTAATTAAAAGAGTAGAATGGTTTATTGAACATAATAACATGTTATCGGCCGATACTATTGGTTTTCGCAGAGGGCGCTCCATTTTAGATAATTTGTCTTACTTGGTGTTGAGAATCCAACTAGGATTTTCTAAAAAACAATCAACGATCGTTTGCTTCGTCGACATTGATAATGCGTACAACAATGTAAATTTAAAACGTTTGTTATATATTTTAGATAGTATAGGGATAGGTAATAAAATATGTACGTACCTACGGTGTTCTTTAAAAGAGAGAAACTTAAGTATTGAGACAGATAATAACTCAGTCATAAGTAGGAGATGTTGTTTCGGTTTGGCTCAAGGCGATCCCTTTTCCCCGCTTTTATTTAATATCTTAACAATAGAGATTTGCAAGTCAATCAATAATGTCTTTATATCACAGTACGCAGATGACTTCGTGCTATATGTAACATGTAGTAATATAGAAGAAGGAAGACACCAATTACAATTAGCTTTAAATCAATTTGTTAATATTCTTGCTCTTGCCGGGTTAGAAATTTCAGCACTCAAAAGTAAAATTTGTATTTTCCAAAATAAATTTGTACGGGACCCTGTGTCTCTAGTTTTTGGTGGTATCGCTTTAGAAGTAGTCGACTGTGTAAAATATTTAGGTATTTGGTTAGACAGGAAGTTACGATGGCCTAAACAAATAAATGAAGTAAGAGAAAAAGCGTCAAAAGTGCTTAATGTTTTTAAAGTTTTAGCGGGACAGGTTGGGGCATTCATCCAACTAATTTAAGGCGTTTATACATATCGTGTATTCGTAGCAGACTAGATTATGCAAGTTTCCTTTATGGTAATAGTTGTAAGACACATACAAGCAAGCTGGATAAAATACAGAATGAGTGTATGCGGGTAATAGGTGGGTTTATCAAAACGACACCTATACACGTTATGGAGTGCGAACTACACCTACCGCCTTTAAGTGTACGAAGACATTACCTGGCCGGAAAATATTGGTTAAAAGCGAAATCCTTTTCTAACCATAAGTTTATTAACATTTTGAACGACTTAATTCTTTTTAGTCAAAATTCTTATTGGAGGTGCAAAGAAAAGCCCATTTTATTTTTAGTTCATAGTTACCTTAAAGATACTGCTGCACATGTTAGTACACAATTAGATATGTTTGCACTTAACACCTGGGTCAGCAATGTGGATATTTCGAATATAATTAAGTTTAACATAGATGCCGTAAGTAACGCTAAAAGAAGTTATAATACGTTGGCCTTACAACAATTGTGTAATAGTTTTATTAAAAACACATATTCAAATTATTATAAAATTTATACGGACGGTTCGAAGGAAAGTAATTGTGGCGGATTGGCTATTTATGACCCGCAAGCTGGTAGTTCAGTGAAACTACGTATTGACTCAAACATCTCCATAACGTTGATAGAATTGATAGCAATATCAGAAGCAATTTCATAATATGTATTCAATCTTTTCAGCCGGGCAAATACGTTGTTCTAACAGACTCCAAGAGTGCACTACAACACATTGCTCGATGCACCTCGAATAGTCGAGGCACACCGATAGCATACAGCATCTTGGAGCACTTTCCACATTAGCCACCAAAAATTATACAATAGTATTGCAATGGATACCTTCACACGTAGGCTTAGCAGGAAATGAAGAGGCAGACTACCTCGCTAGACAAGCATTATCTGATGGTATCCCTATGGTTTGTTTGTCCTATTATACCGACGTTTTTTATATGATTAGGATTAAATGTAGAAACATGTGGAACGAATATTTTGATGAGCGCTCTCTAGTAAAAGGCATATGGTATAAAACAATCCAAAACAATTTGTCCCGTTCTCCTTGGTTTATTAATTCAGAACTGTCTAGACATACCATAGTAACGGCTATGAGGCTGCGTTCCGGACATATCCCATTGAATAGTTTTGCGTACCTAATGGGCAAAGTTGCTTCTAAGAATTGTACGGACTGTGATTTTATTGAAGACGTTTTTCATATTTTAGTGGAATGTGTTCGGAACAAAGCAGAGAGGTTATCTTTTGGGCTTGCTTACGGCATTAGCTTGCACGACACTGGTGTATGTAACAGTATTCTTGCTATCCCCTTGTCAGAGGAAGCGAGATTCGTATATAAAATGGTTGATTGTGGCCTAAAACGTAGATAAAATGTGAATATGTAAGATGTATGTAACTATGGGGATGACAATGATCATGCATGATCAAATCCTCTTTTTTCAATAAAGATGTGCTTTAATGTACGAGTATAAAATTTACAGGGACACTTTTGAAAGAACTCATCTCAATATCAATCTGCCTAGCCTTTTCCCAACTATGTTGGGGTCGGCTTCCAGTCTAACCAGATGCAGCTGAATACCAGTATTTCACATGGAGCGACTGCCTATCTGACCTCCACAACCCAGTTACTGG
This sequence comes from Dicycla oo, assembly GCA_948252095.1. Classification (NCBI taxonomy): domain Eukaryota; kingdom Metazoa; phylum Arthropoda; class Insecta; order Lepidoptera; family Noctuidae; genus Dicycla; species Dicycla oo. The sequence goes on from OX411714.1 coordinate 34,549,808, forward strand.
GTAATACGATAACCCCTTGGTAAGACTGGTTGTCAGACTTTCGGGCTTCTGACGTCTAACGACTGTCAAAGATCCTCGAATGACAGCCGGGACCAACGGCTTAACGTGCTTTCCGAGGCACGGAGGAGTCTCGGTATGAAAGACCAACCCCGGCAAGCGTAGCTTAACCTGATGGATCGATCCGTGCGGCTGTTATTACTTAGCCAAGAACTCAGCTAATGAATAAAAACATTCTTGTAGCAACCACTTCCGCAACGCAACACAAAATTTATTGAAGGGTAGTTGAGTAATTGACCTAGGCAACGCATTGTAAATTAGGGGAGCCATGTAAAAGCAGCTCCGCCGAAAAAGTTCTAGCTTAGGAACGGGCATTTCAAAATCTAAATGTGTAATTTTCCTTTTATTTGTGTTAGGTATCTTTCCGTTCAAATAGTTCAAGATTGGACTTCACAAACCTGGCAATTTCGTAAATATAAATGCATGGGACAGTCAATAGATTGTGCGATTTGAATATAGGCCTGCATGAGTCAGACCACTGCATTTTGAATATTGCACGAATACACTTTTTTTGGGCGATGGAAATCTTCGCCATTTCGGAAGAGTTTCCCCACATAACTATACCGTATCTTATTACTGAACAGACGTATGCGTGATACACCATTATGGCGGTACGCGATGATAGTTGATGATAGTTGATGAAGTTTCTTACCGAAAGTTTTTAACAAATTAATTTAATTATATAAATAAAATAAAATAAAAATATTTTTTTTTTATTTCAGACCCAACCGAATCCATAGAATGTTAGTACAGAAAAACTTATGAAACTAGTGTTAGTAGATGAAAAACATAGTATTTATATTTTAGCTCCTAATGTGGGTATTGACCCAGTGTTGGACGTAACGCGTGTCCAGCTGCAGAGCGCCGCGGCACATCGCTTGCGAAGCACGGCGTGGAAGCCGTCAACGTGTGCATCCGCAAACATGCCCGACGCACTGCACCAGCGCGGCAGCCCCAACAACGCCCTGATCGCATTGTTATATTGGACGCGCAGGGCGCTGAATGATTTTTGCGTATAATGAGCCCACAGGCAGCTCGTATATAGTGATGAGCAATGCGCTCTGAACAGTGTTATTTTCACTTGCGCATTACAACGTTTAAACCTGTGGGCTATCATGTTCGCTCTGATAGACAGCGCCCTACGCTCCCTGTCCATATCCATATCGTCACGTAGGAGGTCAGTGACTATGTGCCCAAGATATTTAAAACAGGTGACCACTTTCATGGGTGTTCCGTTCAAAGTCACGGGAGGAACCAGGTCTGGTGACTTGGTACCTGCTTTAAATACCATGAGCTCACTTTTTGCGACATTATATTTGAGGCCATGACTAGCCACGTACGTCTCACACACATTTACTAATTTCCTTAGTCCCCCGATCGTTGGGCTCAGTAGCACCATGTCGTCTGCATAACTCAGATTATTTACACAAACATTGTCTATATGACAGCCGACATGCATGCTGCTGAGCTCAACGATTAGCGCATTCATATATAGATTAAACAAAACTGGGGATGACAATCCACCTTGTCTCACTCCACATTGCATTGTATATGGATCCGATAAGATGCCAGCCCACCTTACATAATTGACCTGACTCTGATACCAAAACTTTAGGATATCAATTATCTCACCAGGTAAATTGGTTTCCTTAAGCTTATCCCAGAGTTTATCATAAGTAACAAGGTCAAAAGCTTTAGAGAGGTCTAAATAACACGCATAAATAGGCGTTTTTCTACTCGTGTAGTACTCAACAGTGTGCTTTAGGCTCAGTATAGCACTCTCTGTAGAAAATTTAGCTCGAAAACCAAACTGAGCATCGTGTAGGTGTATAAACTCTGTTAGCTGAGCCTCAAGCACACTGTCTAGAACCTTTGCACTAACGGTAGCCAGTGAGATCGGCCTATAATTAGATTTGGCCGAGCAATCTCCCGTCTTGTTCTTTATTATGGGAGTAACTATCGTTTTCGTTAGTTCACTTGGTAGGTAGGAGTGTCCAATGCACAGATTAAAAAACATCGATAAAAGTCTAGAGATGTGTGGCCCTGCATTTTGCAGATGTTCGACGCTGAGCCCGTCATGTCCCGGTGATTTCCCACCTTTCATATTTCTCAAAATAAATCGTATGTCCTTGGTACTCACTTTTAGTCTGATGTTTTCACACACGGGGTCAGCGTCCAGCATCCACTCGGAAGCTCCTAAAGGGGATTCCACGGTGAAGTGCTCTTTAAACATGTTCGCGATCATCATTGTGTCCGTGACACCCTCGACACTCAAAGGAACGCCAGGCCTGATGTTCAGTTTATTGGTATGTTTCCAAAACTCCCGAAATTTATTATTCGCATGTAGCGTCGCTAGCCGATCCATCCTTATCTGCTCCTGATGTTGTTGGCACCATTTAAGTTTAGCTTTGAAAATCTTTCTGCTACAACACATTGCTTCACGAATGAAACCTGCTTTAGGTTTACCAAACAGTAACCAGTTTTGAAATTCAAGCCTGGCCACTCTATGAGCTTCGCCTACATACTTATTCCACCCCATAATTTGTTTTTTCCTACCGCTCGAACCCACCCTATAGCTAGACTCTGAAGCCTCACTAAGCGCTGAGACAATACTAGTATACAAATTATCTAAGACTTGTCTGTGCTCCACATTATTACACCGCTTATCACAGCAGTCTCCTAATTCCATTGGAAAGTCAATTTTTCTTAACACTTTATTGCAAAGATTTGTATACATACCAATTTGTTCAGGTTTTCTTTCACCCCAAGTCACTTTACTTCTAGGTCCTATTGGAATAACATTTTTAGAATTAAATATACTGAAATTACACTTAACGGACACAGGATAGTGGTCAGACCAGTACACATTATAATCAACCCAGATGTCAGGAACAGAGGGCCACGCTGCACTAGTAACAATTATGTGGTCTAACCAACGCTTACAACCATGCGCTTCACTTACAAAAGTGTGCGTATTAGAGTCCACCCCAATCTTAACAATGTCGGCACATACCCAGTCCAGATCATCACAAAAACCGAGTAGCTCATTATAGAAGTTCTCATTTGGATGTGCATTGAAGTCCCCAAGAATATAAACATAGTCTATACCACATTCTTCAATTATAGCATGTATAGCGCCCATACACTGGGTTAGCTCAGTCATATTTTCCACACAGTCTGTAGGCATGTATACCGATACACACAGTATGGGACGATCACTAGTCGCTATTTTGATTGCACATATCCTAGGGTTATCACATTCAATTACCGACACTGACGGGAACGAACTTTTACGCCACAATAAAGCCGTTCCTCCATGAGGTCTGCCACGCAGTATTCCAGCAGATGTGTTCACTGCTGAAGTTCCAGTGTAGCCAAAGTCGGGATTGATACTGCTGAGCCATGGCAAGTCATAAGGCAGTAGCCATGTCTCTTGAAGAGCAATTATGTCTGACCCCAGCATTAGACGCCTGACATCTTCAATCGATCTCTTAACATTTTTACAGTTAAATGTAGTGAAAATACAACTGGTATTGTTCTTATCCATTTAAATTATATGACTGGTTGCAAAACATTTTCAACGCATGTATTATTCGATACCTTTCCAGCGTTGCCACGGCTAAATTCTACAAAACGTCGATACAGGATCCCATCAGGCCAAAAATTCTCATCCATAAACATGCTCAACCGGTGCCTCGGTACGGAAATCTTAAAGGCATTGTAGTCTCTTAGAGACTTCATATTAATTTTCTGTAGGTGTACACGCAACTGTCTTACTAAATATATGATCAGAGATGTCACTTTCAGTAGTACTCTTATCCACATTATAAATAAATAAAGGTACCTTAATATTTGCCGGTTTGAATTTTCCTTCAGGTTCAATGACTGCCGTTCCTTTCTGTCCCACAAACTTATTCTTCAACCGATTTTTCTGAACAAGTGTCCATTGTTCAGCAGGTTCCACTTTTTTCCACTGATTGGGTTTGTTGACTATACATATCAAGTTATTAATTACGTATTGTGAGTTAAAGTGAACATTAACCGATAAATATACCGTAGGAGTGTTATCTTGAGAAGCAAACTCAGTTTAGATGTAAAAAAAAAAAAGTTATAATCAAAGTGGCAGTGCATAAACAGTTAAAAGTATTCTACAAAATTAATACCTTCATACAAACAAAAATTACCACGAAAAATTCTAAATCACATCAGTAAAGTTTGTGTTAAGTGTTAAGCAGTGATATTAAATACTTTCTATTGTGATATAACTAGGGTGAACAATAAGGGGTGACGGTTTTTTTTCCTCTACAATTTGAATTTCTTGTCAGCGCTCCATGCGGACAGCAGCTGAACTAAAGCCTAGAACTGTTTTATCGACTTCAGTTAACACATTAACTGCTGAATTATTTGGCGAATTTGCTCCAAGTGCTGCTTTATGATACACTAAACCCTGTGCGGCAAACGCTCATGCGCGCCCAAAAAATACTTCGTGTGGTGCTATGAGCGCGCAAGCGCGGTTGAAGAAACTCTACCCAGTGCGGCTGGGCGCATATGTGCGGCGTTACAAACTTGTCCCAAGTGCGGCGAGACGCTTATGTGTGTTTGAAAATTTTCGAGTTTTATGAGTCATAAAACAATTACGCCAATAACAATAGAGATGCACAAAAAACCCACAGGTGCGGCGCGCCGCATTCGAAGGATAGTTATATAAATTGTATGGACGCGCATAAGCGCCGCCAGCACATGGTGAACGTTCGAAAATCACGCATGCGCGTTGCCCGCACAGAACGTGTTAAGGGACGTCTAGTGACAAATAGCTAAACTATGAGTGGAACCAAAACGTCACTGTGAGACGCGCACGCGCGTGTTCGACCTCCGATATGAACTTGGATGATAGTGTTGCAAATTTCACTCTAGATGGCACTGTATGCAGTATGCCAGATTTATCAGATGATGATCTAGATTTAATTACTCAATTAAAGCAACAGATTGAGGAGCTTACAATTAAATTATGTGGTGCAAATGGAGAAATAGACACATTACGCCTAGAAAACGCAAACCTGAAGAAGGAAATTGAAAATCTAAGTCGGAAGAATTTGCTCTATAGACAAATAAGTCCATCTAAGTCTCCAACACCTAAAAAAATGTCGAAAAAGCACTCAAAACAAGCGGGGTGTAAAAATAAAGAAACGCAAACTGATTCGGACAAAACAGTGACAGATAAACTGACTAAAAAAGATGATGGACAGAAAACTATCAGTACACATTCCAGTCCGCAGATGGCGCCGCAAACTGCGAATGTGCAAGGAACAAAGCAGAATACACAAACAAACGACAATAAATTGAAAAATAACCTTTGTATATTTAGTATTAATAAAACTAACAAGAATATATTAAATTTAGCAGAGGATTATTTTCAGGACAGATATCAAATATGTCATTATCTTACACCGGGCGCAGGTATTATACATCTTTTACGTGGTATACAGTCAAAACTCAGATATTACACTAAGAATGATTTCTGTATAATTATGATCGGCGAGGAAGATTTTAGAAGTACAAAATGTTATTTTGAGATAATAACATACATGAAGAATACCTTGCTTGATATAAAGAACACAAATATAATTATTACATTGCCAACTTTCAAATGTAATAATAACTTCAATATTTTATATAATTCAAGACTAGAAATTTTCAACAACATGCTATATATGGACAATCTTTCACATCAATACTCATACATCCTGGACTCTAATTTGAACCTAAGCTATCATCATTCTACGTATACAAGATCGGGAGCTTTAATTAAAAGACTACGCCGTGAGAACTATCTTTGAGGACTTGTACAACTGGAAATTTTAGAAGAAAATACGCTTAACACAATAAATGAGCCAAAAGAATTGTTTTTTCTCTAATAAATATATTAACATTCTACACCAAAATCTTGCAGGTTTGTTAAATAAATCAAGTGCACAAATGAACTTTGTGATAAAAATATAAATGTGGATGTAGTATGTATTACCGAGCATTTCATCATGAAGGGTTTCGAAAACCAACTATGCATAACAAACTACAGTTTGGCTGCATGTTATAGTAGACAAGATAAAAAGAGAGCGGGAGCATGCATTATTATTAATAATTGTCAACAATGGAAAGAAATACCTCAAATAGCAAGATTGTCAACACCAGGGGTTTTTGAGTGTTGTGGTGTTGAGCTGATTAGATATAAATTGATAGTCATATGTCTCTACAGAGTACCAAATCCTAAGAATATAACTGAATGTTTTAATAAACTTGAATTGTTACTCAAAGATTTATCCAACCGATTTAATAAGAATATTGTAATTGCAGGCGATTTTAATATCGATATTTTAAAACTGAATGGAAATTCAGTTGAACTGGAGTGTATGTTACTTATGTTAAATTACAACTTAAAACTACAACCGACTCGAATGGCTAGCAAGACCTGTATAGATAATTTTGCGCATATTTTTAAAAGGAATTGTAAAACGGACGTGTTGGAGTTTGCATTGTCAGACCATACAGCACAGCTGCTTCAATGTCCAGTACCCACTGTATGTAGAATAAAATACTGGCATATAACTAGAAGGGATTATTGCAACGAAAATATTGTGAAATTTAAAAACTGTTTACAGTCTTAAATTTTCGGAGATTTATCTTACGGAGGATCCTAATTTGGCGTACAATGAATTTATCAGCACATTTAAATTGTTTTACGATTTATGCTTACCGTTCAAGGAAATCAAAATCAACACATTTGTTAAACCTAAATGGCTATCAAATGGCGTTAAATTGTGCAGTAAGAAAAAAAGAAAACTCTTATGGCAATTTAGATTGAATCCTAACCAAGAAAATAAAAAGTTTGACAACGTGGTTGCGCCGAATTACTCGGTCAGCGAGTGTTGGGATTGCATTCACTCATCATTCGCGTGTGTGACCGCTATGTCCGGCGGCCATTCATTTCGTTTGTCGATCGCCGCTCCGCATCCACGTTGCTCAAAAAAAACTGCTCCGACGCGCCGCCATATTTGTCTTTCGTGCCAATAAAAAACCGCTAAACTTCGCTTGCATGCTCGCAACCTGCCGCGATTATAACTCAAAAACCCGCTTAACTGGACGTGAATATCTATCGCTTGTGCACGCTGCTTCAAGTGTCTCCAAGAAGCATTCTTCAGGACCTCGTGGCGGCACTGCAGGTGAGTGGATTTGCTTTCCTTAGCTCTCGTCTGGGGGGTTATTCGGCATACCATATTACCTCGCCCGCTCATATATAATTCTCCCGCATTATTGCTAAGTTCGCCCCGCATTTCTTTTCCGACTACCGCACCGCATCACCATAATTTTGTTCCATTTCGAGTCGGACTGAGCCAGTACATACCTTATAATATAATCCCTATCTCCCTACCTAAGTATTCCTTACATAATTACGTTTATAACTGTGCTTTGTTCGAGTAAATTACCTACGCATCTTTAACATAACGAAGAAGTCACGTACGTGTATCGTGCCGTGCTTCGAGTGACTTATCGACGTAGCGAGTGGATAATAAGTCCGATCTATTCAATTTAACGTTTTTGACTAGTAATAATCGGATTTACTTGTTCAATAATCCATAGCTAGCGCATTTTCTATAAGTTTTAACTCGAACAACGGGAACTTAGGGACGCCACAAAATGGCGTCGGAAGCAAAATTGAAAATGATCATTGCAAAAAAAGAAACTATTTTCGAAAAAATCAATGACTTATTCAAGATTGCAAAGAAAATTATTCCATCAAATATTGATACTAGAAGTAAACAAGAATTTCTAGCCGCTTCTTCGAATATCGAAAAATTATATAATAACTTTAACGATCTTTGTGATCAACATAATACGTTATTATTAGAAATAGACCCTGATTGTAAAATATGTTTTAGTAATTGGAGCTCTTTCGAAACATTATTTTCAGAAATTCAATATAAACGTAATACCTTATTAGAATCTAACCGCGCGAAGGTAGATAAGCCCGCGGGCGAATCTTATTTTTGCCGCTTACCGCCATTGGAATTAATAAGTTTTTCTGGCCAGCCGGAAAGTTGGCCACTCTTTTACCAATGCTTCAAAACTAATGTTCATGACAATAAAAATCTAACTAATGATCAGCGTGTACAGTATTTAGTAAGCAAATTAAATGGCAGCGCTAAAAATGTATTCGCGGGAATAGTTCCTAATGAGTCTAACTATCTTACGATATGGAATTCGTTGATGACAAAATACCAGGACAAGAGGTTACTAGGGTCTATGTATTTAAATAATATACTCGACATAAAACCGACCTCGGGTTCACCCGGTCAATTAAATAATTTGATTGAAAAGGTTCATTCATCTTGGTCCGCGTTAAGACAGTTAGACATTAGCGATTTATCCGATTTCATATTTACTCATCTTGTTTTAAAAAAGTTAGATTCGCAAGTACTACAAAGTTTCGAGTTATCCGTCCGCGACAAAGATATACCCACAAGTGATGATTTAGTAGATTTCGTACGGCATCACATAAAGGTTCTTGAACGAATAACTGTTGCTCGTCAGAACCCATCACCTCAAAATAATCAGGGGAATAATTTACAAAATCGATCGCGTTCTTCTGCATCGAAAACTTCGCATAGTTTTGCAGTAACAGAAAAGGAGGTTAGTAATATACCTTCTTGTATTTTTTGTAAAAACTCGCAACATACTCATTTATACGAGTGTTCAGAATTCAAAAAATTGGATGTGAAAGATCGCTTTAAGTTCATTAAAGATAATAAAATGTGCATCAATTGTTTTAGTAGTAAACATTCAACCTTTAATTGTGGTTCTACAAACACTTGTAAACATTGTAATAAAAAGCATCATTCATTGCTGCATTTTAATAATCGCGAGTTAATTCCACAACAATCTCAACCTAATACGTTAGGAGCCTCGACCTTGTCGGGTGCAAGCGCACCGAATAGCGGAGCCCAGTCAGTGTGTATGCATGTAAACACAGCCGCGCCGCCGCCGGTCGTGACATGTTCGTGTGCCGAGTTGAAAGAATGTACCAATTCTACCAATTCGATCGCGTTGACGTCGCGTAATAATACAAATGTACCTTGTGACCAGTTGAATACATCAGTGGTTTTACCAACGGCACAAGTTTATGTTCCGATAAATGGAAAACGCTTTGTCATAAGGTGTTTAGTAGACAGTGGTTCTCAAAATAACCTTATCACTCTCGCATGTTGTAGAAAATTAAAACTAAATGTTCAACCGCTTGTTAACTCATCTTTAAAATCAGTAGGTACAGTTTCCACTCCCATTAAGGGATACGTGTCGCTTACAATACAATCGCGCGTAAGTGACGCTCAATACGAATTGACAATGTTAGTGATTGATCATATAGCTGATCCGTTACCTGTTCGCGCGGTACAAAGGTCCATGATGGATCATTTCAAGAGTTTACCGCTGGCAGATGAATGCTGGGATGTACCTGGGAACATAGACGCGATTCTTGGTACGCAAATGTTCGCATTTGTTTTGCTCGGAAAAAAGGTTATACCAGCATCTATCTCTCAATCAGCTGATTCTGCGGTCAATGCTCGCTTCATACCTCATGCTTTAGAAACCACGCTTGGCTACATTGTCATGGGTGAGATACCTTCTGTCAATAAACATGACAGTGTAGCCTGGTCCTTCGGCCCATTAGTAGACAACTTAAATAATATAATTTTAAAATTCTGGGAAATAGAGGAAGTACCTACTGCTAACAAAAAAAGCCCGGAATATCAAGAGTGTGAAGATTTTTATAAATCGACCGTTTCACGAAATTCATGTGGGCGATATATTGTGTCGTTACCTTTTAAATGTGAACCTAAGTCTTTAGGTAACTCCTTCATTCACGCTCAGCGTAGATTGTCTGCGCTAGAGCGCAAGTTAAATTCGCTTCCCGCATTACGTCAAGCGTATAACGACGTAATTAATGATTATATAGATAAGGGTTATCTTTCGGAAATACCTTATTCTTTGTCCGCTATAAATGAAGGCTACTTCATCCCGCACCACGCTGTTGTACGGCCTGACAAGTCGACAACAAAAACCCGTATTGTTTTAGATGCAAGCGCTAAAACGGATAGCGGCAAGTCGCTCAACGACTTGTTGCATACAGGGCCTAATTTGCAGGCAGACTTATTTTCGCTTTTGCTTAATTTTAGATATTTTAAGGTCGCAATAACCGCTGATATACGTCAAATGTATCTTCGAATTTCATTGTCAGATGACGATCGTAAATATCAAAAAATATTATATCGCTTTAATGATACCGAGAGTATTCGTATTTTTCAATTTAACTCTGTGGCATTCGGCCTGCGCTCGAGTCCATTTTTGGCGATGCGTACCGTCCGTCAATTGGCGGAGGACTATCGCAAGCGCTTTCCTCTCGCGGCAGATGTCGCCATGAGAGAACTGTACATGGATGATTTAACCACTTCTGTACCCTCTGTCGAAGATGGTATTCGTTTAGCGGACGAGCTGCTCGCTTTATTCAAGGTCGGCGGATTTGATCTCGTCAAATGGGCGAGCAACTCACCGGTACTTCTCGCTCACTTGCCGGAGTCGTATCGTGCGGTGATCGAGTTCACAGATGATGATGACACACTGAAGGTTTTAGGTTTAAAATGGATACCTACTTCTGATGTGTTCTCGTTCTCCACATCCTCCGCGACTACCTGTAATACTAAACGTGCTATATTGTCTACTATTGCTCGCTTATTTGACGTGCTAGGGTTCGTCGCACCTGTCATTCTTTATGCCAAACTGCTAATACAGGATCTTTGGCTTGCTAAAGTGGGGTGGGATGAAGAGCCCCCGGAAATCATTACTGAACGTTTCGCTAATCTGAAATCGGAATTACCGTTATTATCTAATTTACAAATACCTCGCCACTTAGGTGTCGCGGCCGGCTGTGTAGTAAATTTACTAGGCTTTGGAGACGCTAGTATGAAGGCTTACGGCTGCGTCCTATACCTGCACATAACGAACCCTAACGGTAATATATCCATTCATTTAGTGTGCGCTAAGTCCAAAGTGGCTCCGCTAAAGACTGTTTCGTTGGCAAGGCTTGAATTGTGCGCCTCTCTGCTTCTGGCTAAACTTCTCAAACAAGTACATACGGTTTTTGATAATCGCTATCGTATAAAGGAGATTTTCGCTTTCAGTGATTCTACGATCGCTCTGTCATGGATTCATTCATCTCCACACCGGTGGCAAGTATTCGTGGCCAACCGTGTGACTGAGATACAGGAAAATTTATCTCCTGACCGCTTTTTCCACATAAACGGGATAGAAAATCCCAGTGATTGTTTGTCGAGAGGTTTATTACCCTCGCAACTCCTTAATCATCCGCTGTGGTGGCACGGTCCACCTTGGATTTGCCATCCAATCGCTGAATGGCCAATCGCACCATTCAAACCGTCCTGTGTTAAAGGTTCTATACCTGAAGCAAAGAGTTCTGTTACTCTAACAGTCATTTCTGATTTGGATACTTCGATACTTCTGGAGCTAGCTCTCAGAGTCTCGTCTTGGAAAAAATTATTACGTATTCTGGTATATGTCTTGCGTTTTCTACGTAAGATACCTCCCGCTCCGGTAATTCAGGTCTCTGACCTTGAAACCGCTGAACTCGTGATTCTTCGCGAGTTGCAAAGAAAACACTTTGCTGATGAAATAAAAAATATTAAAAAGGGTAGATTACCTTCGCCTTCTTTAAGAAAGCTCGATCCGTTTGTAGATGACAACGGATTGCTCCGCGTGGGTGGTCGACTGACAAATGCTCATATACCTTATGAAAGTCGGCATCCATTGTTGCTTCCTCGTCGACATCGCTTAGTCGATTTACTAATAGATGATTGTCATCGATCCAATTGTCATACTGGTTCACATCTTCTTATGTCTTTGTTAAGGCAACGATATTGGATCATTTCCGCTCGAAATATTATTCGCCAACGCATACGCCAATGTAACTTCTGCTTTAAGGTTGCGCCCTCACATCCTACGCCTATGATGTCAAGTTTACCCCTTCTCGAGTGCAAGAAGCTAAGGCCTTCACTCACACTGGCGTGGATTACGCTGGGCCTATAAATATTACCATCACGCGAAAGAGGGGCGTTAAAAGCCAAAAGGCGTACATTTGTCTTTTCGTGTGTTTGACTACCAAAGCCATACACATTGAAATTGCCTCAGACTTAAGTTCAGAAACGTTCCTTGATGCTTTCAAGCGTTTCCTATCTAGGCGAGGGCCGGTATCTGTTCTCTATTCCGATAACGGAACAAATTTCATCGGTGCAAAGCGTCAATTGGACGAATTATACACTTTCCTTTCTTCTAAAGATACATCTACCGCATTTCAAACTGAATTAAATAATCGTAAAGTAACATGGCGTAATATCCCTCCTCGCTCTCCTCACTGGGGAGGAATTTGGGAAAGCAACATAAAATGCATAAAAACTCATTTATATCGTTGCATTGGGCAACAATTACTGTGCTATGAGGAATTGTTGACAGTATTAACTCAAATTGAGAGCGTCTTAAATTCTCGTCCATTGTGTGCGCTGTCTGACCAGCCGCATACGATTCTAACTCCTGCGCATTTTCTAAACACAACCCCTTTGCAGTCGTTGCCTGCTTGTGAGGTTGACGCATCTGTAAGCCTTCATAATAGAAAAAACCTATTAGACAGTTTAGTCCAAAGCTATTGGAAAAAATGGCATATAGATTATTTGCATACACTTCAACTGAGGCAAAAATGGAATACTCCTGAGGTACCTATTCAGCCGGGTTTACTTGTTCTCATCCACCAGGATGATTCACCGCCGCTTCGCTGGCCTACCGGCATTGTTGAACAAGTATACCCGGGTAAAGATGGAATCGTGCGAGTAGCATTAGTACGCACTACAGCAGGGACGTTCAAACGCCCCGTCGTTAAGTTGTGTCCCCTTCCTTCACAATAATTTAAACTTAGTCTATCAATTAGCACAGTTATAAATTCGTTAATCTTAAGAATATAATTTAGTATAGATATACCTGTAATTTAATACACACCTTCAATATTAACTTCTCGTAACCTTTAACTTTATGTCAATCCATTTGATCTTGCTCCGCTTTAATCTAAAATCCTTTCCTTATCCTTTCTTTTGTTTCGAAAATCCTACGGATTTCCAAAGGGGGGAGGATGGTTGCGCCGAATTACTCGGTCAGCGAGTGTTGGGATTGCATTCACTCATCATTCGCGTGTGTGACCGCTATGTCCGGCGGCCATTCATTTCGTTTGTCGATCGCCGCTCCGCATCCACGTTGCTCAAATAAAACTGCTCCGACGCGCCGCCATATTTGTCTTTCGTGCCAATAAAAAACCGCTAAACTTCGCTTGCATGCTCGCAACCTGCCGCGATTATAACTCAAAAACCCGCTTAACTGGACGTGAATATCTATCGCTTGTGCACGCTGCTTCAAGTGTCTCCAAGAAGCATTCTTCAGGACCTCGTGGCGGCACTGCAGGTGAGTGGATTTGCTTTCCTTAGCTCTCGTCTGGGGGGTTATTCGGCATACCATATTACCTCGCCCGCTCATATATAATTCTCCCGCATTATTGCTAAGTTCGCCCCGCATTTCTTTTCCGACTACCGCACCGCATCACCACAACGAATTTTCCCAGATCTATCCATAATAAAATAGCTGTAACGTTGCACGTTATTTCTATCAATTAATTTCTAACAAAAATAACTCGTTTACTCAAATAACAGGCAACACTACAATTATAATGGATCTTGAGGGAATAATAGTAGCAACACTCCAGCTACGTTCTGATTGGCTATGTTTCCCTTCCACAAAATATTGCTAGAACCATCCAACCTCGGGCTATATAAACCCCGGGAGCTCATTTGAAGAAAAAACGCAGCTGAAGAAACCATTGTTTCAAAACCTTCACGACAGTTATTTGTTATTCAAGTACCAATTAATTTTAACTTCTAAGTAATAAATAATACCTAAGTGTTGTGAAAAACCCCAGACGGGGTTCCTTGCTTCCTTCCTTCTTACCTTCCTATACTACGAACAACAACAACACCGGTGCCTGCATCACCCGCGCAGACGCGTCTACGTGCGCTGCGGGAAACTCGAGGCCCGGAGGCGGTTACTAATACTGCCACCGCCGTCGCCGCAGGGGAGTGGCTGGACGACGCTGCCGCAGCGCTACGGGACCCTGGACCACAGATATCCAGTTCCCGATACCTACGTCTGGAGGCTCTGCAGGACAGTAGTGTTCTATAGACGGTTCTAACTTACACGTACGCTCGATATCTTACCCACGCCCGGCTCAACCGGCTTTGTACCTAGTCAATCTATCTTAATTAAATCTAATCTTTGTAACGTAATTCTTCTTTTAATTTCTTCCATGTAACGCTCAAAACGTTACAGTAGTTTGAAAATAACAATAAATTCCAAACAGCGCGTGCGTCACCGCGTCGTCAGTGCGCTCGGCCGGACGCCGCCGGCCGATATTCTTTCATTCGTCCATTCAAGGTCAACGAGGCGGGGCTAGAGAGCGCTTCTATTTTATGAGTGCAAGCAAAAATGAACTTAGTGGTGGTCAGGCAGAAGTATCCGTGATAGTACGAAACACCTCCATTATTAAGAGATTTTCTCCTACTACCATTTTTGCACTCCAAAATGGAACAAAACGGCATAGCTACGGAAAAATAAATTTGTCGCGAGACTGCAACTCGACGCGATGTTGGAGCTCGACTGGGACCATAGTTTAAGATCTGTGGGGACCAAGCAAGCGATACTGCGCTTATTTGTGATACGCGTGCCACGCCTACTTTGCACTTCCACTGTTTTTTATGTTCCGTGCTGAGAACCTTGTTTTGAGACGTTTTCTCTTTGACACCACACCCGTAGCTCGTATCAATAAGCCAGGCCGTCACACTTACACGTATTGAAAAGTACTGAACCGATTTCGATGAAACTCACTGTGCCCTAAGTTGAAGTAAATGTAAGCGAACAAAAAAAAAAGAACGGTCACGATCCGATTAATAGTTTCGGAGAAATGCGTGGACAAACATACATATATACAAACATACATCTATGAAATTTTGTATATTTTTTTGGAAGCCCTAATAGATCATCATAATTATGTGAATATCTCGCAGTTACAATAATATTACATACATACGTATCGAACTGAAACTGCTTTTTTTGAAGTCATTAAAAAGGATTAGTAATGAGCGACATACAACTATTTTATTTGTGTTTATTTATTAAATGAATAATTGTTAATCATTAATAATATATTCACCGTCGTTTTCTACTACCATTCGCCATCGATCTGGCAAAGAGTGAATGGTGTCCGCATAGAACTTCGTTGGTTTTGAATTGAAGAAGTCATCTATGTATTGTTTCAAGTGTAGTTCATCGTCAAAGCTTTTTTTCCCGTAAATTATTACTAAGTGATCGGAACAAGCTGAAATCAGTTGGTGCTAAGTCCGGCGAATATGGAGGGTGGGGTATTATATATTTCCCAATTAAGCTCCAATAGTTTTAGCCTGGTACTCTTAGCAATATGCGGCCGGGCATTGTCGTGCAGGAAAAATATTTTGTCGTGTTGTGGACGTTTGCGATGGATGTTAAGCTTCAGTTTTTCGAGTTGATCACAATATACTGTTGCTGTAATCGTAGTATTAGTAGGAAGGAATTCCCAGCTTATTACTCCATGTATATCCCACCAGACAGAAAGCATTACCTTGCGAGGATGTAGATCACCTTTTGACGTTGGTTTTCCCTGTTCTTTACATCTCAGCCACTGGCGCTTGCGTGTGTGATTAACATAAAGAACCCACTTTTCATCTCCAGTGACAAGATGTTCTAACCAATTAAATGTGCGGCGGAAAGATAAAAGTTGTACACAAATCTCAGCTCGGTAGGTCAGCTGATCTTTACTTAATTGATGGGGTACCCAAACACTATATTTGTAAGTCTTTCCCAAACCATGTAAATGATTTTCTATGGTGCCATGAGAGCACTCGAGCGGAACAGCCAAATCGCGTGTAGTTCTTCGAGGATCTTCTTCGATTAATAGTTTTAATTTATCGATATCTATTTCCACGGGGCGCCCAGACCTTAGTTGATCGGTTAAGGAAAAATCGTTATTGCGGAACCGTTGGAACCAGCGCTTTGCTGTTGCTTCGGAGACTGCATCGTGAGCTATCCTTTGACATTATATTACGTGTAGCTTCTGCAGCAGAATGCTCAGATTGAAATTCATATACTCGTAATAAACAATGTCGTACGTGGGTTTTAATATCACTCATTTCTTTGTGAACTTTAACGCACTAACAGCCAAACTACATATCAATAACGCGCATGAGCGCGACTTGCTCTTTATAACCCTCTGCTACAGAACGTTCTCGAACCTTTCCGAAAATTCTAGAAATTATAAACTAAAACGCTCCTTTCTTATTAGCCAACCCGATAACATCCGTACACACAAAAATTGTCTGTATTACGCTTTTAACAAAGGGTGCACAAAATCAATAATAAAATAAAAACGACGCGTTCGTGTTTCGCTGAGCGAGTATAGACCCTTGACTGACTGTCAACACTGTTGTCGCGAGCTGTAGGCATTTATCTGGAGCGGAATGTACCGCGTGAGAAGCTTTCAATTTGTTTTTCGTATAGATGTCTTCATGCAAACAATTTGAAAAAATAAATAAAACAATTAAAAACCATATAATCACAAGCATTTATTTTAAAAAAATCGAATCAAATTCCTATTAAAACAAAACGGCTAAACCGAACGCTAGCTATCAATACTGTTATTTTGATGACGTGTACAGTCTACGACTGTACGCCATCGATAGGCGCGGGCCGCGGGCGCCTCTTACCGCTACAGCCCGGCCGTCGAGAGAATGCGTTCTTGACTCCTGTCAGTTTGATGACGTGTACAGTCTACGACTGTACGCCATCGATAGGCGCGGGCCGCGGGCGCCTCTTACCGCTACAGCCCGGCCGTCGAGAGAATGCGTTCTTGACTCCTGTCAGTTTGATGACGTGTACAGTCTACGACTGTACGCCATCGATAGGCGCGGGCCGCGGGCGCCACTTACCGCTACAGCCCGGCCGTCGAGAGAATGCGTTCTTGACTCCTGTCAGTTTGATGACGTGTACAGTCTACGACTGTACGCCATCGATAGGCGCGGGCCGCGGGCGCCACTTACCGCTACAGCCCGGCCGTCGAGAGAATGCGTTCTTGACTCCTGTCAGTTTGATGACGTGTACAGTCTACGACTGTACGCCATCGATAGGCGCGGGCCGCGGGCGCCACTTACCGCTACAGCCCGGCCGTCGAGAGAATGCGTTCTTGACTCCTGTCAGTTTGATGACGTGTACAGTCTACGACTGTACGCCATCGATAGGCGCGTGCCGCGGGCGCCACTTACCACTACAGCCCGGCCGTCGAGAGAATGCATTCTTGACTCCTGTCAGTTTGATGACGTGTACAGTCTACGACTGTACGCCATCGAAAGGCGCGGGCCGCGGGCGCCACTTACCGCTACAGCCTGGCCGTCGAGAGAATGCGTTCTTGACTCCTGTCAGTTTGATGACGTGTACAGTCTACGACTGTACGCCATCGATAGGCGCGTGCCGCGGGCGCCACTTACCACTACAGCCCGGCCGTCGAGAGAATGCGTTCTTGACTCCTGTCAGTTTGATGACGTGTACAGTCTACGACTGTACGCCATCGATAGGCGCGGGCCGCGGGCGCCACTTACCGCTACAGCCCGGCCGTCGAGAGAATGATGTCTTGACTCTTGTCAGTTTGATCCAATTGACAGCTGTCTCGATGGCCGGACTGTAAAGCCAGAAATTGTCCAATTGACAGCTGTCTCGATGGCCGGACTGTAAAGCCAGAAATTGTCCAATTGACAGCTGTCTCGATGGCCGGACTGTAAAGCCATAAAATGTCCAATTGACAGCTGTCTCGACGGCCGGACTGTAAAGCCAGAAATTGTCCAATTGACAGCTGTCTCGACGGCCGGACTGTAAAGCCATAAAATGTCCAATTGACAGCTGTCTCGACGGCCGGACTGTAAAGCCATAAAATGTCCAATTGACAGCTGTCTCGACGGTCGGACTGTATAGCCAGAAATTGTCCAATTGACAGCTGTCTCGACGGCCGGACTGTAAAGCCATAAAATGTCCAATTGACAGCTGTCTCGACGGCCGGACTGTAAAGCCAGAAATTGTCCAATTGACAGCTGTCTCGATGGCCGGACTGTAAAGCCATAAAATGTCCAATTGACAGCTGTCTCGACGGCCGGACTGTAAAGCCAGAAATTGTCCAATTGACAGCTGTCTCGATGGCCGGACTGTAAAGCCATAAAATGTCCAATTGACAGCTGTCTCGACGGCCGGACTGTAAAGCCATAAAATGTCCAATTGACAGCTGTCTCGACGGCCGGACTGTAAAGCCAGAAATTGTCCAATTGACAGCTGTCTCGACGGCCGGACTGTAAAGCCAGAAATTGTCCAATTGACAGCTGTCTCGATGGCCGGACTGTAAAGCCATAAAATGTCCAATTGACAGCTGTCTCGACGGCCGGACTGTAAAGCCATAAAATGTCCAATTGACAGCTGTCTCGACGGCCGGACTGTAAAGCCAGAAATTGTCCAATTGACAGCTGTCTCGACGGCCGGACTGTAAAGCCATAAAATGTCCAATTGACAGCTGTCTCGACGGCCGGACTGTAAAGCCAGAAATTGTCCAATTGACAGCTGTCTCGACGGCCGGACTGTAAAGCCATAAAATGTCCAATTGACAGCTGTCTCGACGGCCGGACTGTAAAGCCAGAAATTGTCCAATTGACAGCTGTCTCGACGGCCGGACTGTAAAGCCAGAAATTGTCCAATTGACAGCTGTCTCGACGGCCGGACTGTAAAGCCATAAAATGTCCAATTGACAGCTGTCTCGACGGTCGGACTGTAAAGCCTGGTGCACTCGGGTAGAGCAAACGGTAGACTCGCCTGTCGTAATACTCTACCAATTTCAAATACTGTACTTACCAGTATTAGTAGAGTAACCGTAGCGAGTTACGTACGTCGCTCGAATATTTTCCGTCACTCAATGAAAAAAAGAGCGCCATGAACGGGACTCACGCAGCAATTGTGAGAAACGCTTTATTAAACTTAACTACTGTATTATTGAGGGAGGTGGCAGAGGGCAGCGGGTCTCGAAGAACAACTAAATACGAATACGAGTAACTTATGGTTAGGCATTGGATATAAGAAGAGAAAGAGTTGGGCTGAAGAGGACGTAGAAGGATATAAATAAGCTATGAGAATGCAGCCAGACATGTTTGACAGTTTGCTCAGAAAGGGCGTTCCAAAAATTAAGAAAAAGACACTACAGTGAGGATGGTAATACTGGATACCGCCACGATTAAAATTGGAAATAAATTTGAGTTTTCTTATTCCAAAATTGGCTATAATAAAAATGATTTTTGTTTTAATTCAGTAGCTTCAGTTGTCTTTGCCCTATTTCTTGTTTTTGTCCTTAAAATCATGATGGCTTATATCCCAGATACTCGGGAATTGCTCCACTAGTTTAATAGTTTTCTCATAGGACTGCTCAATTTTATTTATTTAACGAAAACAATGACCACAACTCAAACAATGAACACTCACTCACGCAAGCTAGTCTGAACAAGTTTTACTCTACTATACGTATCCAGGGGTGGAGAAGGCGGTAACGTGTGCGGTAGTGAGCGCCACGGTGGGGGAAGGCAAGTGGTCGAGTAACTTGCCTGCGGGGCTACTCTACTCTTTCAAGTTTCAGTTCTCTACCTACTCTACCAATGCTGTATACATTCATATAGTTAGTACTCTACCATTTACTCTACCCGTGTACACCAGGCTTAACTACTGTAGTTTTAGTGAGGTTTGTTTGTTTGTGTTCCAGGCCCACCACACCTCCGCACCCGTGCTGTATGTACAGTCACTCAACCTCAGTGGTAACGCTTGCATTATGAAAACCGTCCTTATAACCATGTCAAATTGTTACCACAGATGTTCGGTTAACTGTAGCAACGCATTCAACAGGACCACAACTATCATCACAACACCAACATAGAATCAACACAAAATGTTGTAGTGGTATAAAATATATTTTTTATTTTATTTATAATGTATTTTTTGCACAAAAGTATAAAAATATCATTTATGTTACTGTATCATTGCTACATTGTATATGTAGATTATGGCAGATTGTTCCATTGTCGGACGACTTTTATCAAAGGAGTTTTTTGTTATTCTTGAATAAAACTACCTATCAGATGATTGACAAAATCAGCCATTAATCCAATTAAGTTTTAGGCTATAAGTAGTTATTTGTGTCCACCACATGATCAAGTGAGCGGCCGCTCCACTGTCACATTATAAAATGAGAATGTACGCGACTGGACCTGATTGTGTAATTCAGCCCTCTCCTCTCTTTTATTTTATGTTGAATGAGCATTGAAATTCCGAATGTTTCAATTTCAAGTGGCCCAACTGAAACCCACCTAGCCAGGGTGACGTCACACGGGCAGCGCGGGCTGGCGGCGCGCCTGCAGCTTGGCGCGGTTGTAGGCCAGCACGCCCAGCGCCGCCAGCGCCATGCCGGCGAGGTTCAGCGGCGGCGCCGGGTTGCGCAGCAGCAGCAGTGACGCGCCCACCACGGCCGCGCGCTTGGCCGCCGACGCCACGGCGTACGCCAGCGGCGACACGCGGGACAGCACACTGAACGCGGCCACAGCCTGCAGCCACGCCAGCGCGCCGTCCGCGGCCAGCAGCGCGCCGCCCGCGGGCCAGCCCGCGCGCGGCGCTGCGCCCGCCAGCAGCGCCGGCCCGTCGTGCCACGCCCACAGCGGCGCGAACAGCAGCAGTGCCAGGCGGCCCAGCGTCTGCAGCAGGCGCAGGTGGTGCACGCCCGTGTCGCGCATTACGCGCTTGGAGTATAGGTGCTGCAGGCTCAGCAGCGCAGCCGCCGCCAGCGCAGCGCCCAGCCCCAGCGCATCGAACTGCAGCTCCGTTGCCGACGCCACGCCCACGCCCAGCGCGATCACTACCAGCGCCAGCTGCACGCCGCGCGTCTGCCGCTCGCCGAACAGCAGCCACGCCAGCCCCGCCGTCCACAGCGGCGTCGTCGCCTTCACTGCGAGACCGCACAAAGTAAAGTGCATACCTGCCTGGGATCTAATTGGAACTGATTGCGATGGCTGTTTGTTAGTTACTACAGTACAACCAAAATATCTTGGCAAGTCCAAACTTCGTGCAAAAGGCTGCGCAGTAACATTTTTTAGGAACCAAATGGTGACATGAGGCGAGTGTGAGTGAGAGAACTTGGGTGAAATTTCATAGTGCCTATATTCAGAATTGCCACAGTATTTCGGCCTTCGTGTACTGGACCACCACTGCTTTTGTCCATGTTACATAAAAACTAACCTGTGTGTGCATAGGAGATGGGCACTTTCCAAATGGACACTTGCGAGCATATGGTGGTGAGGAACTTGGCGAAGGCGAGCGGCACGAGCGTGCGCCAGTAGTAGCGGCGCGGGAAGTCGGCCGCGCGCCGCACGCCACTCAGCGCGAAGGCGGGCGCGCTGCACAGCACGATGCTCAGCAGCTGCACCATGGTCACCGTCATCGGGTACGGGAAGTCCGTCAGCACCAGCTTGCCCACCACATTGCTGGCCGAGCTGGCGGCATACCACGCCAAGCACAGCGCCACCACCACCAGCGACTCGCGCCGAGACCCCTCCAGCCCCATGGCGCTCACTGATCACGCCCCCGCCCTGCTACCGCTACTTGTCACCACTTCGACAATCCTCATATTTCACATGCAACGATCATAATGCGTCCATTTGTAATGAAATTAGAAGAATGATCAATGATGAGGAGTTGCTAAATAGTTCTTGCTAGCTGGCATATCATCTGGCAGAGGTTTGTATGAATGTATTAGAGAGTACAATAGTATACCTAGTATACAAATAAATATGGTCAAAATTAAAAGTGTCTCTGTAACATATCCCTAGGGTTTGTAGTGAAAAGAAAGTTAAATTTTGAAACTTTATCTTATCTGAAGCAAAACATTGGAACTTATCGTTTCGGCACAGCGTTTTATAAATGACTAAGTAATAGTCAACGAGTACATGTTTAGGTACAAGATGGTATGTAACCTTTCCAACACGAGCAGCTCATCAACATTGTATTGTTTTAATGTAATTTTATGTAAGTCTTTGGTGTCACGACTCACGACTATCTCTCAACTCAACAGACAGCTGGCTTGCATGGACGGATGGACGGATGTCAAATGGCTAAGCTAAAACTGCCAAAACGACAAACGTCAAAATTACTATGTGGCATAACCACAGACTTGTGACATTGTCTTTTTATATTTTATTATAACTTGACAACACACATTTCAAGCAAGTGAGCAAAAAAAATTGGTTGTTTGTAAAGTCGGCTTACGGACGATAATTTTACGTAAAAACGCTATATCTGTTCTTCCACGCTCTCGCTCGCGCGCTCGGCTCAGGCGGAACGTGATAATGAGTCATGCTTTTTCTTGCGTGCAGCCGGCGTTCATCGATTTATAAGACGTTATCATGTCAAAAATCATAAAACCCGACTATGTAAAAACTGAACTTTAAGAAGATGCCTCCGACTGCATGAGATTAGGTCATCTTGTTTCCGTCTTTTTTAATAGTCACACACAACTACCTTGTGACCATTGAGATAGGAAAAGTATGGAGATGGCATTTTCTACATTATAGGAAAAAAAACTATTTTTTCCTATAATGTAGAAAATGCCATCATACAAATATCTAACATAATAATATCCTAGGACATTGTTCAGACACGGTCATCTGATCCCAAACTAAGCAGAGCTTATATAACTATGGAGACAAGATAACTGATAAACTACATATACTACTTTTTTTTTTGTAAATACATATTTATATAGATACCCAGACTCAGGACAAACAGACATGTTCATGCACACAAATGTTTGTCCTGGATGGGAATCGAACCCACGACCAGCGGCATGACAGGTGGTATCTTAACCAACCACGCCATCTGGCCTGTCAACATATCGACACACACATGTCCAATAGCGTTTTGTTACTTTTGAACTATTCAAGAGCTACATATGAAAAGAGAGCCATCTAAATGTTTGTCAAGCAACATTTTTGTGTGACGTAAAAAACAAATCTATGCGTCAGCGATCGCCATGCTGAGTGCCGAGTTTTGTAGTAGATAAGCTGTCAAACGGTTGCTAGCTCTCTCTCTCTCTCTCTCTCT
Source organism: Dicycla oo (assembly GCA_948252095.1). NCBI lineage: Eukaryota > Metazoa > Arthropoda > Insecta > Lepidoptera > Noctuidae > Dicycla > Dicycla oo. Next base: position 34,573,271 of record OX411714.1, read on the forward strand.
CTTGCACTCGCAGTTACAACCCTACGAAAAAAGGCCCGGTTTTTGTAGGTATGCACGCTAATTTTGTAGGTATGGCAAGTCCATAGGTTTATAAATCAGTGTTTGTGACTCATAAGGTTCACAATTTAGAGTATATAATTACAGCACGCGCAACGAAGTGGGAACAGTAGGCACGGGTGAGAACAACACGACGTTCCTGCCGCGAGCGCTTATAGACGTGGTTAAGTGCTAGCAGTGTGCGTTCCTCCAGAGATTTTTTTCATATGTCCTTATCAAAATGGTCAAATATGCAGATCGATCTTGCAAAAACGATACTAGGATCAGTGGCGTAGCTAGGGGGGGGGGCGTCGGGGGCGGTCCGCACCGGGTGTCACCGGTTCCGGGGTGACACCTGACTGTATAAAAAAATTTACACAAACTGTCACGTTTTTTAATGATAAATAATATGGGTTTGAAGCTATTTTAATCAAGTTATCCCAACAAAATAATTTAATTTATCAATTATGATTATTTATAAATGCACGTACCTATTATTTGAAATAAATGTTAACAAGAAATTATTCACTCTGACCACACATTAGACCATGATTGTTTTCCAGTGTACACACTGTTATTTTTATGTTCATGGCTCTATGGCGCGATCGATCGGGGAGCCCCTCAAAATGTTGTCGTTTTATTTAGCCCTACTACACTAACTGATTGGGGATTCCCCTGAAATAGTCGTTGCTTGTCCCGCATTTCATTCGCGAATTTTTAAAATTTACTGGTTTTTATGATGAGATATCAGAAACAGAACTCTTTTTAGAGATACCGAGGTAGAGAAGACATTTAAAAGCGGCTAATATTACAGTTTCTAGCTGGGTGACTTTAGACTTTTTGAAATTCATCGTGGAATGGGACTTTGCAGAATCTCTTCCGAATCTTATGGCCGCACTAAAGTTATTTATGACAATTTGCGTACCTATCAGTTGCTTCATGTGAGAGGAGTTTCAGCAAACTAAAATTAATTAAAAATTACTTGCGGGCAACAATGACCGAAAACAGACTTAAAAATCTTAGCATATTAACAATAGAACACGAGGCAACACAAAATATAAATTTTGATGATGTGATTTCCGAGATTGCAGCTGTTAAAGCTAGAAAAAAGAGATTTTAGTGCTTGTACTTAGATTAGTATAAACAAATGTAGGTAATTAGTAACTATTAGTACCAAAATTTCTATTGTAATTATGAAAGACTTATTTATAATAATTAAATAAAAACATACTATACGTTTATTGTATGTTTATTCATTTTAACAGATTTCATTCTTGGGTGACACCACAATTATGCGCACCGGGTGCCACCCATGTTAGCTACGCCACTGACTAGGATACACACAAAACTGAAATCCAGTATCACATTTCATCGGTAAGACGATTTTTATACTTATTTTTGTGAAATCGATTTGATTTCATTCCGCATCGCGGGGGTGAACGAGATGTGGGAGGCGGGCACGCTTAGGCCCACCCGCGTACCGCGCTCCCCACGCAAGACTGTAGTGATGTGCCGCGACCAACGCTGTAGTCGATATTTAAAATATTTTTGAAATGTTTGCTAGGAGAACTACATATTATATGTATCTTTAATCAAAATCGTATTATCATTTATTATAAATAATTTTGATGTGTGTTTTGCATGATATAATTTTTAACATTTTTAATGCGATAGTAATAAAGCGTAAACGTAAAGTATGGAATGTTATATGCTATATGGAATATCATTTGAAAAAAAAACAAAGAAATATTCCCCGTTTCTTTCATATTTTTCGTTTTTTTTTTGGGAAATATTGGAAAAAATCATGAAATATATACTGGCGAATCTTCTTGAAACTATCGAATCTTTCTTTGAAAAAAAAAAACGGAAAAATTGACAATTTTGTTTTTTTCGCGATAATTTCAAATTGTTTTTTTTCGGAATTCTACCTAACAAAGATATTTATTTACATAACTTATCGAAAGCTCGTTGCCGATCGGCGCGTAGTTGATACACTCATACTCACTATCTGTCATACACTCATTAATATAAGTATCTATAGCTCATTTGCCTACGATGCCTACTAAGCGATTTGTGCAATATGCGTCCTCTATACCTACTACTGTAATATATACGCCAAGGTTCATAATCTAAAAATTGTCAGATGAATGTCACTCGAACTATAAAGTGGTGCCGATTCTCTTGTACACCGAAATAAACTAACTAAACTATCGCTAAAATTTCTTACTTTTGGCTATGAGAATCTAAAGCTATTCTGCAAAAAAATCCTCTAAAACTTTAAAAAAGTAAAAACCGACTTCAAAAACCTAAAAAGAACACCGGCTTCAAAAGCTGTTAAGTTTTTTATTAAAGTTAATTTATTAGATGTGTTAACAGTGTTTAATGTGCGAGACTGGGGTATGTAACAGCATCCTTGCTGCTCCTGCTTCAGAAGCAGCCAGGATGCTGTACAGATTCTTAAACATTGAGTGTGAGTGAGACATGTGAGTGGCCGGGGTGATAACCTAATCGCTACCAGATATACGAGTACTTACGACTCTACTATACGGTATATACAGTTTTAGTTTTAGTTTTTACCAAAAGCGAGGCCGATACTCTCCCCATTTAATTTTTATACCCCTTGCCTATACTCCTTACTTTTCGATAGTACTCATAGTTTCGGATTTGGCCATCAAAAGTCAAAATCAAAAGTCATTTATTCAAACTAGGCTGAGAATCAGCACTTTTCGAACGTCAAAATTACATAAGACAGTCCCCAAAAACGCCCGCCCTTCACCACTTCCTAGTGCTTTAGCTGAGGAGAAGTGGCGCAAAAAACTCACCAGCAGCACAGCTCTGCCGTCGTAAGCAAAAAGGGCACTACTAAGTTAGTAATGCAAATTTTTTTTTTAAATGTTAGTAGTACTAACATTTAAAAAAAAATTAAGTTACATACATAATATATTTAGAATCAGAAAAAAAAGGCTAATCTGCTCAATTTTTTGTAGATTTTTTTCTGTTCAATTAAAAAAAAAAATCTATACAACACTGCGCAAAATAATATTTCTAAGTACATTACGCAACACAAACATTAAATTTAATCTAATTATTTGCTATAAGTCAGCTAGCACACGCTAATATACCAAAAAAAGAAGACATAAAAAAAACGAAAAATCGAAAACTATACTCCAGCAGAAACAAAAATACAAAACTAAAAACGTAAGCAGATCTTTATACCTAAATAAAAGCCTCCAGTAATAAAAGGCGTGCCCACTTACATATAGCCGTACATGTAGTCGTAACTCGAAATCACAAATTAAAAACTAGGACCGTCAAAGTAAAATAAACAACGAGTTAAATTACTAATAACAAAACAAAACCAAGGTCAGCAAGACGACCAGTCACCACAAGCAGCACCCGTTCACGAGCATAATGCAAAGATCAGCCGTTACCCCCCTCGCCATATTTGAGGGAAGGAGACAACCCGACCCCCGACGCTACCGCAAGCAGTGACATCTAAGGGAGCATGAGGAACTTGCTGCCGGTTGCTCGGGCAAGAATCGAGGTCACTAGCTAACCACATATTGCAAATTTGCAATACCTTTCATAAAAAAAAAAAACATTGTAATGAGTAGACTTCATGGGATGCATTAATAACGATGATGTTAACGTGTGTGTCGCGTACAGAGTAACATCTTTTTTTTACTTCGCTGTTTTTTCCGCGCTTGTAGTGGTTCAAAGGGTTGTGTGTAACCACAGAACAGATAACCTGTTCTGTGGTTAACACGGTAAAACCGATATAATTATGTGAGCGGATACAAAGTGTGTGCAGTGATGCTTGTTTGATTTAAATCGATCCACACACACCTGAGATATAAGTAAAAACTTGACTTCATAATTCCAATACCGGCTGTGTCCTTGCGGGTTGACCTAGGACAACCCGCAAATCACTCGCTTAGTGCCCGCTGTGACAAAGTAACTCACATAACATTCATATTAGGTTGGGGAAAAAGTCTTTTCGCATTATAGTATGTATGAACTTGTAATAAAATCTCTTTGGCTATACTATTTGTTTCTGGCTGGTTTTGGTATCATTGAAAGTTTAAATTTTAAAGAACATAATTCCAAATTCAAATTAGGAAAATGTGTGATTTTCATTTGTTTTTCGTACCGTCAAGATGAGTGAATCTAATGAAGAAATTCGATACATTTTAAAATTTTACTACAAAAAAGGTAAAAATGCAACGCAAGCCGCGAAAAAAAAATTGCGATGTTTATGGACCTAGTGTAGTGTCTGTGAGAGTAGCACAAATTTGGTTTAAGCGTTTTCAATCCGAAAATTTTGATGTCAAAGATGCACGTCGCTCTGGTCGCCCTATTACGGATAAAATGGATGCCATTTTTGAAAAAGTGGAGCAAGATCAGCATATCAGTAGTTACGACGTAGCTGAAGAACTGGAAATTGACCACAAAACAGTTTTGGCGCATTTGAAAAAAACTGGGTACACAAAAAAGCTCGACATTTGGGTACTTACCTCACGAGCTCACTGAAACCTAATGAACCGTGTACTCGTTTGTGATTCTTTATTACGACATAATGCAACCGAACCATTTTTGAAGAAGCTGATAACTGGTGATGAAAAGTGGATCACGTATGACAAGAACGTGCGAAAAAGGTCGTGGTCAAAGGCCGGTCAGGCTTCACAGACTGTGGCGAAACCCGGGTTAACTCGCAACAAGGTGATGCTGTGTGTGTGGTGGGATTGGAAGGGCATTATTCATTATGAGCTGTTACCACCAGGCAGGACCATCGATTCTGAACTCTACTGCGAACAACTGATGAGATTAAAGCAAGAAGTTGAGAGAAGGCGGCCGGAATTAATCAACAGAAGGGGTGTGGTTTTTCATCATGATAACGCTAGACCTCACACATCTTTAGCCACTCAGCAAAAATTAAGAGAGTTTGGCTGGGAGGTGTTAATGCATCCGCCGTATAGTCCTGACCTTGCACCTTCAGATTTCCATCTGTTTCGGTCTCTTCAGAATTCTTTAGGCAGTGTCAGGTTAACATCACGAGAGGACTGCCAAAACCACTTGTCGCGGTATTTTGACCAGAAGTCCCAAAATTTCTATAGCAATGGGATCATGTCCCTACCTACAAGATGGCAAAAATTTATCGAACAAAATGGTACCTACATACTTTAGTTAAATGTAAATAAACTATATTAAAAAATGTTTTGAATTTTCTTAAAAAATGCGAAGAAACTTTTTCCCCAACCTATTATTTAAACACATCTACCTGCTGAGTGCGTTTACTAATTATCAAACCTATATTTTCTGTACCTAAACAATAGCCGATAGGTAAGATGCAGTGTGTGGCATGTAGCAAAAACATAGATCGCGGAGAGTTATTGGTTTGCACGTCATGTCGCTGTTTTTATGATTACAAATGCCTGAACATGACTAAAGATTACTATACCAGTCATCATAACGAACTTAAACGGAACTGGGTTTGCCCTACGTGTAGCAACATATCCCGTCGCAAACACGACAATACTCCGGTGCAAAACCAATTTGATATTCTTCGTGAAGATGCTAACACATCCTTTTTTTTTTTTTTTTTGCGGATGGGAAATCATCAAATAACTTCTCCCGCTCTGGGTGGAGCGGAAGGGCGTGTCAGACTTTTACTGACTAAAACCCACCCGTGTTCCTTCAGTTGCCTATGCCAGGGCCACGGTATCTTTTTCAAACAACCCGCGACCCCAGCGGCATCGGCCCTATTGGACCCCATCTTTTGCTGACATCTCTTTGAGGCGCGCGTGGAACACAACGCGCCGTCGACCCGGGCCTGGTCCTCACCGGACGGCGAGCTACCCACTACTCACCGTCCGCAAGCCCGCGCCTACGGTGGCCGGGAACGGCTATCGATTCCCGCCGCCCAGGGCGTCTCCTGCGGCGACTGAGGGCGTGAGGCTGCCTCTCCCTCACGCGTTCCGCCTCCTCCTTCGCGAGCATTACCGCTTCGCAGAAGGAGGTAACGGCCTCCCATGCACTCTCGCTTCGCACCATGGCCTGGAGCAGGCTCGGACGCGAGAGATCGCCGCCGCCGATCGCCTCCGTGAGAACACGGCGGTGCTCTGCCCAAGCCGGGCAGACCTCCACTGTATGCTCCACCGTGTCCTCTGGGCGATCCACACAATGGTGACACCCGGGCGTTTCCTCCCGCCTTATGCGAAACAGGAACCTCCCGAAACAACCGTGTCCGGTGAGGACCTGCGTCAGGCGGAAGGTGAGGACGCCGTGGCGCCGCTCTAACCACTCCTCAAAGAGGGAACTTATCGCCGCAATTGTGGCGTGCCCAGCGCTGGGATGCTAACACGTCCTGCGATGATTTATTGGACATTCCCGATAGCGATTCAAAAGTGTCCCCGCAGAAGTCTTCGCTTGAAATTACTACTGGAACGCTTATTAAACCCTCAGATGCTTCTTGTTCTCTTTCATACGAACAGTTTGACCAACTCCTTGATGCTAAGCTTGAAAGCATCTGCCCTAATGCAGACATCAAGAAGGAAATAGCATCAGCAATCGACAGCTTAAGAGAGGATTTTACACGCACTGCGGATTTTTTTGCGGCAGAACAAAAATACCTTAATGTTAATCTAGCTTCGGTTAAGAATACCATCCAATCGCTTAAGTCTGAGAATATTAAATTGCACTCAGACATGACTGAACTCACACGTCGAATGCAAGCGATTGAAAAATTATCACGAAGCCGTAATATTGAAATTCATTGTGTGCCGGAAAGGAAAAATGAAAACCTAATTGCAATTTTTAAGAATCTGTGTAACGAAATTAAAGTATCAATTCCTGATACACACTTACAAGCAATTCGTCGCGTTGCAAAAACAAACAGTGAATCTGTCCGTCCAAGAAATATACTGGCAACTTTACCATCAGAAAGGCAACGTGATATGCTTCTCTCAGCCTTCACGCAATATAATAAAGGCGAAAAAGACGTTGTCTTGAACTCGTCGCACCTGGGCGTTCCTGGAGATAAACGCACTATTTACTTGGCGGAACATCTTTCACCCGAATGCAAAAAGCTTCACGCCGCAACGAAACTGGCAGCTAAAAAACACTCTTATAAAGTATGGGTAAAATACGGCCGCGTTTATGTTAGGAAAATTGAGCAAGAGCAGGCTATACTTATAAAAGACGCTAGTGGCTTAGCTATACTTGTCTAAATTTAAACTCACACGATTGTTGTTTACTTGGATCTATTTTCTGTACCTTTTTATGTTAATTTATTATCAGAATGTAAATAGAATAAGATCGAAATTACAGGATTTATACAGGATGTCCCTGGAAGTATGGATCAAATCGAATAGGGGCGTGGGCAAGGTCATTTCCAAACTTTTTAACCCTGAGAATGTTGGTGCATTTTTTTACGGTTCAAAAGTTATTATGACCAATTTTTGTTTTTTTCAATCACTTCGCATAGTGCTCAATGAAAATAATCATTAAAAAAAACTAGCAAAGCTATCAATTACTTTTTTTTCAGAACTTTGTAGAAAAGTGGGCCTTTCCTGTGGTAATACTTTTACGCAGCTAGAAAACATACGTTCAATAAGAAAAAACATTTACAGCAAAGGCTTCGTTCTGGCAAAAATTATACTCAATTTTCGAGCGATTTTCATGGGAAAAAGTTACACAAGCGAAAGTTGACCACGTATTACAAAAACTGGTCCAAGTCATAGAAATTCTTTGGAGGTCTGAATCACTGGAATATTCTTAATAGTTTAAAAGTTAGAGAATTTTATTAACAAGGAGGTCGTATTTTTTAAATTTTCTAACTACGTGGCAATATAAAATAAAACAATGAAATTAATATGTAAATGTATTACTAAATTGAAATTACAATAGAATAGATGTTCAAAATTCCTTCCTCTTACTCTCAAACACAACTGGCATCGCCCAATGAAATTTGGTATTATTCGTCTAAATATTTTTTATGTATAAGGTTGCAGATGTGATTTTCTGACGGAGTTGTTCCTCGGTTCCGCTCTCTGTCTCGTACACCATCTCTTTGTAATAACCGCATAGAAAGAAATCTATGGGGTTCAGGTCAGGGGAACGTGCTGGCCATAGAATGTGCCCCCCTCCTCCGATCCAACGACTAGGGAAAGTTAAGTCTAGATGGTCTCTTACGACTCTTGCGTAATGTAGGGGAGCGCCGTCTTGCTGCAACCACATGTCTCGACGGGTTTCAAGTGATACTTCCCCAAGTAAACCATTTAGGTCATTCTGTAGAAATCTCAAGTATGAGGGGCCATCGAATCTAGCAGGTAACTCATGAGGACCTATTAGCTGTCCTTTTACTATTCCAGCCCACATGTTTACTCCGAACTGATGCTGGAAATGGTCACTTCGTACAATGTGTAGGTTAATGCGCGCATAAAAATGCAGATTAGGTATGCATGTTAAATATCCCCACCCTTCGGAAACTTGTTTCATCGCTCTATAAAATTTTCTTTAGAAATAGAGAATCTTCACGATGGCCACGTAACATTTCCCTACAAAAAGCCCTTCTCGGGCCATGATCACTCGGTAAAAGGGCTTGCACACGTTGAACGTGAAAGGGATGGATTATGTGTCGTCTCACAGTACGATGTACCACAGATCTCGGAATCCCTGACATTCTTGACATGCGACGAATACTTGTCATTGGATTCTCACGTAGCATCTGAAGCACCACATCTTCGACTCCAAGGTCTGGAACGCTACGTCGACCTTCCCTAGCTCCTGGATTTCTACCATCTGCGTAAGCGGCGTGTACACGTTGGAATACTCGGTAATCCGGATAGCGGTCCCGATTAGGATATCGCTCTCGATACACTCTTGCAGCTTGGCGTGCATTTCCATCACAAAATCCGTAAATGAAATGCATATCTGCATATTCATGGCTGTTGTACAATCAACGCTCATAAGTGGACTGCCACCGGAACGATCATTTTGGCCTGTACGCCATATCTGTGCATATCTCTATGTGTGTGATGTTTTAATGCAGACAGTAACGCGCACACAGTATAACTACGAAAGCGCGTTGTTGGTCTGTCAGATGCATGTGTGGTCAACACTAAATAAAGACATAGTGCCATAGTGCTTATTTAAAAGCAATGCTAAAATTCGAAGTGAAAATTACAAGCAGCGATGGCAGGTTCACATGAGTGGCTGGCTGTTATTGCGTGTGCGTGAAGTGGATAAGGTTCGAACCTCGGTGCGCGCATTCGACTCTTTTTGTTTTTCCGTTTTTGTGTCAGAGTTCAATTATTTATTGAGTTTCGTTAATCAATGACAATAGGGAATAGAGGATAAAAATAAAGTATAATAGGCAATTTAATTTAAAAAAAAAACACTAGGACTATTTATTGAGATATTGATAACAACCTTACTCGTAAAAACATAAACATATTCCGAACTTTGAAATAAATAAAATACCTAATTTGTTCGTAAATCATTTTTGGCTGCTACTAAAATATGATGTTTGTGGTTTATTGAGGTTATAGCTTAATTTATTCGTTTTCTAAAGGAAAAGAAGATTGAAACTAAACCTCAATCCTACAATTTTACGATCACTAACTTATTACTATTATGGCCAGTATCCCCTGAATTTCCCTGATAACATTTAAATAATATTGTAGCATCTACTCGTATGTACGTTAGGTATTGTGGCAGCTATACGTGCTATGAGGTACTTATAAATAAAAGACGTGTCCTACTTAGTGAACGGCTTAAGATGGACTATCTTTTTATTGAGTAACATACATCTCCTTATATATTGTTCTCCGCGCATGCGCGAGCGCGTGCGCGGCGCTTCGAGAAAACGCGGAGTAGCTGGTCTTCCATCTAGAACATTCAGCGGCGCGCGGCGTCCTTCGAGAAGATGTGGCGACACGAGTCGTTGTTCTAGAAACAGTCTCGCTGGTCGCGCCGGACAAGCTCCGCGGCGGCGCGCCAGTGCGCGCGCACTTAACGTGCGGCGGTAGTCGGATGTGAGACGCGCTGTATGTAGGTATGTCGCTACAATATAATATTTTTTTATTAATATTTAGTGTGACCTCCGTCATTGTCAATGCAGTCAAGAAGACGTCGACGCATGGAGGCCACAATATTACTGCAAATGTCTGTGCCACGTAAACTATCCCACAACTCCATGCAATGGGACTTCAGCTGTTCGAGACATATTTCCTCTCGCGCTTCCCATCTTTGCACCATCAAGCCCCATACATTATCAGGGGATCGCGCTGGCCACGGAATAATTTTAACATCCGAATGCTCACTAAACCAGTCACGAACAATACTGGCACGATGTATCGGACAATTATCTTGAACCAAACAAAAGTCACCAATTTCATCCACTGGATAAACATTGCGAAGAGTAGGTAGCATTATATCGCTCAAAACCTCGACGTAATTGGAGCTGTTGGCCCGCGTCTGTATCAATGCCAACTCACCCGGCCCTTGAGCACTAATCCACCTCCACATATTCACACTAATTATTCCTGACTCCGTATTATTTATAATATTTCTGTCAGACCAACGTGTATTGTCTCTGCGCCACAAATGAAGTCTTCCTTTTTGACATGAATGTCTTCTCGTCAGCAAATACAGTAGTATCCCAATCAAAGTCTAAATATTCTCGAGCAAAACGCAACAGTTCTCCTTATTGGATTGGCCTGGATTGGATTGGCCTCTGCGTTAAAAACGGTTTTTCGCTGGTATTCGATGAAGAGCCCTTCGGCATGGACGGCGAACAGTACGCAATGACGTATCAAATTCTTCAGCTAATCGTCTTGTAGGTATAAAATCATTCGTTTCATATTCACCAACCACAAAGCGTCGCTGAGACTGGTTAATAAGTGGCAGCCTACCACTTCTTACACGGCTCTCAAGACTCCCCTCTTCCTCAAATCTCTTCACCCAACGTCTCACAGTATCTCTCTAAAAAAAAAAAAGAAATCTTTATTACACATTTTGAAGCGTCACTTATGAGAACAAATAAAATCAAAAACAATAAAATAACTTACACAAAATCCGGTTTCATTGGATATTTCAGATAGATTACACCCATTGTTATGCAAGGCTACAATGCTCGCCCTGGCTTCAATATTTATATTTGCTTGCATTTTCAATAAAAATCTTCAAATTCAACACCTCTAATATCAATAACACAAACGCTCGTAACTAAGTTTACCAACCAACAACGTCATACCCATTATAACTACAGACAGAAAATTTATTTTGTTTCAAATCTACCCTCAACTTTTATGTGACTAGTTTAAAATATTCGGTTCGTGATGAATGAGCGCAATATACGGGTGTGTAGTGTACGTGTGTAAATAGAAGAAGGTCTCAAGTGCGACGGGTAATGATGCGATAGTTTTGTAATACTGGCATTGTAGTTCTGACCGCTACTGTACGTAGCCATACTCAAGTCAAACAGTATCTAAATCACAGGCAAAAACAAAGTTCAAGTTACACAGTCCAAATAACGTTAAAGAATAATTATTGATGTTCACCGAATTAAGTACGTGCGCAGTCACAAGCTGGTAGCGAGTTACTAAAGCGTCTACCTGAGTGCGAACATGCGCCGGTGCTGGTTCTTTTGTTTCCCTTCCCCCGCACATTCCTAGCACCTCGTTGGAATGCAATGCCCCTCGTACTTCTTCTTTCACCTCGCCGCACTCGCCCCGTCGCCATACATATTGTACCAGAGCGCCGATATGACGTCATTGACAGCAGGTGCACGGTTTTTTCCGGGTTGTAGCTAGGGCAAATAACATGACTCATGAGATAACAAAAAGTTTACCGAAATTATTTTTATTTTTTATTTAAACCTAAACCACATCAAACAGTAGTGTTCAGATAAGTAACGAATGCCTAGGGACTGAAATTAAATCGTTAGTTAAGCTGAAAAAAAATGAAAATTTGAAACATAGAAAATTGTAAAAATACGACCTCCTTGTTAATAAAAATCTCTAACTTTTAAGCTGTTAAGAATATTCCAGTGATTCATACCTCCAAAGAATCTCCATGACTTGGACCAGTTTTTGTAATACGTGGTCAACTTTCACTAGTGTAACTTTTTCCCATAAAAATCGTTCGAAAATTGAGTAAAACTTCTACCAGACCGAAGACTTTGCAGTAACTGTTTTTTATTATTGAATACATGTTTTCTAGATGCGTATAAGTATTACCAAAAGAAAGGCCCACTTTTCTATAACGTTTTGAAAAGTAATTGATAGCTTTGCTAGTTTTTTTTTTTATGATTTTTTTCATTGAGCACTATGCGAAGTGATTGAAAAAAACAAAAATTGGTCATAACTTTGAACCGTAAAAAATTGCACCAACATTCTCAGGGTTAAAAAGTTTGGAAATGACCTTGCCTACACTCCTATTCGATTTGATCCATACTTCCAGCGACACCCTGTATGTCAACTCACTAAATTTTTTTTTTTCTCTTTATTTATTGAGGGGGTTTTTTCATAAATGAATATGTCACCCCCATTATTGAAAACAAAAATTCACTTAATATTTAACTTAAATAAACCTACAAAAACTAAGAAACAAGAAAACACTACTCTGACCTTAACTTTAAACCTACCATCACCATCCTAACCAGCATTTTGGCTGCAACAGACAATGGTGCAGCCAAAATACTATTAAAGAAACCTACATTGTAGTAGCTATTATTAAACGTAGATCGCCTTTGACGCTCAAGCCGACCACACTCCGCTAAAATGTGGTGCGCGTCCTCCAAAATTCCACACACTGTACAATTAGGTGATACCACTTTGCGCATCATGTAAGCAAAACTATTGAGCGGAATATGACCAGATCGGAGCCTCAAAATCGTCACCAGTTCTTGCCTGTGTATCCCACCCACATCGAACCACAAAGAACGACAAAGAGAGGGCTGAATAGTCCTGTACCAAATACCCTTCGTCAAGGACCTTTTATCGAAATATTCTGACCAGGACTCAAGACACGAATGTCTTATTGTAGGAATTAGTTCGGTATGAAAAGGTAAGCAGGAATATTCATAACCATCGGATGCGGCTTCGTTTGCAAGACGGTCGACTACGTCATTACCCTCCAGTCCAGTGTGCGAAGGAATCCACTGCAGTACAACAGTTCGGTTTTTAGTTACATTTTCATAAATACATTTTAAAATAGTGTAAGCTATGGGGAGGCCCCTAACAGATAAGGTACATTTAATCAAGTGTAGAAGAGCACTTTTAGAGTCGGTGTAGATGACAAAACGATCCCCGGGTAAGGAACGAATATATGAGAGGGCCTCCGCGATGGCAATCAGTTCTAAATGCATTATAGAAACATTACAAGAAATTTTAAATTTCATAAAAGTACCTACTTGTATATCTAAAAATGCGGCGCCGAAATGACTATCTTTATGTAAAGAACCATCTGTATAAATAGAATAAAATTCGTGATATTGTTCATTAAGTGATTTGCAACATAGGGATCTTAACTTTTGCTGGCAATAAAATTGTTTTGGTTTATCAATACTACTTAAACTAGGTCTTACTATATAAGATAAGTCCACATTACTGACCCAAGTGTCCATGGAGAACATATCCATCTGACTACTGCAGTGAATAAGATGCTCTTTTAATAAATTATGAGTTAATATTAACAAAGGCTTTTTCTTGTGAGTCCAATAAAAATTATTACAGAGTCCGTTTAAATTTTCAAGAATATTAATTATAGGGTAATTGTTAGACTTAGATTTCAAATAAAATTTACCAGCTAAATATCGACGTCGCACAGACAAAGGGGGCAGCATTAATTCGGATTCCATCACATGAATCGGGGTACTTTTGATGAACCCACCGATCACACGCAAACAAATATTTTGTAACCGATCAAGCTTGGATAAGTGAATGTCTGCACTATTATCAAATAGGAAACTGGCAAAGTCTATTCGACTACGAACAAGGGCGATGTATAGCCGTCGTAAGTGTATCGGATGGACACCCCACCCAGGGCCTACCAAGACTCTAAAAATGTTAATGAATTTAACAATTTTTTCACAAATCTCGTTAATATGTTTTTTCCAACGGAGACATCTGTCTAGCCACAATCCTAAATATCTAACATTGTCCACGAGTTCTAATGATAAACCGTTCAAGCGGACATCAATAGCAAGCCTACGGTAACCTCTACTGAATAAGCATATTTTACTTTTAGACGGAGAGATGTCCAAACCAACATTTATTAACAAAGAATTGATTAAGTCCAGAGCTGACTGAATCTTGGACTGGCCCTCTAATATCGATGTACATTGTACATAAATTGCGAAGTCATCCGCATATTGGGAGATATTAACATATTTTTCCACACGTTTGCAAATTTCTACGGTTATCACATTAAAAAGTAATGGTGATAATGGATCACCTTGAGCTAAACCGCGACCTGAATATCTACTAAGGTACCTATTACCTGTTTTAATTGTTAACACTCTTTTGTGAAGAAAGTTCCAAAGATATTTACAAATGTAGAATCCAACTTCTAGTTTATCTAAAATATGAATTAAAGTATTATTATCTAAATTATTATAAGCACTATTTATATCTAAAAAGCAACCTAATGTCGAAAAACCGTCGGAAAAACCTGTTTGTATAGTGGAGACAAGACAACTATCTAGACAGGACCTACATCTGCGGAATCCTACTGTATTTACTGAGAATAAATTGTTTTTTTCAAAATACCATTCAAGTCTGCGGTACAGGATAAAGTGAAATATTTTACAAATACAAGATAATAAAGATATAGGTCTAAGGGAGGAGACATCACTGGGGTCACGTCCAGGTTTCGGGATGGGAATTACAGAAATATCGCGCCACTGCGACGGTACGAAGCCATGAATTAAAAATGAATTATATAACGTTAATAAAATACGTTTGCCTACATCAGGTAAATGTTTGATCATAGAATATGATATGTCGTCGCATCCAGGAGATGTATCCTTGGATTTAATACATTTATCGAGCTCCTGTATGGAGATCTCACATTCTAAGATATGGTTTTCTTTGTGGATGGTTGGAGATGCTGGGGAAACATAATCTGGTGTAAGAGAATGTAACAAATCCTCAGCACTTTGGGAATCCACGTAACGTCTGGGTGAACGGTATCCTTTCTGCCATTTCATTTTACGCCACATATCACTGGACGTCGTGGACTCATCAACTGAAGAACAATAATTATGAAAATCTTCTCCTCTAGCCTGTCGGATCAGTCTCTGTGATGTGTTTATGCGGTCTTTTAGAACATCTAAGTTTTGAGGAGTTGGATTACGCCTAAAAGTAGCTGGAGCTAGTCTACGACGGGCTACCGCTTGTGAAAGTCTAGTGGACCAGTAAGGTTTTGGAGAAAATGTTGAGGAAGGGTTTTGGTTAAATTTGTATAACGGAATGTACTTATCGGCAGCCTCGTTAAGAGTATCTAGAAATAAATCATAGGCTTCTTGAAGGTCACTTGGTAAACTAAATGTGTGAAATTTTTGATTTAAATATTTGGTATATGAAGCCCAATCAGCTTTGCGGAAATTTCTTTTTGTGACGGGGGGATGAGAAAAATTCATCAATCAAATTAAATGGTCACTGCCTAAATTTTCGTTTAAAACAGCCCAGTTGCATTGAAGTGCAATATCCATGGATGCAAAAGAAATATCCGGGGAAGACTGTTGTGGAATTGAGTTAACTAAACGGATCCGTGTATGTGCCCCATCATTCAATGAGAGAAAGTTGCTTTCGATGAGTGCATCGTAGATATAAATACCTCTTTGATCAGTTTTATAGGACCAACTGATATGATGGGCATTAAAATCGCCTAAAATTAGGGTTCTGCATGGCCACAAAGCAAAAATATAATCCCAGTCTTGCTGAGTTGTGGTGGTAGTAGAGGTACAATAGACGGACACAATGTTTTCTATTGGATGACAATTAAATAATTGGACACATATTATCTCAATACCTCTGTTGTGGAGAGTTATTCGTCTCCGTTGAACCTGAACTACCACAGCCACACCGCCGTATGAGTCGTGACGGTCTGCCCGAAAAACTTCGTAGCAACTAAGTTTGAATAAAGATTCTGGATCGAGCCATGTTTCACTAAGGGCAGCAATATGGACTTTTTCTTGGCGTAGTAATTCTAAAAAACAAGCGCTCTTGGGTCGAATACTCTGAGCATTCCATTGAAGTATATTTAGCTTGTTGAAAGTTGTAGATGTCATTGTGATTGGATTAAATTAAACAATGCTTTCATCCACGACCATTCTGAAATAAAGCCTACCACCACTAACGTAAACCATTCTAGGCATAATTTAAAAACCGTGCTAATTTTTTCTGACATGCTGAGTTGCCGGAGGAAGATAATTTCCTTTATGCGAGTCAATAATTCGTTAAAAGGCGGACACTGATTTTCTTGTTCCATATTATCCTGGGGTGTAAATTCTTCCTCATTATTGGCGCTCAGAAATATCCAGTCATCTTGATCAGGGCGATTTTTGTTCCTTGGAGCCTTGGAAGGATTTTTCGCTGGCTGCTGTTGTTGAGTCTTTTCATTATGTATGGTAGCCTTTGTTTTAACGCTTTGTTTATATGAAGGGCGAATCGAGTGTTCAAAGGGGGGGGGCTATAGAACTTGAAGGGTTATGGGAAAGCGGGGGAAATAAATCTCGATTATCGATTATTGTCCGATCTTGTTGGGCAGTACAATCGAGGGGATTTGTAGGTTCCGGGGGTACATAACATTCTAGGGCTTTCCTGTACGTGCACCTAAACTCAGCCATAATTTCTCGAAGCTTTCTTTCCTTCTTATAGATAGGGCAGGATTTACTCATAGATATGTGATCGCCACTACAGTTAACACAAGTAAACGATTCGGTGTCACATCTTTCATGAGGTCCCCCGCATCTGGGGCATTTCGTTTTCTTTTCCGGGCACATCTTCCGTGTATGCCCCAATCTCCAACATTGAGAGCATTGAGATACTTGGTGAATATATGGCAGAACCTTAACCTCTATGTCACATACACGTACAAACGCTGGTACATAGTTTCCATCAAAGCATAACCGAATAGTTTCACTCGGACACCAACCAGAAACTCCTTCATCCCTATTGCGACGGTTTAACCTTTTGAATGATAACAGCTTAGCAGGAGAGGGGCATGAAATGTTATCCATGATTTCTTCATCTTTGAGGTCTAGATCTACGATTTTATAAGACCATAGCATGTTGAAATTTCCAGGGCTTTTTGAAACCTCCAACCTTTTGTTATGAGACTTTCACAGTCGAATAGGGTTTTGGACGCTGCTTCATTTTCGAACTGCAGGCGTACTTTAAATGGGCTTACATATTTTATTTGACAAATTTTACCAATCTTATTTTCTTTTAAAATACGGGCCATTGAAAATTGTTTAGGAAGTTGATCTTTGGAAGAAATGTAAACTTCAAATTTGTCCTCTTTTGGCTGACTATTACGACGAGACTTTTTTCCCTTAACCTCAGTCCACCTCTCTTCCTCACTACTGTCAGTTCGTTCTCGTAGTCGTTTCGATGCTCTTACCGAATCATCCTCCTCCTCACAAACATCAATCGTATCCAGATCATTCAATAGGTCGTGCAAGTTATTTGAAGTGGGCGAGTCACCGCGCGCCGGAGCGCTGTCGTTATCTGCCATAGCGTAAATAATATCTAAGCACGCAACCGAGAAGCCCCGGCGCCCGCGCGGCGCAAGCGCACGCGGTCACTCGTGGCGCGACGACGGCGACGTAAACGAGTGTGCGAGCGCAAGGGGAACACGAGTGGTCGTTCTCCGACACAATAACGCGACTAGCCCGCTCGAGTGCCGAGGCGGGAATGAACTCACTAAATTGTAATTATGATGTCATTTGTTTAACGGAGACGAATATTAATTCTGGTATTTTTGATAACGAGCTATTTGACCAGCGGTATAACGTTTTCGAAGAGACCGCGAAAGTTCAAGTGTAACAAAGGTTGACCGAGAGGGTGTCTTAAAAGCTATTAAAAAACATTACAAAGTGATAAGACATTCCTCATGGGACAGCAGAGTGGAAGATATTTGGGTGAGTGTTTTAACTTCCCCCGGATTCACCAATTAGTGACCTTAAAGCTTTTTATACGAATACACAAAAAATTGTAACGGAGTCTCATAACGATTGTGTCAATCTAATTACTGGAGATTTTAATGTTCTGGGTCTATTATGGACACCCACGTCAATATGCAGCAAATTGACGAATGCTGTTGCAGCTACTGATTGTAAGTCCGCTCTCTTGCTGGATTTGTTGGCCCTTTGTAATTTGTCTCAGTTTAATCATATATATACCTAACAAAAACAATAGATTTTTAGACCTTGTCCTTTGTACTTCCGATAGTATCCAAGTAACGTTAAACGACGATCCACTCAGTTGGGTTGATGATCATCACCCACCTTTAAGTATACATATAAAAGGCAGCATTCCTACTAAACAAATGAAACCTAATAATATCGAACGGCTACATTTCCATAAGTGTGACTATGCGAAGGTGAAGAAGGCTATCGCAGAGGTTGATTGGGCTACCCTACTATTGTCAAGTGACATCGACCGGGCGGTGGATCAACAATTCGTTCCATTTTAATTATCGACTTCAAAAAAGGAGTTATCAATTCGATACGTATGTATGTAATATTATTGGATCTGCGAGATATTCACATATGATGATCTATTAAGGCTTCCAAGCAAATTTACAAAATTTTATAGATGTATGTTTGTATGTTAGTATGTTTGTATGCATGTATGTATGTTTGTCCACGCACATCTCCGAAACTATTAATCGGATCGTGACCATTCTTTTTTTGTTGGCTTACATTTACTCCAACTTAGGGCACAGTGAAAGTTTCATCAAAATCAGTTTAGTAGTTTTCAAGATAATTATAGATGACCAGGTAAGTGCTTATTGGTCCTCAGTAATGGAAATAGTTAGGATGACCTAGCTTTCAATATTTATCTAATTGAGCATGGGTGCTACTACATGATACTTTCTGAAGGTCTGATGATGACCAGGTAAGTGCTTATTGGTCCTCAGTAATGGAAATACTTAGGACGACCTAGCTTTCAACATTTATCTAATTGAGCATGGACGCTACTACATGATACTTTCTGAAGGTCTAATGATGACCAGGTAAGTGCTTATTGGTCCTCAGTAATGGAAATAGTTAGGATGACCTAGCTTTCAACATTTATCTAATTGAGCACGGGTGCTACTACACGATACTTTCTGAAGGTCTGATGATGACCAGGTAAGTGTTTATCGGTTCTCAATAACGGAAATAGTTAGGATGACCCAGCTTTCAACATTTATCTAATTGAGCACGGATGCTACTACACGATATTTTCTGAAGATCTGATGATGATCAGGTAAGTGCTTATCGGTTCTCAGTAAAGGAAATAGTTAGGATGACCTAGCTTTCAACATTTATCTAATTGAGCACGGGTGCTACTACATGACACTTGCTGAAGGTCTGATGATGACCAGGTAAGTGTTTATCGGTTCTCAATAACGGAAATAGTTAGTATGACCCAGCTTTCAACATTTAAGTAATTGAGCACGGATGCTACTACATGATTCTTTCTGAAGGTCTGATGATGACCAGGTAAGTGCTTATTGGTCCTCAGTAATGGAAATAGTTTGGATGACCTGGCTTTCAACATTTATCTAACTGAGCACGGATGGTACTACATGATGCTTTCTGAAGGTCTGATGATGACCAGGTAAGTGCTTATTGGTCCAATTGCAATAGTTAGGATGACCGAGCTACGGGTGTGGTGTCAAAGGGAAAACATCTCAAAACCTCGGTCAAATTCTAGTGCAATATTTATAACAATACTATTAACTACTTATTACAATCAAATATTCCATTTTTTACTAAAAACTAAAAATTACGAAATAAAAATAATTTAAAAAATTAAATCGACTTCAAAAAGAAACGAACTCAAAATTATGAAATAACTTTAATTTTGGAAATCGGTGGTAAAAAACTAAAATACAGATCGCAAGACACCGACTTTCGAAATTAAAGTTATTTCATAATTTTGAGTTCGTTTCTTTTTGAAGTCGATTTAATTTTTTTTAATTTTTTTTTTTATTCCTTTTTTTATTATTCTTTTTTCTTCCTTTTGGCAACTGAGCCGATGTCGACTATTCTGCCAGCGTCATGTGGTGACGGCAACGCAGTAGGTAAGCCGTCGAACTTTGCACTTCGTGGTAGTTGTCTAATTATAATATGTTAGTAGCTGAAAGGACGAGACAATTTTTGTTAGTAAAGTTAAAATAAACATTTAAAACACCACAAATCTACGAATATATCTACAGAGTTATTATACCTACGCACCCAACTACATTTGGATTTCATTTATATTTAAAAATGATGATAAAAGTTTGACAAGTTTAGGAGAAAAGTTAGTCAAGAGGGAATGGAAGTTAGTAGGGAGAGGAATTTTAATTTTGGAAAGCTTACGGTACAAGTCAAAGGATTGGGACAACGGACATGAGAAAAAGATTTGATCCAGAGTACCGTCATCAAGACCGCATTCGCCACAACGAACTGTCACGAACACGGATCTTGTTCAGGAATACTGGACTGCAGCAATGACCAAGTCTCAGTCTACACAAGGATGTAACAGTTCTCTTGGACAATTTGGGACATTTCAAAAACCAAGGTTTCCGCTGGATGTCGGGTTGAATACCGGCGTAGTACGCATCCTTAAGTTTCGAACTTATCTGCCACATTGCTGACCACGAGTTGTACAGCTTGTTTTTGGAGTCAGTTCGTAAGTCGTAACTTTGTATTCTAAAGTGCTTCTGATCCACCGGGTTAGATGAAGCAAATTTAGCCAGTGAGTCGGCGCACTCGTTGCCACCTATAGCCGAGTGACTGGGAACCCAAAGCTATCTCAATGTTTAGACCGTTGTTAGAGCAGGTGAATAATAAATTTAGAATATCAAAAATGATTTTACTGTGAATTTTAGATTTAAGTTGATTTTGACCTAAAGCTTGAATGCTACTGCGAGAATCTGAAAAAAATACCGAATTTTTAATATTATGTGTTAAAATGAAATTGATAGCTTCTAGGATACCAATGCATTCCCCTGTAAATACTGAAGTCTCTGGCGGGCATTGGAATAAAAGAGCAATTTTAGAATTTTGATAGTATATTGAAACACCTGTACAACCTGTTGACGACAATTTGGATGCGTCCGTAAAAAACAAATTCCATCCCTCCCAGTACCTCTTGGTGGCCCGATCGAAGTCGCCCTTTACGTCCTGAGATGTTTTGGAGATACCAAGGCCCAAAACGATCTTTGGCCTGAACTGGACTACCTCATATGCGGAAGCAAAGACCGGAAGAGAGGGGTATTGACAAACAGGTGAGGAGAGGTGTTTAAGCTCTCCGTACCTATTCATCAATGGAATAGTTTTATTATTCCAGTAGGAAGACACGTTAAGAGAGAGGTAGATTTGTTCCAAAATGGGGAGTAAAGGATGGGACGTAAGGGAGAGGGTGAATATTCGACCTTTTAACCGCCGTCATTACCTTCCGCCAAAAGTTGATGAAGGAGAATATCGTTAATGAAATATTTCATCAATTCCCAGAATCTGCTTAAGGACCAGAATCAGGAATTGCTGAAAATATTTCATTAAATATATTCTCTTTCATCAACTTTTGGCGGAAGGTAATGACGGCGGTTAAAAGGTCGAATATTCACCCGAGAAAACTTTTGACAAGAAACGATCTGCTAAGTATTGTCTTCGAAGATTAAGAGGAGGTTCTGCACATTCAACCTGGAGCGCATTTATGGGGGAGGATTTCATGGCACCAATTACGATCCTCAAACATTTGTATGGGTGAGCTCCCCACCAGACACCTGCCAAAGCTTTAAGGACCGAAACCGAGCGCTCACATTTTTTAACTGTATTCTCAATGTGATCCACTCCCGACAATTTGTAATCCAGGGTAACCCTAAGAAACCTGGCCTTCTCCTTAATGGGGATGGCTTGGCCGTCAATATTAATGTCTACCAGCGGGATAAGGCGTCTACGAGTAAAGACAACTGCAGTACTCTTTGGAGCACATAATGATAACCCATGACCTGAAAGCCATTGGTTTAATGAGGACAAAGAGACATTAATGGACTGAGAAGCATCTTCGATGGAGCTGTCACAGACCAATAGTGCAATATCGTCAGCATACTGAAGTACTTTACAGTTAAAATTTAGGCAAGAAGGAAGGTCAGAGGTATAAATGTTATACAAAAGGGGGCTAAGTGCGGATCCCTGAGGTAGGCCTCTCCAAATCGTCCTCGATTCAGAGCCTTCCCCAGGAATCCGGAGTTGAACACTACGATCTGAAAAAATACTGCAAATGATCTGACAGATCCTAGCCGGAATTCTCAGCTCTTACATTTTCTGCCTGAGAACTGGTAGGAGGACAGAATCATAGGCAGCAGAAATGTCTAAGAAAACGGCTACCACAGACTCATTCCTACTAAGGGCCAGACGGATCTCTGATGTGAGGGTACCTACACTATCAGCCGTACCCAGACCTTTCCTAAAGCCGAATTGAGTCGCTGGGAGCAGATTCCTGTTTTCTACAAACCATTCTAGTCGGTTTTTAATCAAATGCTCTAAAAGTTTCATAAGTACGGACGATAGAGCAATTGGCCTGTAAGAACAATGATCACTAGGATCTTTACCAGGTTTTAATATAGGGATTACGACGTGAACCTTCCAATCAGAAGGAATAAAACCGGAGGTAAAACAATAATTGACTAAGTCCAAATAATATTTATGGGTCTTATCCCCAGCTTTAGTAATGAAGGAGTAGGGGAATCCATCGACTCCAGGAGCAGAATCTTTTACATGGGCGAGGACCGATTTAAGTTCCCCAATAGTAAATGGCCTATCCAGCGGATCATGTGAAATTAGCTGAGATACCGAAGCGGCGCACTCATCCCTATCAGGAGCATAGACTGGAGCGAGTTTAGAAAAAAACTGGTTACCCAGTTCCGCAGACAGTGTGTTCCCAGGAGGCGGCCTCTCACTACTTCTGAAGGATTTCAGTTTACGCCACACTATTGACGCTGGAGTGGATGGACTCAGTGAGCTACAATACTTCCGCCAACCTTCTCTCTTCTTATTTTTGAGTAATTTCTTGGACTTAGCCAAAATATGTTGAAACGCAATAATGTTATCCAGGTTCATGTCAGAGTTGAAATTCATTTCGGCCTCATTCCTAGCCCTGATCACGGCGGAGCAATCCCTATCCCACCATGGCGGGGAAGGAATTTTACCCGTTGGCGGTTTTTTTGGTGGGAAGCAATCATCAGCTGTAGAGGATATAGTGTTGGAAAATGAGGAAAAGCATTCTTGGGCAGAGTCAGGATTAATGGATGGAAGGGAAGAGACACGTAAGTCTACAATTTTTGAGTAGAGGTCCCAATCCGCTGAGTTGAGCTGGTATTTTAACAAAGGTGGGGAAATTTTGTCAGGGATAGCCTTGGAAGGGATTTCAACCAAGATGGGATAGTGATCACTCCCATAAGTCATATTCAAGCGACTCCAATTAAACAGGCTGGCTATATTAGACGAACAGAATGTTATATCAACACAGCTGGTGTTCTGCCCTGGCGCAGACCTACGTGTAGAACTACCATCATTAATTACACATAAATTAAGTTCATCTAATATATCCACTAGACCTATACCAAAGTTGTCACAGGTTTCAGATCCCCATCTATAATGATGGCCATTAAAATCACCCATAATTAGTAATGGACCTTGTACATTACTCAGTAAACTTTTAATTATAATAAGATCTTCAATTAGTGGGTGAGCAATATAAAAACTAAATATATTTATATCCTCAGCCTTAACAGCAACAACATTGATGTTGTCACCAACAAAGGGTAGAGGAATCGGGGAGAATGGTACTTTATTATTAATGAACAAACCACATCCCCCATATTCATCTGATCTGTCTTGGCGAACACCACTGAAACATGGAATCCTGAAATTACTTTCAGAATGGAGCCACGTCTCAGCGATGCTGCAGATCAATGGTTTGAACTTATTAATTAGAAAGAGTAAGTCAGGTTTCCTGGGAGTAACACTCCTCACGTTCCATTGAAGGAATGTCAGGGGGTGGGACATTGTGGATATAGTTAACAATGGAGGTCAGTTTGTCGGCAACGTGGTCAGGTAGGGATTGTTTAGGATTTGCTAACACAGTCATTAGCATGCTGGATATAATATTCAGAATATTTTCTGAGTAGTCAGGGCTACTTGCACCTTCCGTAGGGTAAGCACAGCCGTTCTGGGAAGTAGAGAAGGAGTAGTTCTGAGTGAGGGCTTGATGAGCCTGCTTATCATAACTAGGTGAAAGTGGAGCGTGGGATTTTGGTTTAAGGAAGACCGCTTTACGGTGAGATTTTGGATTTTGGGAAGGTGGACTGGGAGAGTGAGATGGACTGGCTACTGATTTATTCTTTTGAGATATTCTCGACACTTCAGCATATGGTCTTGACACCGGAGGAAAGACTTCACTTGCTTCCGCATATGAGACAGACTTCTCTGCCATAAGAGCTTTTATGCCCTTCTGACGGCCCAATTCAGGGCAAGCCTTATCGTTGGCATAATGATTGCCAGAGCAGGAGACAGAAGGCACAATCAAATGAGACTTGGCAACCATCTCCTAGGTGGTCTTGGCCACATTTAAAACAGCGAGGTTTCGAACGACATACTGTCTGTGTGTGACCATACCGACAACAGTTGAAACACTGGATAGTTGGGTACATGTATCTCTCAACCATAAGCGCAGAGTAAAAACAATAAACACGTTTAGGTAACATTTGGCCATCAAACGTTAAAACAACCGTTTGAGTGGGCTTCCATTCGGTAACACCCAGAGAAGTCACCTTACGGCTCATTCTCCTGGCCTTAATTACTGGGCCGCATCCAGTGGGAACCTTGATGTTCTCTATGACTTCCTCCTCAGTCCATTCAATGGGGACGTCTCTGACAAGACCTAAGCGGGTAACGTTAAATTGGGGGATTGAGGCAACAAAATTATTTTTCTCCAAAATGGGATTGATTATAAAACTGTTAGCATCCTGGTGAGACTTGAACTCGACTGAAACCCGGTTTCTTCCTAAGCGTTTGACACTGCCTAGGAGTATGTTACTAAAATTATTTTGTGTCAAGAACATACCAAACTTTACAGGGTGCAGAACAGTACCTATACGATAGTAGATAGTAGATGCGCGTACAATATACGGGGGAAAGTCTCTCATCGTATATGACTGTCTACCAACTGTCTTTTTAGCTACCTTAGGAGGGTTGATTAAGGTAGTTGGTGGGCAGGCGGCCGATCTTTTCCTGCTTGCATGTTCGGATTCCATAATATCTGGTTGCACATTGTCGTCGGGAAGAGAAACAGTTAACACCGGAGTGACATCAAATTGATAAGGAGGGTCAGGGGGTTTTTTGGTATCCATAGTGGATAAAAATCTTTAAAAATAAAAGAAATCAAAGTTAAAACCAACCTTACGCTAAAACACAAACACAAAGAATATTTTCGATTGAAGTATACACTAATAAAAACCACTAAAATCGAAAAAATTCGTAACACAAAAAAAGCACGTGTTAAGCCTTCACCACTACCAACGAAGATCTTTTTTTTTTTTTTTATTATTATTTCGCACGTTTTCTCAGAACACATCTGACATTGGCCGAATTGTCGACATCGGCACCATTGCCATAGAGAAAAATAGACTTTTACATGGCTCTCAACTCTATAATCACCAAGCATACTCCCACAACCAAGTTGAGTGAGTCTCAAGGAGAAAAATAAATATCACAGACGTTTCAAAAAATTTAATAACCCCCGGGATCTGATACTTTCTCAATGTTGCGTAGTAGGTGTAAGTTTCTTACAAAGGAATGTTACAGTTCTTTTATAACATCCACAGAGGACTGTATAACTGATAATATCAAATCATTTTGGAAGTTCGTCAATAGCAGAAAAAGTAGGAATGGTTTGCCACTAACGATGAAGTTCGGTGATGTGGCTTCATCTGACAGTCAAGTTATTAGCGAATTATTTTCGGACTTCTTTATTTCAGTTTTTGAGGATACGTCTGGAACTCCCCCTCTACTGGTGATGGTAGTGAGGCATGCGCAAGTAATGAATGTAACTCTTCTTTATCGGAGGTTTATATTGAGCACGATTATGTTTTGCGTGCATTGAAACAACTGGATCATAATAAATGCGCTGGGCCGGACGGAATACCTTCTCGTTTCCTTGTCAAGTGTGCTGAAGAGCTATCATTGCCACTCTATTATCTGTTTAATCGATCGCTGAAACTGGGTACGTTTCCAAAATACTGGAAAAAGGCGCATGTTGTGCCCATTTATAAAGATGGTGACAAGTCAGATTGCGCAAATTACAGACCCATAAGTATATTATCTGGAATGGCAAAACTTAATGAAGCGTTTTTGTATCAGCATTTTAATTCTCACTCATTAAACCGTATCTTTCCCAATCCCAGCATGGATTTGTTCGAAATAAATCAACACTCACAAACCTGCTCGAGTACAAAAACTATCCGTGTACTGCTTTTGCAAAGGGAGGTCAAGTAGACTCAGTCTATACAGACTTTCGTAAAGCTTTCGATAAAGTTATCCATGAAATACTGCTTTTGAAGCTGAAATCGTACGGTATACACGGTTCCCTGTTCCGGTGGATACAGTCTTACTCAGAAAACAGAAGCCAACTTGTTTATGTCAGAGGATACTTGTCGTTACCGGTCATTGTTACGCCGGGCATTCCACAGGGGTCGCATTTGAGGCCCCTGCTTTTCATAATTTTTATTAATGATCTCGTGACAAAATTGACATGTCCCTGTCTGTTGTATGCCGACGATCTGAAGGTATTCGCGTCGATAAAAAACACCTCCGACAGTGAATCTCTTCAGAACGATTTAAATATCATTTCTGACTGGTGCATCCTTAATCGAATGAAATTAAATATAAATAAATGCTTTGTTATAACTTTTATGAAAAAACGTATAAAAAACATCTATGACTACAGACTCGAGGGTCATTCGTTAGAACGAAAGCACGTAGCCAGAGATCTCGGCGTGTTGTTTGATGAACAACTATCTTTTAGAGATCATTACGATAACATGACGAACAGAGCATTGAAACTTCTCGGTTTTATATCTAGGTCTACTAAAGGATTTAAAAAAATCTCAAAGCTTTATATTGCTTTATAAAAGCCTAGTAAGAAGTATATTGGAATACTGTTCGATAATCTGGTCACCGTGTTACGCAGTACACTCTGACAGAATTGAGAGTGTGCAAAGAAGTGTGTTAAGTGGATCTCTTACAGGTACGGCCTCTCTAGAATGTTACAAAGCTATTCCAAACGCCTCGTTAAATTCAATTTGGAACCTTTCCATGTCCGTCGCAAACAGCAAGACTTAATAAACCTGCATAAGATCCTACATTCCACCCTGGACTCTTCAGCTCTGCTGTCCCTCATAAACATTAATACCCGAATGCCGAAAACTTTTGTACTTCAGGTCTTTACAAATAACACCTCATATTATAACCCTATCGTTAGAATGTGTCGACTTTACAATGAAATTTCAAAACACAATAACAGTATTGATATTTTCGATTCTCGTGCCGCTGCTTTCAAAAGACATGTATGTACTCTTTCCTTTTAATCTTGTAACGTTTTAAATACTGTTTTCTTTTAATAATGTAATGGTTTCCTATACATTTCACGCACGTACTTTGTAGCTACAATTTTGTTCACTGAGCTTTTTACTGTTGCTGTCATCATCGTTTTTGTTGTTGCTAGTCATGTTGTGCGATTACGCTTTGGTTGATAATCAGGTTGAAACCTATAATGTGAATTTAGTGTTATACTGTGATTGTTACCTGTTATAGTTGCCTTGTGAATAAATAAATAGATTATGTCAATGATAAATAAAATTAAAATTAATTGACCTTTACATCCACGCCCACTTGAAAAATTCAGCCTGTACAATCCATGGTCTGACTACTAATCTGACTGATTGAAGAAAAATTAAATTATTTATCTGCTGTCTGTGGCACTGGCACTACCATTACATCTGTGCAACGTAGTTTGTGCATCTGTGATTACATCTGTCATGTAGGATGTAGAAAACAAGAAAGTTATTATATTAGTTTCCTATCAGAACTATTAATATAAGCAAGTTATTTTGATCAAATATCGAGAGATAACCAATCACATTATTCGAAATAAAGTTTATGTAAATAAAACGTGCACATATAAAGTTCATGTTTTTATTAAACGAGATTACTAAAGAAGTTTGAAAACAATCTTTATATTCTTTAAAGACCTAAAGACAGCTTGTCATCTCCAGGACATCTTCTGTAATTGTAATTAAGGTGAGTGTACTCTTAGTGTTAAGCAATGTCGCTCAAAATCATACCGGCCAGATCTCGCAAAAGCCAGTTACTCCACCCATAGAAATGGAAACATGCAAGAAAATAATTATTATTGTTATCAGCTTTTATGAAGCGCTAAACGAAATGAGGCCACTCTTACTGGAAACAGCTTGGCTACAAGTAATGCTTGATAGCATTACTTTCAGGGCTCTTAAAGCTCGAATATATAGTGTAATGATGTTGGACATTGGGTTGACTTGGTTGGGTAAGTCATTTTAGTTAAATACTTCCTTATTTGAATGAAGCATACCCCAACTCTCATTTAGGTTTGATCAGTGTAGTGCTGAACTTCAGTACTTAATATGTATTATGTTTTACAATGTGAGTTTCCTTCCTTCCTCAAGATACAACCTTCAACATAAATTGTTTGTGGTGGGCAGAGTTGGTTAGCACCCGCGGTCGTGCTCTAAGCCACAGTTCATTGTAAGTGAGATCAAATCAGAAGATATATTAAATTACCAAAACGATGATAATGTTACTGGCTGCATTAACAAGTTATAGATTATTAAATTAACAAAACAATGATAATGTTACTGGCTGCATTAACAAGTTCTAGATCATTCTTCTGCCCTTGTCCCAATATATTTGGGGTTGGTGCAACATGTCGCTTTCTTCCATAATTCTCTATCAGTCGTCACCTCAGTAGTCACCTCCTTTCTAGCCATATCATCTTTCACACAGTCCATCCATCGCTTCTTTGGTCTTACCCTACTCTTATAGCCATCAACATCCATACTCAATACTTTCCTCATGACATTTTCCTCATTCCTCTGCATCACATGCCCATACTATATTTCCGCACTACTTTTCAGTCACCGATGCAGCGGTGCCACTTTCAATCTTCCTCTTCATACTCATTTCTTATTCTGCCCATTAGTGTAACACCACATATCCCTCTTAGCGTTCTCATCTCAGCTGCATGCCTTTGAATTGTCTTTTATTCATCTCTTTTGCGGCCCAATATTCTGATCCATACAAGACAGCAGATCTAACCATTGTTCTATAAATCTTCTGGGGAATGCAGGAGTCGCAGATTGTTCACGTGACCTGCCGCCATTTCAACCATCCAGTAAATTAATATTAGTTAGTTAATTCTGTTCTTAACTGTCCGATGTACTTCGCCATCGCTTTGCATGAGTGAACAGAGTTACTGCAAGTCGGAGTAGACTGGGAAAAGCGCGTCATCAAGATTTATGGCTCCAGAACTGGAGATACCACTAAAATGAACAGAACATATTTTCTGTTTTGGTTCTGCTGATTTTTAAGCCAACATTTCTCCAATCCGCTCTGGATCTCGGGTTCATCTACATAGATAAACATTGTCTGGCAATATTGTTTCTAGAGTAGCTTTTGGTGACTGCCTAGCAAACATCAGTGTGTGACTGGTCTCAGACATCATATTATGCTTGTGTCAACATCACTCGAATTTCCACCTCACCAACTCCCCATTTCACTCGGACCTGCCGTTGCTTAAGCCAAAAAGGGTTATCAATCTTCTAGCTAGAGGATTGAGCGCAGAGGGTGTATTGTTCCTGTACTTGTAAATGATGAAATAGCCTGTAATTGTTGACTAAAAGCACAATTTAACTTTCTGAATGGAAGTTTTCAGAATGAATACATTGAAATTCTATGCAACCAAGTGATGCTTTTTATGGCAGTGACCACTTTTTAGTTGCCCGTTTCTTATCTTTGTTTAAAGTGATCATCAGTATGTTTGTCAGATAGAAAAGTCAGAGACAATCATCGTCTGCTCGCCTTTTCCCAACTATCTTGGGGTTAGCTTCCAGTTGAACCGGATGGACCAGTATTATCTATGGTGCGACTGCCGATCTGATCTCCAAAATAACCAATAACAACTGTCAAAGATCCATGAATGACAGCCAGGACCAACAGCTTAACATACTTTACGTAAGATGGTCTCCCATCCATGGACCATCCGTAGCAAGCGTATCTTAACCTGATTGATGGACCCGTGTCGCTGTGATTACTTAGTCACAAGACTAGTCAGAGACAATTATTGTATCCATATTGGTTGTAGAAACATGTTACAGTCTGTTGTTATGTGCACACGTGGACCTTGCACCAGCTCAGCTGGCTGTCGTGAAGCAACTGCTGCTGGCCACTGGCTGACTGTTCTCGTATCGTTCTTGTGTGACCTTCAGCTGAGATTAGCCTTACAGACTTGGACCACTTCAATGTTGTTGTTATATGAGAATGCAACAGTCAGTGTGTGACATTTCTAGAACAAAATCCTTAAAGGTGCAATGAACCATTCATAGATGCTAGTTTCAATGTCCCTAAAACAAGTAAATGTGTGTGTTATTTGCGTAAAATGTGGTGTAACCTAATTAAAAATAATATCTGGTTACAGATATTGACAGTCATTGTTGAACACGTTAACATTTCAGGCATCACCATTGCTAAACAACCGCAGCCAGCATTACCATTTAACATAAATAATATTAAAAATTTTTGATAAATTAAAATAAAAACAAATGTGATAAAAGAAAAAGAAAGAAAGTGTAGGAAATCAGGATACGGGCTTGAATTAAAAACAGAGACTTTGAATTTCAATAACGTTATTTATATTTTATTTAACGTTACACAGGGAAGGCTTTATGTCTGTCTCCTAGCACAGCGGATAGAGAAAAAGGAACGAACTGACAGCAGCTGTTGGTTTTATTTAATCATTTAGTGACCGTGTTGCTATTACTCAAAAGTAAGAATAGATAAATTTTTGCACATTTAAATTGACTAAATACCAACAGAAAGAAATAAAGAAAATACATTTATATCACAGACTAAAAGGCACACAAACAATAATACACAGCACGTGCTCACATTCTTAACAGCTGATTTGTCAGCCTATTATGTCAACAAGGAATTAGCAGAAGCATGTAAATATCTGGGGAAATTAGGGGGGAGAATATCATATAGAGGAACTAAAAGATTTCGACAGGAGAAAAATATGTGTTCAAGAGTACCCTCTTCCACACCACACTCGCAAAGGGAATGATTCCGAATGCGTAGCTTAGCCAAGAACACTGGTGAACAAACATGACCTAGTCTGAGACGTATAATGAGAGATGTGGTTAATTTGTTCAATTTCTTATTTTTGACGAACCAGGGTTTCAGTGGGATGTCGGGTTGGATATTGCCATAATATTTGCCCTTAACTGCCCTTGATCTTTGCCACAGATCATCCCAAGACTTCATGAGACGTGGTTTAGCCAGGCAACGGACGTCCCGAGCTGGTATATTAAAGAAAGATGTACAACCTGTTTGGATAGACTGCTTAGCATAGAAATCAGCAGCTTCATTACCCAATATGCCAGTATGACCCGGAATCCATGCCAAAACAGTTTCCAGGCCAGATTTATTTAACCTAAAGAGAATTTCCTTAATTCTAAGAATAATTACCGAGTTGTCTTTGCTGCGAAATGGAACTTTCAATAAATCTTGGATAGTGCTAAGAGAGAACCTCAGCGAATACATTTTGTTTCCTTCAACCTTGACATTGGCAAAATCATCGATAAAACGATGGAGCCATTACTCTAAAATTGGAATTGGAATGTAAATATCTGTCCTTAAAATATGCTTTATCTCGTTTTAATTTGCAATCTTTATGTACGACAATCTGAATATTGATAGGAACAGACCTTGACAATTCCATGTATATTGATAACAGCTGGTCGACGGTTATTAGCTCCCTCTGATGGTTAGTGATGGATTGCGTAGTGCCGGCCGGAGGAGTGCACGCGGTGATGCGGCCATGGCCTCGCGGCGCGTGACGCGCAAGTGGGAGGTGTTCGCGGGCCGCAACCGCTTCTGGTGCGACGGGCGGCTCATGACGGCGCCGCGGCCCGGCGTGTTCGCGCTCACGCTGGCGCTCATCTGCGGCACGTGCGCGCTGCACTTCGCGTTCGACTGCCCGTTCCTGGCGGCGCGCGTGTCGGCCGCGGTGCCGGCGGCGGGTGCGGCGCTGTGCGCGCTCACTCTGGCGGCGCTGCTGCGCACGGCGCTCTCGGACCCGGGCATCATCCCGCGCGCCGCGCCGGCCGAGGCGGCGGCGCTGGAGGCGGGCGAGGCGTGCGCCGGCCGGCCGCCGCCGCGCGCGCGCGAGGTGCTGGTGCGCGGCCGCGCCGTCAAGCTCAAGTACTGCTTCACGTGCAAGATGTTCCGGCCGCCGCGCGCCTCGCACTGCTCGCTGTGCGACAACTGCGTGGACCGCTTCGACCACCACTGCCCCTGGGTGGGCAACTGCGTGGGCAAGCGCAACTACCGCTACTTCTACACGTTCGTGGTGTCGCTGTCCTTCCTGGCGGTGTTCGTGTTCGCGTGCGCGGTCACGCACGTGGCGCTGCTGGCGCGCGGAGCGGGGCTGGCGGCCGCGCTGCGCGCCACGCCCGCCTCCGCCGTCGTGGCGGCCGTGTGCTTCCTGTCCGTGTGGTCCGTGCTGGGGCTGGCCGGCTTCCACACCTACCTCGCCTCCACCGACCAGACCACCAACGAGGACGTGAGTCGAGTCGCGCCATTGCCATATATCGTACCTACAAGGATGTACACTGCTAATATGGTTCATTGTTTGCAGATCAAGGGCTCGTTTTCGACACGTCGCGGCGTGTCCAACCCGAACCCGTACTCGCGCGGCAACGCGTGCGCCAACTGCTGGCACGTGCTGTGCGGCCCGCTGGCGCCCAGCCTCATCGACCGGTGCGTGCGCGCTCACGCCCTCGCTGCTAGCGCCGCGCGCTGCACTCGCTCTCATCGCCTCTTTGTGTTCGCAGACGCGGCGTGTTCACGATCGACGTCAAGGATGAGCTGCCGCCGAACTTCGCGCGCGCCCTGAGTGCGGCGACGCCGGTGCCCGCGCCTCTGTCGGCGCAGCCGCTGCCGGCGCAGCCGCTGTCGCCCGCCGGTTCGCCGCCCGCGCTGGGCGGCAGCTACACGAACCTGTTCGAGGGCGGCGAGCCGGCGGCGGCGCGCCACGCCTACATGAACCGCTCGCTGGAGCTGGACCCCGTGCCGCTGCCGGAGCGGCGCCGGCGCGCGCGCTCGCCGGCCGCGCTGGCGTTGGCCGAGCCCGCGCCGCGCGCTCCGCCGGCCGCGCTGAGCGCGTCGCGCCTGCGCCTGTTGCACGACACCACGATGATCGACGCGGCGCTGGACCTGGACGAGCCAGAGCCGCCGCCGCACCTGGCGGTGCCGGTGCACGCGCACGCGCGTGCGCTGGCCGCGCTCTGACGCGCGCTGCAGGCCCGCCCGCGCAGAGTGCGCGCGCTGCGCCGGTCCGCGTTGTACATAAATTATGATAATTATAATAAATAGCTGCTATTGTAGAGTTTGCTCGCCTTTCATTTATAAATTATATTTTCCGAACCCTTAAGACCGCCCCCGGAGCGTGCGTAGTTCATACAAACGAAATACCATAATAATTTGTAAATCAAACATTCTAAAGGTAGTGTGTATTTATTGCGTTTGGATTACAGAATATCTAGGTTCCCAAATAATAGGTTGGGGAAAAAGTTTCTTCGCATTTTTTAAGAAAATTCAAAACATTTTTTAATATAGTTTTGGAAATTAAACCAGAAGTGACTTTTTTTAAAAAGAATTATACAAATACCTACAGGAAGTAAATTTAAAAACAGATCAAACTGACAACAATTTTTATATCAAGAACCTAATAACAAAAAATAGCGAACACACAAAATCACAACAATAGCTAAATAAAAAAAATGTAACAATTTTAAAAGAAAAATATCCGACAGAATGACGTGCTAACAGTCTTACTCTCACGATGTCTCGAAGTGAAAAAAAGGGCGGTGCCAGCAGTGCACCGCCTTATATAGGTCTTCCCCCTCCTCAACTTCCTATCTTCTACACGGCGTTTCCTGACAGGAGACCGTCCTCGGACTCCTTTATCTCCTAGCTTTGAAGATCTGTCTCACACATTGGCATGGAAGACCCTGCTGCTTGTAGATGAAGTGCTGGTGGCGTCTGTGTCTGCGTGCCAGAGGTGCAGGGTTCCAGTTCGGCTTCATCAAGTGGCTCAGCTCCATCAGTAGCTTGTTCGAGTTGCACATGTTGGTCAACACAAGGGGCAGACTCCTCGTTTCCGCTGTCTGACTCTGCAAAAGAAACAAATACCTCGGACAATACCAATTTTGTAAGAACAACAAAACAGTGGTTGTTGGTGGAATTAACTTATTTCAACAACATAATTACAACTTTGAGTTAGCCTTGTCTAACATACCTAACTTACACACAATAGGTGTGAACATACAAATATCCAAACCAACCACCTGGGGCAGGACTTGTCGGAAGACCGCCACCTCACGACTCGTTAGAGACCTACGTGAGGCATAACTTTGCGTGTGTCAATAAGTTCACATAAAAGCATGTTTCAAACCAATCCTAGCAAGTCATAGTACATACGATGCTTATCAACAAGCAGGACTTCTCACTAAACAAGATACGTCAGAGACCAACCTATGCCTACTTGTACCACAGCTCTAGAATAACATGTCTGAGAACACCACTCCAAGACCACACGTCCGATCAGGCTACTCCAAGACAGTTTCCCTTCACGAGCTCTTCCCAAGGTAGGTTTCATATACTAGGATAGCGTGTCCGATGTGCTCCAAGACAGGCTCATCCAATAACATAAAACCGTACCTCCATTGAGGTGTATCCGTCAATTTGAGTTGGCATGTTCAATGCGCTACAAGACAGAGGCCCATCTCAAATTACAAGACTCGACTTCCCGTCAACATCGTTCAGCATTATCAATAGTACCTAACAAGAAGACATAGAAACCTCTAATGTACAAGCAATTATTATCAAAATAGTCAGTTTCAGTAAAGTGTATCGTTTACATAAAACACATAGCAAGGCTCATTACAAAACAGATCACTCACCATTAAAGAAAGCAGAACACACGTCGGGAGTCCATTCCCCTTGCCACGGGATCATGTATTCCGCAGCTGCTTGTGTCAACTTCCCGTACGAGCCAGCCAAGAGCTGCAACTCGTAGCGACCGTGTGGTAGTAGTTTCATCACACGATACGGCCCTCGCATACACGAATCCAGCTTTCCAGTTGATTGTGCCTGTTTTCTTACGAACACAAAATAATTCAGTTCAAAAACATGAGGTGACTTTCGCCCTTTATTGACATAGGCGTCCTGTTGTTTTTGATTTAACCGGAGACGTTCAAGTGCTCTTTGACGACTCATTTCGCGAAGAGCTTCTCGATTAGGGCTCGAACCTTCAAAGGCCACATCGCGAACCAAGCTACGAATGAGTGGCGTTGCAGCATCAATACCTATCAATAGGTTCAAAGCTGAATACTGAGTTGTTCTGTGTTTTGTGATATTAAGAATCAACTGCAGTTTCCACATTACACTGGGCCACTTTTGCTGTCGATGATTGCACTCAATACGCACCATGTTGAGGACGGTGCGACAATATCGTTCCACCTGCCCATTGGACTGGTGCATTTCAGGGGTTATAAGGTGAACGTCGCAACCCATGTCTTTGACCCAATTTAGAAAATCGGTACCTTGAAACATGCGACCTCTGTCGGCTATTATTTGCTTAGGAGTTCCAAAGAGGGAGACCATATTAGTGAAATGGCGTTTTAGTTCGTCAGCGTCTTGTCGGTGCATAGGGTATAACAAACAGAATTTAGAAAAGGCATCTATAATTATAAGAACATGGCGATAGCCATTTATTTCAGGAAGTGGACCTAAGGAATCTAAATGAATGATTTGGAAAGGTGAGTCTGGTTTTTCCCAAGAGTGAATGGGCTGTAAAGGAGCTCGGGGGACTTTTTTATGGGAAAGACACACTAAACAGTGTGTCACATACTTCTGCACAAATGCCCTCAACTTTGGAAACCAGAAGTGTTTCGTGACGAGGTCAGCGGTCTTATCGACCCCAGGATGATCATATTCATCGTGAAAAATTCGTAAAAGGCTAAGTCTATGCCCTTTTGGGATATAACACAGGAATTTAGGATTTTCACCTGTAGGTGCAAATCTTACATAAAGGATGTCGTTTTTGAAAACATAACGACTGGAGTCCAATTGGCCGTCCGCCAATTTTTGAATAAGAGACCGGGTCTCCTCATCAGAAGCCTGAGCAATCTGCGCCCAATTCAAAGGTTTCCGAACTGTGCACACATTTACAGGATTCCGACTGAGATAATCGGCATGGGACAGAAGGCTACCTTTCCTATAATCCAGGCTAAAATCAAAGTCTTGAAGATATACCCACCACCGAGCCACCCTTGGCAACAAATCTTTCTTACGTTGTGTAAGTTTCAATGCGTTGCAGTCGGTGACCACGGTGAAACATATACCCACAAGATAATGCCTGAAGTACTGAAGAGCTTTTACCACCGCAAGGGTCTCAAGCTCATACGAGTGGTATCTGCTCTCAGCTCCCTCAGTAAGCCTACTGAAGTAAGACACCACTCGCTTACGATTGCCTTCATGCACTTGCATTAAGACTGCTCCATACCCAATAGAACTCGCGTCTGTATGGACTTCTATGGATAACAAAGGGTCATAAATTGCAAGTACTGGTTCGCTCGTTAGACATTCCACAATGTACTTACGAGCAGCGCGTTGTTCAACTCCCCAATTAAAATGTACCCCCTTTTTAGTGAGTGCTGCAATACACGCAGTTTTCTGGGCAAATCCAGCTATATACCGCCTGAAATAGCTAGCTAAGCCCATGAATTGGCGAACCTGCTTTACATTTTGCGGTTCGGCTGAGTCAAACAAAGCCTTCACTTTCTCATGACTCGGCCTAACCTGACCTTCACAAATTGTTCTACCTAAGTATTCGATCTCGGTGGCCAAGAACGAACACTTTTTCATATTAATGGAAAAACCAGCTTCAGTCAATATGTCAAGAACCATTTGTAACAAATTAAGGCCCTGATCGATACTTTGACTCATAATCAAAATGTCATCGATGTAGATGGGGATATCGCCAGAATCAACCAGTTCGCGAAGTGTTTTGGTGATTATACGCTGATAAACAACTGGAGCATTTGCCAAACCGTAGGGCATCCTCAAATATTGATAATGTCCCTCCGGCGTGACAAATCCCGTAAGCGGAACTGAGTCTCGATCCAATGGAATCTGGTGAAATCCAGTTGCCATATCAAGGGAACTGAAATATTTATTATGTCCCAAACGGTCTATATAGTCATCTATACGTGGCAACGGAAAACGATCTTTAATTGTGATCTCGTTTAATTTACGAAAGTCAACGCACATCCTATCTGTACCGTCTTTCTTTTTTACCAGAAGAATTGGACTTGCGTAAGCAGACTCTGACTCCTCTATAATTTTTTTGTCCAACAAATCTTTAATTATGTCACGAACGCGAAGAGTCTCGGCGTGAGAAAGTTGGTACGGCCGATAGTGAACAGGAATATTTGTAGTTAGTTTAATGGACATACACCCTGTATTTACAGTTGACGTTGCAGTACCAGAAATAAAATACTGAGAAAAATTATTAATTATTTCTAAGAATTTGTCCAAGTAACCGCCAATTAGAGGCGTATTAATTGGAATTGAAGTCTCAGACTGTATTTTCATTACCCTATGCAAGTTATTTACGCTTCTTGTAAGTGACTGACAATTTTTGGTACGCACAAACCTAACACCGTCCCTATTAAGAACATCTGTTCCTATAATGACCGGCGTGTTCATATATTCGGCAGATACTACGAACAAATCTACCTCGAGGGTTAAGCCGTCGAATTCAATAGGTAACGTCACAAAACTTGTACTTTCTACTTCTTGTGTACCTAACCCCTTCAAGATACGAATCACTGGCTTATGCGAACAATTAAAATGCTTAAGCAACGAAGACGAAATTAAGGATATAGTGGACCCGCTATCAATCAAAACATCGACCGCTACGTCCTGTATAATTGCTACAATAACGTCTCTATTCTTGGTATTTACAAACTCGTTACAGAAGTTAACGCTACTTTTGTTAGCAGCTTCCGACCTTTGTTTAGCAAAACAATTTACGGCTTTGTGACCCTGTTTCTCACAAAAAGTACAAGGTTCGGACCTAGTCGGTACAAAAACAGATGTAGAATTTGTCACAGAATTATTTGACGAACCGCTTGACAGCTGATCAATTCTCGGTTTCTTATTGCATGTAGCCTGTCTATGTCCTAATTCACCGCAAGAAAAACATTTAATGTTGTACGGTTTACGTACATTCCGTCAGGCTGCAAACGCAGCAACCTACTTTTCTCTTTGGTATTTAAAACAATGTTTAATATGATTTTAAGTTAGTTGACGAATTACATACTTACGCGAACACCGCGGATTAGCATCCAACCCACTTTTACTTTGTTGTGATCGGTACTCTAATAAACCTTTAGTGTTACCAAATCTGTGTGTGTTTACATCAACTCGCCTAACTCCAAGTACTGACTTACCACTTCTTACTTAAAGCTACAAGTGTAAGGTACCAACTACTACGGGACCTTACAAATGTCATTGAGATTACGCTTACGAGAAAGGTCTGTAGTTTGTCTATCTCTCACAGAACGAAACGGGGTACTTTTTAATGTACTACTACTCGGTTTAACGTAAATTGAAAAATAATCAACTAGATCACTAGGCAATACCTTAGCGTTAGTTGCCGACGCTCTTATGTTCGGATCAGTGATACCGCGGACTATTATAGCCGAAATCAGCTCGTCACTAAGTCCCCGCACTATTCGTAGACGAAGTAACGAACGACGAACGTAATCCACATAAGTAGAATAGTTATCAGAATTTTTAGTCATTACATCATACAAAATATTTGCGACGTCCGGTACTCTAGGGCACAAAGGCTTAAATTCTTTTTTTAAATTACTCCACGAACGATCATTAGTTACCCATTCGTTAAGCCACAACTGAGCATCACCTTTCAGGCAATTACCAATACGCGACAAAGATTCGAAATCACTCCAATTATTTAATACTTTTGCGCGGTCAACCTCCGCACACCAATCGTCAATATTATGTAGGGTAGGATCAAAGTTTGAAATATAAAAATGTTGAGATCTACCAACAGTATTAATTGACCGAATAGCATCCACAATACGATCAGTTACCGTAGCTTGTGCTGAATTTGAAGACTCATTCGCATCCCTAGCCAAACGGTTTGACAAACGCACTGACGCCTGTTCAGATACTCGTCCTGACGCACGTAATAGTGGTGTTCTAGAGCGAGAACGCGAATCGCGATGGCAGTTATATCCACGAGTCGGTGACATACGTTGAGACACAACCTCTCTAGGCAAAGGTGAAACCAAACGACGGTGACGCTCCGTGAAGCACGACGCACGCTATGCGATTCTATACAGCCTGGGGATCGAGACGTATTACGTTCCAACGACAGTGTTCGCGTACGCCGTGATGACCTTCGATCACGTACACTATCATTCACCAAAATTCTATCACGATCACACGAACGTACTGGCAAGGGTGAAGCTCTTGTTTTATCTTCTAGCGTTTTAAGGCGCGACATCATCGCTTGTATCTCGAGCCTTAGCATGCTGTTTTCATTAAAGGATTGGTCACGATACCGACTATTTTGGCGGTCCTCACTATTGCGAGGATCGTTGTGAGAACTTCGATCGCGACGCGGGCTATTATCGCGACTGCCGCAGCGCCTGCGACTATGATCGTGTTTGCGGTCTGCCATACTAACGTCTCAAACACAAGACAACCTAAAACAATAAACCAATCGACCAAATAAAAACAACACAAACTGATATAGCAACAACTAAACCAAAATAATTAAACAATGAACGGTCAAACCTATGACTAGCAATAACGCCTGACACAAAAAGTAAAATAAAGCAACTACCTACAACAGAAAAATAAATCGTGACAAAAGTAAAGAGAAAAAAAAACGAATGTGGGCAAATAGAAATGGGAACTATCCCACTTCTGATTTTGGAAATTAAACCAGAAGTGACTTTTTTTTAAAAATAATTATACAAATACCTACAGGAAGTAAATTTAAAAACAGATCAAACTGACAACAATTTTTATATCAAGAACCTAATAACAAAAAATAGCGAACACACAAAATCACAACAATAGCTAAATAAAAAAAATGTAACAATTTTAAAAGAAAAATATCCGACAGAATGACGTGCTAACAGTCTTACTCTCACGATGTCTCGAAGTGAAAAAAGGGCGGTGCCAGCAGTGCACCTCCTTATATAGGTCTTCCCCCTCCTCAAATTCCTATCTTCTACAATAGTTTATTTACATTTAACTAAAGTATGTAGGTACCATTTTGTTCGATAACTTTTTGCCATCTTGTAGGTAGGGACATGATCCCATTGCTAAAGAAATTTTGGGACTTCTGGTCAAAATACCGCGACAAGTGGTTTTGGCAGTCCTCTCGTGATGTTAACCTGACACTGCCTAAAGAATTCTGAAGAGACCGAAACAGGTGGAAATCTGAAGGTGCAAGGTCAGGACTATACGGCGGATGCATTAACACCTCCCGACAAACTCACTTAATTTTTGCTGCGTGGCTAAAGATGTGTGAGGTCTAGCGTTATCATGATGACCTTAGGTTAGGTTAGGTTGTTTTTTTTTTCGGACTAGTTCCGCCAACGTAATTGGCGCCTATTTTTA
Organism: Dicycla oo; assembly: GCA_948252095.1. Lineage (NCBI taxonomy): Eukaryota > Metazoa > Arthropoda > Insecta > Lepidoptera > Noctuidae > Dicycla > Dicycla oo. The sequence goes on from OX411714.1 coordinate 34,614,612, forward strand.
GATCCTTTAATCCTCATCCATACTAGTTCTCGCATTACATTCCTCTCGTACTTTCATACTTCATACTATATCTTTCTTTCATCCGTCTCCATTTATGCCGTGGGTGGGACTCCCACTATTGCTATTCCCTATTCTTCTACTTTCTTATTATAATTTCTTTATTAATATAACTCTAGGGGAAATAATACTATTTCAGTTTTATTTTACATTTTTAACTTATCTTAGTTTTACATTTATTACATAGTCTACTTTAGCTTACACTTAATTCTTAGATCTACTTAGTACATGTTGTTTCTATTGATCTACTGCTTATTCTAATTACAATGTTGCACTTATGTCCTATGTTTACAGTATTATGAAACATAGTTTTATCTTATATTTTGTTTTTATCTATAATTATTTGTGCTATTTTCTCACAGTAGGCAATTAGCTTATTTCTTGATTTCCCTGACATTAGTTCCCCTAAACTCTCTTTCTTTAGTCTTTCACCTAATTCCTGTTCCAGGTTATATCGATACTTTGCGTAGACTGGACAATCTAGCAAAAAGTGCGGCACTGATTCCGATATGTTGGGGTCACAGGTGCATGATGGGCTCTCCTTACACCTAAAGCGGTTTAAGTATTCTGAGAACCCACCATGCCCCGTTAGGACCTGCGTAAGTACGCCTGTTGGCCTCACCCGTTTTATAATACGGCAGGCAGCTACGGCATCCGGAAAGAACATTTTCGTCACCGAGGCCGTCTCGCTCGACACGTATCTCTGATTCCACTCATCAAGCGAATCCAAACGGATTTGACGCTTGGTAAAAGAAACCGGGCACAGATCGTAGTCCGGCTTCCTCCATGACGACAATGCCGCTTCCTTTGCCAGCTCATCCGCGCGTTCATTTCCCGGCAAGCCCGCGTGGGCCTTGACCCGAAAGAAAGAAACATCCTTATTCTGGTCCAAAGCCCGAGCCAAATTTGCTCGGGCGCGGACCGCCAGAGGATGGAGAGAACCATGGCCTGTCAGCGTCTGCAATGCTGCCATTGAGTCGCTGTACAAGCCATAGCTCATCTCTTTACGCTTGAGGATTACGTCCGTTGCCTTGCAAATGGCCAGTAGTTCCGCCTGGTAAACAGTGCAGTACGCGGCGAGGCTAAGCTTGAGGTTCTGGACTTCGCCTTCATTATCACACAGGGATAATGCTGCTCCGACCTTCCCCTCAATCTTGCTGCCGTCAGTGAATATTCGCACTGCCTGCACATTTTGGCTGTCCACAAGCTGTTGATCTGCCAGGCATACAAACTCCAAGGCCATTTGTTTGGCAGGGTGAGATGTCTTTGTAAATCTCACCATACTCTCAATCTCCCGGTCTCCTGGCACAAACCGAGACGACCCTCTCCTTGCATAATACAGGGCGGCTGCCTCTTGTATGCGGAGGTCTAGAGGCAGCACCAGTGCCGAGTTTAGTGAGACTGTACGGTAAGACTTACAGAGTTTCTGGACGAATCCTCGTTGGACAGAGCCTAGCTTCTTCCGTATACCCAGCTTTTTCGTAGCGGGAGCCCAGGCTTCAGCCGCGTACGTGACTATAGGTTCTATCGTGGCGGTGTAGATGATGTGTATTGTGTCCCTATTCAGACCCCAGCTGACCTTGGCTGCACGTGCAAGTTGCTTGTAGACTTCCGCTACCTTCTTGCAGACGTTTCTTGTGTGCTCGTTGAAGGTCAACTTGTCGTCTATTGTCAGGCCTAGCAACTTCATACTCCTTACCATAGCAATGTCTACCCCGGCCATGCTCAGATATGGTGTGTCGTACTTAAGCTTCTTGGTTATTAGCATCGCGCAGGTTTTGTGCGGTGCAAACCTCAGCTTATTTCTGACACCCCAACTCTGGACATCGGCGAGGGCTGCATTTGTAGCTCTAGCGACTTCAGCCGCTGTGTCACCATCCACGACCAAAACAATGTCATCCGCAAAAGCCTGTATAAAGTACCCCTTCCTTTCGAGATCTTGCAGCAGCGGGTCCAATACAAGACTCCAGAGTATGGGACCACCGATTGACCCTTGGACACAGCCCTTATTTGTCTCTCGTGTGCATTCCTCCCCAGCATACCTCACCCTTACTTTTCTGCTGTCGAGGTAGCTGTCCAGTAGCCTCCTGATGTTTACCGGGCACTTTTCCTCAGCCAGCCTGACTTTGATTGCCGGCCACCAGGCGCTGTCGAAGGCACCCTCTATATCCAATGACACCAGGACAATAAGCTTTTTCAGCCTCAACTTGTCCTGAACATGCTTTATTAAAGTATAGAGGGCATCCTCGGTGCTCTTCTGGGGCATAAAGCCAAACTGACGAGTACTAAACCGCGGCACGAGCTGCCATTTTATCCGCGCTTCTATCATCCTCTCCAGGACCTTCCCCAAGACCGACAGGAGACCTATCGGTCTATATGACTTGGTGTTCGTATAATTTTCCTTGCCCGGTTTTCTGAGGACTACCACCGTTGCCTCTTTCCAGATGTCCGGGAAATGTGCCAATTTTAGGCATTTGTTATACAGGGCAAGGAAAGCGTCCAGGTCCTGGTAGATCGCTCGACTGCAGATGTCCGACGTAAGTCCATCCACTCCAGGGGCTTTCTTGGTCTTCTCCCCTGAGGTCTTCTATGGTACTTCCCCACCAGGTACTCTTTGCATTTGCGTCTCCGCCTATTAGCAGTAGTCCGGTGCCCAGCTCCAACTTGATGTTGGTCAGCTGATTCAGGTAGATCCCTATGGGTTGGTCTGGCTCAAAGTAATAGGATACTACTGCGATTTCCCAGGCTTTGGTTCGGATCCCCACCACAACGATATTGTTAGTGGTGAGTTCCGGGTAGGGAATGACATCCAGGTCATCATCAAAGACGGCTATTGCCGCCTTAGCCCTCCCACTTCCTTCAACCTCGCACTGGTAGATTCTCGCGCCACGGTAGCTCTTCGTACCTCTAGCCCCTCCCACATAAGGTTCCTGAATCAGTGCCCATGCGATGTTTCGCTCACTGGCCTCTAAAAAGAGTTCGGTGGTTGCCAGTTCCTTCCTTTGTAGGTTGGCTTGGGCTACTGCGTATCTTCCGGTTGGGGTGCCTGCCCTGTCGCCAGTATCCACTTTAGCAATACGCTACTCTGGCTCTAGCCAGAACCTCACATCTCTTCCTCACTGTGCATTCGTCACTGAAAGCGTTATGCTCCGTGTTCTCGAGCTTTGCTCGCACACAGTTACAGCAGGATGGAGCTGCTCCGGCCAGCCAATCCGCGCATTGCGTCCTCATATGTGGGCCCCCGCAGTGGCTACACTTCTCCACCTGCTCCTTACATATGCTGATAGGCTGACTTGCCGCTACACTGGCGTAGGAGAACTTCTCCTTATGTTCTTCCCCAGTTTTTAGTGCCTCTTTCAGCCTATCAAGCTTCTCGCTGTTCTCTCGCAGGTTTCGGCCATGATCTTCTAGGACCTTTTTGAGCGACTCTATATCTAGTATGGTACTAGATGCTATCTCTTTTTTTACTTCTTCTGTTTGAGTTTCCTTAGCTTCTGTTGTGGTCTTTGAAGTTGGGATTCAACCTTTCTCCATCTCCGACTCCTTCACAAGCTGGTAAAGCCGGTCCGCCTGGATCCTGACCTCCTCCTTGATTTCTTTTTTAATATTCTTTGAGTTTGTCAAGTGGGTCTTAATTTTAACGAGGCATGCTCTGGCCTCCGCGACTCTAGTTTTCGCTACCGGCGGACTCAGGCTGATTATCTCAAGAGACGCCCGTGGTAATGTCTCTGCTGGTGTCGGTTTGGATGTTTCTTCTTCTGCCGCTTTCCTCTCAAACCTTAGTTTTATTTTAGGGGGGGTCAGTTTCTTTGCTGGCTGCCCAGGCTCCCGTTCACCCACGCTTTGCGTGGGGGGTCCGGCCTCTTCTGAGGCGTTTGGTGGGCTTTTGTTCGGCTGGTTTACCAGCTTGCCTGCAGGTGTGCGTATTCCAAACATTTTACCTTGAATGGGTTCGGATTCAAACTAGTACGACGTCAGTGTGGTAGTGTAAAAGGTACCCCAGTATGTGTAAATATGTAAATGTGTAAGTAATATAGTGTACAAACAGTCAATACAATAAAACTAAATTAAAACAAAAGTAAGATTCTGAAGAATCTTGTCAACTAGTCTGCGTACGCGACTGGGAGGTCAACAGGCGCGCTCCAACTAAGTCTACTGCTTATATTGCTAGTAGAACGTCAGCAGAACTAAATTTTATCAAGCCCTTCCCGCAGATGGCTCTACCCACACTATTTATGAGTCCGCGGATAAAATAAATATGAGTAGAGGAGAAATCAATATCAAGGCAATACAACCTCTGTGAGAATATAGTCTCGTTTCTGTAGAGCCTAGCTCTGTCAGTTTTCTTAAAATCTAGTAAACTTGGACTCGTCCGGTATTTGGCCCGTCTAAAATTGTCCAACGTCAAAATTTTTACAAAAATCCTATTATAACGTTACTGACTCTATATAGAGCCGATCTCTACATTCGAAGAGAAAGATCTCCCCGAGCCCCTTCAAACAAACCCAAACTCGACTACTCTAGCCCAAAGGGTTCCCGAGATACAGCTGCCCGAAATTCTGGTTACCAATACAAGATGGCGCCCAGAACTCAGTTACCTGCAGTTATCTCCGGAACCGTTCGTCCCAATACCACCGTGCTTGGGTTTCCCTGACTGGGAACGACGCGATCTATCCCTCTGGGCAACTTTCAGACCGAAAATGCCTCAGGTCCTGAAAACCCCTGAAAATGTCCCAGACGGGTAGAGAAGAACAAGCCAACGTCCCCAAAGAAAACCCGAACGCTCATCGACCCCCGGTTCGGGAGTTATCCAGGTCCGAAAAAACTTTTGACAGTTCATGCACTGTCAATGTCAATATTGAACCCGGGTTATCTTCCCTACCAGTTGTCGCAGAACGTCCGTGTTTGGACTTATTCGGCCTGGCTCCACCCGCTCCGGCGTGCAGGGTGGTTTCAGGATCCTGAAACCCCTAAAGCTACAAAACGCCCCAAACCAGGCGGATAAGACGGGTATTGTCTAACTAAAGGTAAGGGTGGAAACCGCAATCTCCTACGACCTCCGAGTCCACAGTTATGTCGGGCGAAAGTTTTCCAAGATGGCGGCTGTTTGCACAAACTTGACACCCGTGGTCCAAAACCATCCAAGTTTGGGCTCTCTGGATAGGTCTTGAAGAGTCCTGTCCAGATCTTACACTAACAGCCTCGGAAAACTTACCCCCGATTGATTAAAGTCGAAAAACACCCTAAATTTAACTAAAACACTTATACTTACTTAACCTATTATTAGCCATACATACTGTTTTATATTTCTGTAATATATTATAAGTACCGCTGTTGGTTTTCTAAATAAAGAAAATAAAAAATAAAAAAATACCTACTTATTCTGCAGTCGATCGCCGCCCGGGCAGATAGTCCGCTTGTGTGGGCGTTAGTGGATCGAACCAGATCTGTTTTAGTTATTAAGTACTAACATAGGCTAAGTAAGATTGTTACTAACACAATGGACCGCATTTGTAGTCTGATCAATAAATGATTATTATTATTATAATATGAAAACAGTACACTTAAAACTTGTACACCTTGATTGATTTTTAGAGTCCTTAAAATATATAGGTTACCGCTTTACTTCCTCTGGAAACTTGCCTGGAATTTTGGCAGGAACTTTAACAATATTTTTCGCAGTGTTTTCTGTAGGTTTTCTTTAATATGATTGAACTCCTTGACTCCTCGTCTGGGTAGCTTTCAGGATCAATTTTTTGATCCAGTCGAATCCCTCGGGATCTCTGGCCACGTGGCACGTGGTTTTTAGTTTTTCAAGGTTTTCTCCGGAACGCCTGCTTGGAAAAATCCAAACTTGGTGTCCCTGGACAGGTATTTTAGTAGCGCACCCGCCTGCATTCGCGAATTTACGGTGTTACACTCAAAATCAAGCAGCGTTTAGCTTGAAACGTTTCGGGAAACGGTTTTTCACTTATAACTTTTCCACTTTTCACTTTTTTTTCAATAGAACTTTCACTATCGCGCGCGTCTCAGCAGCGCGCTTCTAACGATGTATCACACATGTAACTTTTCGTGAAAAAGCCGATTTTTTGGAATTTTTGTACGCGGAGCGACTTTAAAAACGATCCGACCACCACGGAGGTTGGGGGGGCACTGGTTAGGTTAGGTTAGGTTAGGTTAGGTTAGGTTAGGTTAGGTTAGGTTGGGGATGGGGATCCCCCCACAGCTTATACGTCCTCGTCGTGATCCCCGGGCAACGCCGTGTCTGACCACCGTAACGGAGTGGCAGACCGGCGGCTAAAGTGAGCTGTGAATCGTAGACTTTTTATGCGGACGTCTACGAATTTTAATTTTAACCTGATGAGCACTAAACCGATGCGTGACGCCTCTGGGCGATTCATTTCGAATCGTTCTTCCCAGGGCGGTTCAAACGGCCCTTCTCAGGGCCCACCCAACGGCCCTTCTCAGGGCCAATCAAACGGCCCTTCTCAGGGCCACGCCGGCGACGCTATGGCGTCGGAAGCTGACCGCGCACCGTCTGCGGCCAGCTTGTTTAGCAGGCCAGACGAGTTGTCGGACTCCGACGACTCCTGTATGGACGCGTCGGCGGCTGAAAGCGGCTGCCTTAAGCGGAAGGGGGCCGATCTGAGGCTCGGGTCCGAGGGCTCCTCGGAGTCGGCCAGAAGCAAGCCGAAGAGGAAGTTGAAGTCCAAAAAGGCTTCGACTTCCTCTACCCACGATGTGGGCTTGGTGGACGCCGAGCGCCAGCTAGATCTGGCGAAAAGGGCGCAATTGCAGCAAGACCTGGAGGAGAGGGTCGCTGCGAAGGAGCGCCAGGCGCAAATCGCCAGGTCGAGGTCTGGCTATGGTGCAACTAGTGTGCTGTATGCCGACCACTCCCTGGCGGAACTGGAGCGCATGGCGCAGGAGGACAAGGAGGAGGTCTTGGAGGTCGCCTCAAAGTCCTCCAACTTGAAGGGGACCTTCCAGAAGGCCCTCAAATGCCGGGCCGCCAGCTTGCACGGCATTGTCCTGGAGCTGGTGAAGCGGACGGCCACGGACGAGACGCGGCAGCTGCAGGCAAGGGTGGATCGCCTGCAAGCGGACAACAGCCAGCTACACCAGAAGCTGGCTGAGGCCACGGCCCGGCCTGCCCAACCTGCCCCAGGTCCGGCAGTAGGAGGCTCCTCCTCCTCCCCTTCCAACCTTGAGGATATAATCCGCAAGGTTGTCATGGAGGATAGGGCCTTCACCAGAGCCTGCTTCGCAGGCATCGAGGACCGGCTCTTGCCGGAAAGGCGGCTCCGACCGCCGCTAGCGGCGGATAAGAGTCCTCCGTCGAAGGAGCCGGAACCTGTGCCTCTAGCAGGCTCGGCATCGTGTGCGCAGCCCCAGGCCGCGAAGCCCTCTAAGGGCAAGGGGAAAGGTAAGGGCAAGAGGACTAAGGTGGCTCCTCAAACCCCCACCACAAGTGCGGAGGGAGCGTCTGGGTCGTCTGCCACCCCAGCAGCCACCCAGAAGTCGCAGGAGGAAGACGCCCTTCTTCCCTCCACCACCCCGTCCAACCAGTCGTGGACGGAAGTGGTCAGGAGGGGAAAGAAGGGTAAAAAGTCGGCCTCCAAGCCCGCTGCGACTGCTCCCGCAGCCAAAAGGGCTCCAGCCGGCGGGAGGAAGCTAGTTCCTCCCAAAACCGCGGCCGTCGTGGTGACCATCACCCCGGAGGCCGTGGAGCGGGGCGAGACGTACGAGTCCGTCCTAAGACGGGCTCGTACCAATGCTGATCCCACACAGCTGGGGATCAGCAACATCACGTGCCGCCGAACCCTAACCGGGGCTCGAATTTTCGAGTTCTCGGGGGATACACGCGGCACAAATGCGGACCTCTTCGCAACAAAGTTGCAAGAGGTCATCGCGGATGCGGCAACGGTCGTCAGGCCCGTTAAGACCGCAGCCTTGGAGGTGGCCGATCTGGAGGATTCGGTCACCAAGGAGGATGTGGTGGCGGCCGTTGCTGCGGCTGGAGGCTGCGACGCTGGCGCGGTAAAAGGCGGAGCCATCAGGCCCGGGCGCCGCGGCATGGGCATCATGCGCGTTGAGTGCCCAGTCGCCGCGGCTGGGGCCGTCCTTGCTGCGGGCAAAGGAAGGTTATTGGTGGGACTCAGCTCGGCTGTGGTCCGACCACTTGAAGACCAGCCTATGCGCTGCTTCAAGTGTTTTGCGTTCGGCCACACCCGAGCCACGTGTCCCTCAAAGTTCGATTGGGGAGACACGTGCTACCAGTGCGGGCAAGAGGGACACAAGAGTGTCACCTGCCGCGCCACCACGCCACACTGCACGGCGTGTGCCGCCAGTGGCCGCCCCGCGGACCACAGGATGACGGGCAGGAGCTGCAAGCCCCCCGTGAGGAAGGGCATAGTGCCGGCGCAGGTTCGCCCTGTTGCCACCACCGCCGCCACCGTCGTCGCCGCTGCAGCTCCAGCGGCGGTTGCTGAGGAGGGGGGTGCGATGTCGGAATAATGGTTTCCGACTACCGCATCCTCCAGGCGAACACCAACCACTGCAGAGCGGCCCAGGACCTGCTGGTGCAGGCCATGGCTGAGTGGTTGGTGAACGTAGCGGTGGTCGCCGAGCCCTACTCGATCCCCGGCAGTTGGCTGGGTGACGAGGAGGGCTTGGTGGCATTAGCGGCGCGGTCTTCCACAGACTCCCCTCCCCTCTCGCTATTAGAGAGGGGACCGGGATACGTGGCCGCCGCGTGGGGAGAGATAGCCCTCGTGGGCGTCTATTTCTCCCCAAACCGCCCTCTCCGGGACTTCGAGAACTATCTCGGAGTCCTAGCCGCCGTGGTCGGCAGGGCGGCGCCGCGTCAGGTCTTCGTGCTGGGAGACTTGAACGCCAAGTCGGTGACCTGGGGCAACCCGGCCACCGACGCACGCGGGCGGGCGGTGGAAATGTGGGCTGCCTCCTCTGGACTCTCCCTCTTGAACAGAGGAAGTGTCCAGACATGCGTGCGGCGTCAGGGTGGCTCAATAGTGGACGTCACTTTCGCCACCCCTGCGTTAGCCGCGCGCGTGTTGAACTGGCGGGTGGACCTCGTGGAGACCATGTCGGACCACCGCTACATCCGGTTCGACATCTCCGCGAGTGGCCCCGGTGAGATGCGGCCCCTCTCGGGGCGATCACCGTTCCCGCGGTGGGCCCTAACCCGCCTGGACAGGGAGGCAGCGGCGGAGGCGGCGTTCATCCAGGACTGGCTGTCGCCGCCTACCGCCGGCTTGGATGTGGACGCCGTAGCGGGGCAGCTGAGGGAGTCTCTGACCGAGATATGCAACTCTAGCATGCCTCGGTCTCGCCGACGACCACTACCCAAACGCGCCGTGTACTGGTGGTCGGTGGAGCTGGCGGGGCTTCGAGCAGCGTGTGTGGAGGCAAGGAGGGCCTATACGCGGAGCCGGCGGCGGCGTCGACGGGACCGGGCCGACGAGGACCACCTCTATGAGCTATACATGGAGGCAAAAATGGTCCTCGATCGGGCCATCGCCGCCGCCAGAGACTCGGCGAGAGCCGAGCTGCTGGAGGGTCTCGACAACGACCCCTACGGGCGACCATATAAGGCGGCGCGCAACAAATTGCGCCCCTTTGGTCCCCCGGTTGCCGAGACCCTGGAGCCCGCATTTCTGGATGGGGTGGTTCAGTCCCTGTTCCCGTGCAGGGACAACAACTTCACCCCGCCAGTGATGGGCCCAGCACGAGCTATAGCCCCGCCAGACGACGAGGAAGAAGAGGAGGCCCCCCCTCCTGTCACGGAGTCGGAACTTGGCGCGGCGATTTTCCATATCCGCGCCAAGAAGACAGCTCCAGGCCCCGACGGCGTTCCCGCAAGGGTGGTGGCGATCGCTGCCACCCAAATGGAGGAGAGGTTTCGGGACCTCTTCAGCGCATGCCTTGCTTCTGGGAGGTTCCCGAAACCGTGGAAGGAGGGGCAGTTGTGCCTCCTTCGCAAGGAGGGCCGCCCCGCAGACTCCCCCTCGGCATACCGGCCCATCGTTCTGCTCGATGAGGTCGGCAAAATGTTCGAGGGGATAATCGCTGCGCGGTTAAAGGGCCATTTGCGCGGGATCGGGCCGGACTTGTCGGATGCTCAGTTCGGTTTTCGGGCTGAGCGTTCCACGGTGGACGCGCTGGCCTGCCTTAAGGGGCAGGCGAAGGAGGCGATGGAGGCAGGGGACGGATTGTTGGCTGTGTCATTCGACATAGCCAACGCCTTCAACTCCGTTCCCCACTCCACCATCCTAGAGGCGCTCCGATTCCACGGAGTGCCTCGATACCTGCGCAGTCTGCTGGCCAGCTACCTGGAGGATCGGGCGATCCTCCTGGTAAATAGGACTGGCCAAGTCCGGCGATACGCCGTTGAGGCCGGCGTTCCGCAGGGGTCAGTCATAGGACCTCTCCTCTGGAACGTCGGCTATGATTGGCTCCTGCGGGGAACTCTCCTCCGAGGCACGAGTGTCGTTTGCTACGCGGACGACACTCTCCTCACCGCCCGGGGGGGGAGTTTCAGGGAGGCGGCCAACTTGGCCTCGGCGGGCGGATCCTTGGTCGCGGGGAGGATCCGCCGCCTAGGTTTAACGGTGGCGCTGCACAAGACCGAGGCCGTGTTCTTCCACGGACCTCGGCAGCGCCCCCCACCTGACGCCCACATCTTCGTGGAGGGCGTCAGAATCGAGGTCAAGACCCAGATGAAATATCTGGGCCTTGTACTCGACAGCAGGTGGCGCTTCGGTCCGCATTTTAGCGGGCTGTCGTCGCGCCTGCTGAAGGCCGCGGGCGCGCTGTCCTGGCTGCTTCCCAACTTGGGGGGGCCCAGCGCACGATGCCGGCAACTTTACGCCGGCATCTTGAAGAGTATGGCCCTCTACGGGGCGCCCATCTGGGAGGACTCCCTCCAAAGGAGGGAGAACGCCGCCGCCCTGCGGGCGCCCCAAAGGGCCATAGCCCAGCGGGTGGCGCGGGCCTACCGCACGGTGGGCTTCGCGGCAGCATGCGCTCTGGCCGGCACCCCACCTTGGGAACTCGAGGCGTGGGTGCTCGCCAGAGTGTATGAATGGACGGCAGGGCGGAGGGCGAGAGGAGAACGCCCCGCCCCGGAAGAGCGGGAAGCCGTCCGGCGGGAGGCGAGGGACGCCATCGTCGTCCATTGGACGACGGACCTCGCCACCGCAGCCTTCGGCCGCCGAACCCTCGACGCGATTGGGCCGGTCCTGCGAGACTGGCTCGAGCGGTCGCATGGGTTCCTCTCCTTCCGCCTGGTGCAGGTGCTGTCCGGACACGGTTGTTTCGGAACGTACCTTCACCGTATCGGGCGGGAGGAGACGCCGTCGTGTCACGACTGTGGCGCGGCGGAGGACACGGCGCAGCACACTCTCGAGGTGTGCCCGTCGTGGTCCGAGCCGCGCCGCAGTCTCACAGCGGCGATCGGAACGGACCTTTCGCTCCCCGGCTTGATCAACGCCATGCTGGGGGATGAGGGGTCCTGGGCGGCAGTCGCCTCCTTCTGCGAATACGTCATGTCCCAGAAGGAGGCGGCGGAGCGCGCGCGGGAGGAAGACCCTCTTGCGGCGCCGCTCCGAAGGCGGAGGAGGGGTCGAAGAAGACGTCAGTATGACAGTCATCTCCGACTCCTCCCAGGTGGAGGCCAGCAGGCAACGGGTGCGGGGGCACCCTTGCCTGTATTGCACAGGCCTCCATCAGTGTCGGACGGGAATGGCCAGGTGTTCCCGGCCATTCCCGTAGCCCCCCAGCCTGGGGGGCATGCGGGGCCCGCCAGCTAGGCGGGCATGCGCCGGGAGGGTTGTGGAAGTAAAGGATGAGCCGGTCTCCCATGGCCCTCCCATCACGGCGATGCGGGAACACCGCTGAGTTTTAGTGGGTATACTGCCACTCTGGCAGGGAGTCCCACATACTCCGTGTCGTCCCCCGACGAGCGGAGATGCGTAATGTCATTTCTCAGCGACAAAAAAAAAAAAAAAAAAAAAAAAAAAAGGTTAGGTTGGGGATCCCCCCACAGCTTATACGTCCTCGTCGTGATCCCCGGGCAACGCCGTGTCTGACCACCGTAACGGAGTGGCAGACCGGCGGCTAAAGTGAGCTGTGAATCGTAGACTTTTTATGCGGACGTCTACGAATTTGAATTTGAATTTGAATTTTAACCTGATGAGTTCTAAACCGATGCGTGACGCCTCTGGGCGATTCATTTCGAATCGTTCTTCCCAGGGCGGTTCAAACGGCCCTTCTCAGGGCCCACCCAACGGTCCTTCTCAGGGCCAATCAAACGGCCCTTCTCAGGGCCCACCCAACGGCCCTTCTCAGGGCCAATCAAACGGCCCTTCTCAGGGCCACGCCGGCGACGCTATGGCGTCGGAAGCTGACCGCGCACCGTCTGCGGCCAGCTTGTTTAGCAGGCCAGACGAGTTGTCGGACTCCGACGACTCCAGTATGGACGCGTCGGCGGCTGAAAGCGGCTGCCTTAAGCGGAAGGGGGCCGATCTGAGGCTCGGGTCCGAGGGCTCCTCGGAGTCGGCCAGAAGCAAGCCGAAGAGGAAGGTTAAGTCCAAAAAGGCCTCGACTTCCTCTACCCACGAAGTGGGCTTGGTGGACGCCGAGCGCCAGCTAGATCTAGCAAGAAGGGCGCAACTCCAGCAAGACCTGGAGGAGAGGGTCGCTGCGAAGGAGCGCCAGGCGCAAATCGCCAGGTCGAGGTCTGGCTATGGTGCATCAAGTGTGCTGTATGCCGACCACTCCCTGGCGGAACTGGAGCGCATGGCGCAGGAGGACAAGGAGGAGGTCTTGGAGGTCGCCTCAAAGTCCTCCAACTTGAAGGGGACCTTCCAGAAGGCCCTCAAATGCCGGGCCGCCAGCTTGCACGGCATTGTCCTGGAGCTGGTGAAGCGGACGGCCACGGACGAGACGCGGCAGCTGCAGGCAAGGGTGGATCGCCTGCAAGCGGACAACAGCCAGCTACACCAGAAGCTGGCTGAGGCCGCGGCCCGGCCTGCCCAGCCTGCCCCAGGTCCGGCAGTAGGAGGCTCCTCCTCCTCCCCTTCCAACCTTGAGGATATAATCCGCAAGGTTGTCATGGAGGAGAGGGCCTTCACCAGAGCCTGCTTCGCAGGCATCGAGGACCGGCTCTTGCCGGAAAGGCGGCTCCGACCGCCGCTAGCGGCGGATAAGAGTCCTCCGTCGAAGGAGCCGGAACCTGTGCCTCTAGCAGGCTCGGCATCGCGTGCGCAGCCCCAGGCCGTGAAGCCCTCCAAGGGCAAGGGGCAAGGCAAGGGCAAGAGGACCAAGGTGGCTCCTCAAACCCCCACCACAAATGCGGAGGGAGCGTCTGGGTCGTCTGCCACCCCAGCAGCCACCCAGAAGTCGCAGGAGGAAGACGCCCTTCTTCCCTCCACCACCCCGTCCAACCAGTCGTGGACGGAAGTGGTCAGGAGGGGAAAGAAGGGTAAAAAGTCGGCCTCCAAGCCCGCTGCGACTGCTCCCGCAGCCAAAAGGGCTCCAGCCGGCGGGAGGAAGCTAGTTCCTCCCAAAACCGCGGCCGTCGTGGTGACCATCACCCCGGAGGCCGTGGAGCGGGGCGAGACGTACGAGTCCGTCCTAAGACGGGCTCGTACCAATGCTGATCCCACGCAGCTGGGGATCAGCAACATCACGTGCCGCCGAACCCTAACCGGGGCTCGAATTTTCGAGTTCTCGGGGGAAACACGCGGCACAAATGCGGACCTCTTCGCAACAAAGTTGCAAGAGGTCATCGCGGATGCGGCAACGGTCGTCAGGCCCGTTAAGACCGCAGCCTTGGAGGTGGCCGATCTGGAGGATTCGGTCACCAAGGAGGATGTGGTGGCGGCCGTTGCTGCGGCTGGAGGCTGCGACGCTGGCGCGGTAAAAGGCGGAGCCATCAGGCCCGGGCGCCGCGGCATGGGCATCATGCGCGTTGAGTGCCCAGTCGCCGCGGCTGGGGCCGTCCTTGCTGCGGGCAAAGGAAGGTTATTGGTGGGACTCAGCTCGGCTGTGGTCCGACCACTTGAAGACCAGCCTATGCGCTGCTTCAAGTGTTTTGCGTTCGGCCACACCCGAGCCACGTGTCCCTCAAAGTTCGACTGGGGAGACACGTGCTACCAGTGCGGGCAAGAGGGACACAAGAGTGTCACCTGCCGCGCCACCACGCCACACTGCACGGCGTGTGCCGCCAGTGGCCGCCCCGCGGACCACAGGATGACGGGCAGGAGCTGCAAGCCCCCCGTGAGGAAGGGCATAGTGCCGGCGCAGGTTCGCCCTGTTGCCACCACCGCCGCCACCGTCGTCGCCGCTGCAGCTCCAGCGGCGGTTGCTGAGGAGGGGGGTGCGATGTCGGAATAATGGTTTCCGACTACCGCATCCTCCAGGCGAACACCAACCACTGCAGAGCGGCCCAGGACCTGCTGGTGCAGGCCATGGCTGAGTGGTTGGTGAACGTAGCGGTGGTCGCCGAGCCCTACTCGATCCCCGGCAGTTGGCTGGGTGACGAGGAGGGCTTGGTGGCACTAGCGGCGCGGTCTTCCACAGACTCCCCTCCCCTCTCGCTATTAGAGAGGGGACCGGGATACGTGGCCGCCGCGTGGGGAGAGATAGCCCTCGTGGGCGTCTATTTTTCCCCAAACCGCCCTCTCCAGGACTTCGAGAACTATCTCGGAGTCCTGGCCGCCGTGGTCGGCAGGGCGGCGCCGCGTCAGGTCTTCGTGCTGGGAGACTTGAACGCCAAGTCGGTGACCTGGGGCAACCCGGCCACCGACGCACGCGGGCGGGCGGTGGAGATGTGGGCTGCCTCCTCTGGACTCTCCCTCTTGAACAGAGGAAGCGTCCAGACATGCGTGCGGCGTCAGGGTGGCTCAATAGTGGACGTCACTTTCGCCACCCCTGCGTTAGCCGCGCGCGTGTTGAACTGGCGGGTGGACCTCGTGGAGACCATGTCGGACCACCGCTACATCCGGTTCGACATCTCCACGAGTGGCCCCGGTGAGATGCGGCCCCTCTCGGGGCGATCACCGTTCCCGCGGTGGGCCCTAACCCGCCTGGACAGGGAGGCAGCGGCGGAGGCGGCGTTCATCCAGGACTGGCTGTCGCCGCCTACCGCCGGCTTGGATGTGGACGCCGTAGCGGGTCAACTCAGGGTGTCTCTGACCGAGGTATGCAACTCTAGCATGCCTCGGTCTCGCCGGCGACCACTGCCCAGGCGCGCCGTGTACTGGTGGTCGGTGGAGCTGGCGGGGCTTCGAGCAGCGTGTGTGGAGGCAAGGAGGGCCTATACGCGGAGCCGGCGGCGGCGCCGACGGGACCGGGCCGACGAGGACCACCTCTATGAGCTATACATGGAGGCAAAAATGGTCCTCGATCGGGCCATCGCCGCCGCCAGAGACGCGGCGAGAGCCGAGCTGCTGGAGGGTCTCGACAACGACCCCTACGGGCGACCATATAAGGCGGCGCGCAACAAATTGCGCCCCTTTGGTCCCCCGGTTGCCGAGACCCTGGAGCCCGCATTTCTGGATGGGGTGGTTCAGTCCCTGTTCCCGTGCAGGGACAACAACTTCACCCCGCCAGTGATGGGCCCAGCACGAGCTATAGCCCCGCCAGACGACGAGGAAGAAGAGGAGGCCCCCCCTCTTGTCACGGAGTCGGAACTTGGCGCGGCGATTTTCCATATCCGCGCCAAGAAGACAGCTCCAGGCCCCGACGGCGTTCCCGCAAGGGTGGTGGCGATCGCTGCCACCCAAATGGAGGAGAGGTTTCGGGACCTCTTCAGCGCATGCCTTGCTTCTGGGAGGTTCCCGAAACCGTGGAAGGAGGGGCAGTTGTGCCTCCTTCGCAAGGAGGGCCGCCCCGCAGACTCCCCCTCGGCATACCGGCCCATCGTTCTGCTCGATGAGGTCGGCAAAATGTTCGAGGGGATAATCGCTGCGCGGTTAAAGGGCCATTTGCGCGGGATCGGGCCGGACTTGTCGGATGCTCAGTTCGGTTTTCGGGCTGAGCGTTCCACGGTGGACGCGCTGGCCTGCCTCAAGGGGCAGGCGAAGGAGGCGATGGAGGCAGGGGACGGATTGTTGGCTGTGTCATTCGACATAGCCAACGCCTTCAACTCCGTTCCCCACTCCACCATCCTAGAGGCGCTCCGATTCCACGGAGTGCCTCGATACCTGCGCAGTCTGCTGGCCAGCTACCTGGAGGATCGGGCGATCCTCCTGGTAAATAGGACTGGCCAAGTCCGGCGATACGCCGTTGAGGCCGGCGTGCCGCAGGGGTCAGTCATAGGACCTCTCCTCTGGAACGTCGGCTATGATTGGCTCCTGCGGGGAACTCTCCTCCGAGGCACGAGTGTCGTTTGCTACGCGGACGACACTCTCCTCACCGCCCGGGGGGGGAGCTTCAGGGAGGCGGCCAACTTGGCCTCGGCGGGCGGATCCTTGGTCGCGGGGAGGATCCGCCGCCTTGGTTTAACGGTGGCGCTGCACAAGACCGAGGCCGTGTTCTTCCACGGACCTCGGCAGCGCCCCCCACCTGACGCCCACATCTTCGTGGAGGGCGTCAGAATCGGGGTCAAGGCCCAGATGAAATATCTGGGCCTTGTACTCGACAGCAGGTGGCGCTTCGGTCCGCATTTTAGCGGGCTGTCGTCGCGCCTGCTGAAGACCGCGGGCGCGCTGTCTTGGCTGCTTCCCAACCTGGGGGGGCCCAGCGCACGATGCCGGCAACTTTACGCCGGCATCTTGAAGAGTATGGCACTCTACGGGGCGCCCATCTGGGAGGACTCCCTCCAAAGGAGGGAGAACGCCGCCGCCCTGCGGGCGCCCCAAAGGGCCATAGCCCAGCGGGTGGCGCGGGCCTACCGCACGGTGGGCTTCGCGGCAGCATGCGCTCTGGCCGGCACCCCACCTTGGGAACTCGAGGCGTGGGTGCTCGCCAGAGTGTATGAATGGACGGCGGGGCGGAGGGCGAGAGGAGAACGCCCCGCCCCGGAAGAGCGGGAAGCCGTCCGGCGGGAGGCGAGGGACGCCATCGTCGTCCATTGGACGACGGACCTCGCCACCGCAGCCTTCGGCCGCCGAACCCTCGACGCGATTGGGCCGGTCCTGCGAGACTGGCTCGAGCGGTCGCATGGGTTCCTCTCCTTCCGCCTGGTGCAGGTGCTGTCCGGACACGGTTGTTTCGGATCGTACCTGCACCGTATCGGGCGGGAGGAGACGCCGTCGTGTCACGACTGTGGCGCGGCGGAGGACACGGCGCAGCACACTCTCGAGGTGTGCCCGTCGTGGTCCGAGCCGCGCCGCAGTCTCACGGCGGCGATCGGAACGGACCTTTCGCTCCCCGGCTTGATCAACGCCATGCTGGGGGATGAGGGGTCCTGGGCGGCAGTCGCCTCCTTCTGCGAACACGTCATCTCCCAGAAGGAGGCGGCGGAGCGCGCGCGGGAGGAAGACCCTCTCGCGGCGCCGCTCCGAAGGCGGAGGAGGGGTCGAAGAAGACGTCAGTATGACAGTCATCTCCGACTCCTCCCAGGTGGAGGCCAGCAGGCAACGGGTGCGGGGGCACCCTCGCCTGTATTGCACAGGCCTCCACCAGTGTCGGACGGGAATGGCCAGGTGTTCCCGGCCATTCCCGTAGCCCCCCAGTCTGGGGGGCATGCGGGGCCTGCCAGCTAGGCGGGCATGCGCCGGGAGGGTTGTGGAAGTAAAGGATGAGCCGGTTGCCCATGGCCCTCCCATCACGGCGATGCGGGAACACCGCTGAGTTTTAGTGGGTATACTGCCACTCTGGCAGGGAGTCCCACATACTCCGTGTCGTCCCCCGACGAGCGGAGATGCGTAATGTCATTTCTCAGCGACAAAAAAAAAAAAAAAAAAAGGTTAGGTTAGGTTGGGGATGGGGATCCCCCCACAGCTTATACGTCCTCGTCGTGATCCCCGGGCAACGCCGTGTCTGACCACCGTAACGGAGTGGCAGACCGGCGGCTAAAGTGAGCTGTGAATCGTAGACTTTTTATGCGGACGTCTACGAATTTTAATTTTAACCTGATGAGCACTAAACCGATGCGTGACGCCTCTGGGCGATTCATTTCGAATCGTTCTTCCCAGGGCGGTTCAAACGGCCCTTCTCAGGGCCCACCCAACGGCCCTTCTCAGGGCCAATCAAACGGCCCTTCTCAGGGCCACGCCGGCGACGCTATGGCGTCGGAAGCTGACCGCGCACCGTCTGCGGCCAGCTTGTTTAGCAGGCCAGACGAGTTGTCGGACTCCGACGACTCCTGTATGGACGCGTCGGCGGCTGAAAGCGGCTGCCTTAAGCGGAAGGGGGCCGATCTGAGGCTCGGGTCCGAGGGCTCCTCGGAGTCGGCCAGAAGCAAGCCGAAGAGGAAGTTGAAGTCCAAAAAGGCTTCGACTTCCTCTACCCACGATGTGGGCTTGGTGGACGCCGAGCGCCAGCTAGATCTGGCGAAAAGGGCGCAATTGCAGCAAGACCTGGAGGAGAGGGTCGCTGCGAAGGAGCGCCAGGCGCAAATCGCCAGGTCGAGGTCTGGCTATGGTGCAACTAGTGTGCTGTATGCCGACCACTCCCTGGCGGAACTGGAGCGCATGGCGCAGGAGGACAAGGAGGAGGTCTTGGAGGTCGCCTCAAAGTCCTCCAACTTGAAGGGGACCTTCCAGAAGGCCCTCAAATGCCGGGCCGCCAGCTTGCACGGCATTGTCCTGGAGCTGGTGAAGCGGACGGCCACGGACGAGACGCGGCAGCTGCAGGCAAGGGTGGATCGCCTGCAAGCGGACAACAGCCAGCTACACCAGAAGCTGGCTGAGGCCACGGCCCGGCCTGCCCAACCTGCCCCAGGTCCGGCAGTAGGAGGCTCCTCCTCCTCCCCTTCCAACCTTGAGGATATAATCCGCAAGGTTGTCATGGAGGATAGGGCCTTCACCAGAGCCTGCTTCGCAGGCATCGAGGACCGGCTCTTGCCGGAAAGGCGGCTCCGACCGCCGCTAGCGGCGGATAAGAGTCCTCCGTCGAAGGAGCCGGAACCTGTGCCTCTAGCAGGCTCGGCATCGTGTGCGCAGCCCCAGGCCGCGAAGCCCTCTAAGGGCAAGGGGAAAGGTAAGGGCAAGAGGACTAAGGTGGCTCCTCAAACCCCCACCACAAGTGCGGAGGGAGCGTCTGGGTCGTCTGCCACCCCAGCAGCCACCCAGAAGTCGCAGGAGGAAGACGCCCTTCTTCCCTCCACCACCCCGTCCAACCAGTCGTGGACGGAAGTGGTCAGGAGGGGAAAGAAGGGTAAAAAGTCGGCCTCCAAGCCCGCTGCGACTGCTCCCGCAGCCAAAAGGGCTCCAGCCGGCGGGAGGAAGCTAGTTCCTCCCAAAACCGCGGCCGTCGTGGTGACCATCACCCCGGAGGCCGTGGAGCGGGGCGAGACGTACGAGTCCGTCCTAAGACGGGCTCGTACCAATGCTGATCCCACACAGCTGGGGATCAGCAACATCACGTGCCGCCGAACCCTAACCGGGGCTCGAATTTTCGAGTTCTCGGGGGATACACGCGGCACAAATGCGGACCTCTTCGCAACAAAGTTGCAAGAGGTCATCGCGGATGCGGCAACGGTCGTCAGGCCCGTTAAGACCGCAGCCTTGGAGGTGGCCGATCTGGAGGATTCGGTCACCAAGGAGGATGTGGTGGCGGCCGTTGCTGCGGCTGGAGGCTGCGACGCTGGCGCGGTAAAAGGCGGAGCCATCAGGCCCGGGCGCCGCGGCATGGGCATCATGCGCGTTGAGTGCCCAGTCGCCGCGGCTGGGGCCGTCCTTGCTGCGGGCAAAGGAAGGTTATTGGTGGGACTCAGCTCGGCTGTGGTCCGACCACTTGAAGACCAGCCTATGCGCTGCTTCAAGTGTTTTGCGTTCGGCCACACCCGAGCCACGTGTCCCTCAAAGTTCGATTGGGGAGACACGTGCTACCAGTGCGGGCAAGAGGGACACAAGAGTGTCACCTGCCGCGCCACCACGCCACACTGCACGGCGTGTGCCGCCAGTGGCCGCCCCGCGGACCACAGGATGACGGGCAGGAGCTGCAAGCCCCCCGTGAGGAAGGGCATAGTGCCGGCGCAGGTTCGCCCTGTTGCCACCACCGCCGCCACCGTCGTCGCCGCTGCAGCTCCAGCGGCGGTTGCTGAGGAGGGGGGTGCGATGTCGGAATAATGGTTTCCGACTACCGCATCCTCCAGGCGAACACCAACCACTGCAGAGCGGCCCAGGACCTGCTGGTGCAGGCCATGGCTGAGTGGTTGGTGAACGTAGCGGTGGTCGCCGAGCCCTACTCGATCCCCGGCAGTTGGCTGGGTGACGAGGAGGGCTTGGTGGCATTAGCGGCGCGGTCTTCCACAGACTCCCCTCCCCTCTCGCTATTAGAGAGGGGACCGGGATACGTGGCCGCCGCGTGGGGAGAGATAGCCCTCGTGGGCGTCTATTTCTCCCCAAACCGCCCTCTCCGGGACTTCGAGAACTATCTCGGAGTCCTAGCCGCCGTGGTCGGCAGGGCGGCGCCGCGTCAGGTCTTCGTGCTGGGAGACTTGAACGCCAAGTCGGTGACCTGGGGCAACCCGGCCACCGACGCACGCGGGCGGGCGGTGGAAATGTGGGCTGCCTCCTCTGGACTCTCCCTCTTGAACAGAGGAAGTGTCCAGACATGCGTGCGGCGTCAGGGTGGCTCAATAGTGGACGTCACTTTCGCCACCCCTGCGTTAGCCGCGCGCGTGTTGAACTGGCGGGTGGACCTCGTGGAGACCATGTCGGACCACCGCTACATCCGGTTCGACATCTCCGCGAGTGGCCCCGGTGAGATGCGGCCCCTCTCGGGGCGATCACCGTTCCCGCGGTGGGCCCTAACCCGCCTGGACAGGGAGGCAGCGGCGGAGGCGGCGTTCATCCAGGACTGGCTGTCGCCGCCTACCGCCGGCTTGGATGTGGACGCCGTAGCGGGGCAGCTGAGGGAGTCTCTGACCGAGATATGCAACTCTAGCATGCCTCGGTCTCGCCGACGACCACTACCCAAACGCGCCGTGTACTGGTGGTCGGTGGAGCTGGCGGGGCTTCGAGCAGCGTGTGTGGAGGCAAGGAGGGCCTATACGCGGAGCCGGCGGCGGCGTCGACGGGACCGGGCCGACGAGGACCACCTCTATGAGCTATACATGGAGGCAAAAATGGTCCTCGATCGGGCCATCGCCGCCGCCAGAGACTCGGCGAGAGCCGAGCTGCTGGAGGGTCTCGACAACGACCCCTACGGGCGACCATATAAGGCGGCGCGCAACAAATTGCGCCCCTTTGGTCCCCCGGTTGCCGAGACCCTGGAGCCCGCATTTCTGGATGGGGTGGTTCAGTCCCTGTTCCCGTGCAGGGACAACAACTTCACCCCGCCAGTGATGGGCCCAGCACGAGCTATAGCCCCGCCAGACGACGAGGAAGAAGAGGAGGCCCCCCCTCCTGTCACGGAGTCGGAACTTGGCGCGGCGATTTTCCATATCCGCGCCAAGAAGACAGCTCCAGGCCCCGACGGCGTTCCCGCAAGGGTGGTGGCGATCGCTGCCACCCAAATGGAGGAGAGGTTTCGGGACCTCTTCAGCGCATGCCTTGCTTCTGGGAGGTTCCCGAAACCGTGGAAGGAGGGGCAGTTGTGCCTCCTTCGCAAGGAGGGCCGCCCCGCAGACTCCCCCTCGGCATACCGGCCCATCGTTCTGCTCGATGAGGTCGGCAAAATGTTCGAGGGGATAATCGCTGCGCGGTTAAAGGGCCATTTGCGCGGGATCGGGCCGGACTTGTCGGATGCTCAGTTCGGTTTTCGGGCTGAGCGTTCCACGGTGGACGCGCTGGCCTGCCTTAAGGGGCAGGCGAAGGAGGCGATGGAGGCAGGGGACGGATTGTTGGCTGTGTCATTCGACATAGCCAACGCCTTCAACTCCGTTCCCCACTCCACCATCCTAGAGGCGCTCCGATTCCACGGAGTGCCTCGATACCTGCGCAGTCTGCTGGCCAGCTACCTGGAGGATCGGGCGATCCTCCTGGTAAATAGGACTGGCCAAGTCCGGCGATACGCCGTTGAGGCCGGCGTTCCGCAGGGGTCAGTCATAGGACCTCTCCTCTGGAACGTCGGCTATGATTGGCTCCTGCGGGGAACTCTCCTCCGAGGCACGAGTGTCGTTTGCTACGCGGACGACACTCTCCTCACCGCCCGGGGGGGGAGTTTCAGGGAGGCGGCCAACTTGGCCTCGGCGGGCGGATCCTTGGTCGCGGGGAGGATCCGCCGCCTAGGTTTAACGGTGGCGCTGCACAAGACCGAGGCCGTGTTCTTCCACGGACCTCGGCAGCGCCCCCCACCTGACGCCCACATCTTCGTGGAGGGCGTCAGAATCGAGGTCAAGACCCAGATGAAATATCTGGGCCTTGTACTCGACAGCAGGTGGCGCTTCGGTCCGCATTTTAGCGGGCTGTCGTCGCGCCTGCTGAAGGCCGCGGGCGCGCTGTCCTGGCTGCTTCCCAACTTGGGGGGGCCCAGCGCACGATGCCGGCAACTTTACGCCGGCATCTTGAAGAGTATGGCCCTCTACGGGGCGCCCATCTGGGAGGACTCCCTCCAAAGGAGGGAGAACGCCGCCGCCCTGCGGGCGCCCCAAAGGGCCATAGCCCAGCGGGTGGCGCGGGCCTACCGCACGGTGGGCTTCGCGGCAGCATGCGCTCTGGCCGGCACCCCACCTTGGGAACTCGAGGCGTGGGTGCTCGCCAGAGTGTATGAATGGACGGCAGGGCGGAGGGCGAGAGGAGAACGCCCCGCCCCGGAAGAGCGGGAAGCCGTCCGGCGGGAGGCGAGGGACGCCATCGTCGTCCATTGGACGACGGACCTCGCCACCGCAGCCTTCGGCCGCCGAACCCTCGACGCGATTGGGCCGGTCCTGCGAGACTGGCTCGAGCGGTCGCATGGGTTCCTCTCCTTCCGCCTGGTGCAGGTGCTGTCCGGACACGGTTGTTTCGGAACGTACCTTCACCGTATCGGGCGGGAGGAGACGCCGTCGTGTCACGACTGTGGCGCGGCGGAGGACACGGCGCAGCACACTCTCGAGGTGTGCCCGTCGTGGTCCGAGCCGCGCCGCAGTCTCACAGCGGCGATCGGAACGGACCTTTCGCTCCCCGGCTTGATCAACGCCATGCTGGGGGATGAGGGGTCCTGGGCGGCAGTCGCCTCCTTCTGCGAATACGTCATGTCCCAGAAGGAGGCGGCGGAGCGCGCGCGGGAGGAAGACCCTCTTGCGGCGCCGCTCCGAAGGCGGAGGAGGGGTCGAAGAAGACGTCAGTATGACAGTCATCTCCGACTCCTCCCAGGTGGAGGCCAGCAGGCAACGGGTGCGGGGGCACCCTTGCCTGTATTGCACAGGCCTCCATCAGTGTCGGACGGGAATGGCCAGGTGTTCCCGGCCATTCCCGTAGCCCCCCAGCCTGGGGGGCATGCGGGGCCCGCCAGCTAGGCGGGCATGCGCCGGGAGGGTTGTGGAAGTAAAGGATGAGCCGGTCTCCCATGGCCCTCCCATCACGGCGATGCGGGAACACCGCTGAGTTTTAGTGGGTATACTGCCACTCTGGCAGGGAGTCCCACATACTCCGTGTCGTCCCCCGACGAGCGGAGATGCGTAATGTCATTTCTCAGCGACAAAAAAAAAAAAAAAAAAAAAAAAAAAAGGTTAGGTTGGGGATCCCCCCACAGCTTATACGTCCTCGTCGTGATCCCCGGGCAACGCCGTGTCTGACCACCGTAACGGAGTGGCAGACCGGCGGCTAAAGTGAGCTGTGAATCGTAGACTTTTTATGCGGACGTCTACGAATTTGAATTTGAATTTGAATTTTAACCTGATGAGTTCTAAACCGATGCGTGACGCCTCTGGGCGATTCATTTCGAATCGTTCTTCCCAGGGCGGTTCAAACGGCCCTTCTCAGGGCCCACCCAACGGTCCTTCTCAGGGCCAATCAAACGGCCCTTCTCAGGGCCCACCCAACGGCCCTTCTCAGGGCCAATCAAACGGCCCTTCTCAGGGCCACGCCGGCGACGCTATGGCGTCGGAAGCTGACCGCGCACCGTCTGCGGCCAGCTTGTTTAGCAGGCCAGACGAGTTGTCGGACTCCGACGACTCCAGTATGGACGCGTCGGCGGCTGAAAGCGGCTGCCTTAAGCGGAAGGGGGCCGATCTGAGGCTCGGGTCCGAGGGCTCCTCGGAGTCGGCCAGAAGAAAGCCGAAGAGGAAGTTGAAGTCCAAAAAGGCTTCGACTTCCTCTACCCACGATGTGGGCTTGGTGGACGCCGAGCGCCAGCTAGATCTAGCTAGAAGGGCGCAACTCCAGCAAGACCTGGAGGAGAGGGTCGCTGCGAAGGAGCGCCAGGCGCAAATCGCCAGGTCGAGGTCTGGCTATGGTGCATCAAGTGTGCTGTATGCCGACCACTCCCTGGCGGAACTGGAGCGTATGGCGCAGGAGGACAAGGAGGAGGTCTTGGAGGTCGCCTCAAAGTCCTCCAACTTGAAGGGGACCTTCCAGAAGGCCCTCAAATGCCGGGCCGCCAGCTTGCACGGCATTGTCCTGGAGCTGGTGAAGCGGACGGCCACGGACGAGACGCGGCAGCTGCAGGCAAGGGTGGATCGCCTGCAAGCGGACAACAGCCAGCTACACCAGAAGCTGGCTGAGGCCACTGCCCGGCCTGCCCAACCTGCCCCAGGTCCGGCAGTAGGAGGCTCCTCCTCCTCCCCTTCCAACCTTGAGGATATAATCCGCAAGGTTGTCATGGAGGAGAGGGCCTTCACCAGAGCCTGCTTCGCAGGCATCGAGGACCGGCTCTTGCCGGAAAGGCGGCTCCGACCGCCGCTAGCGGCGGATAAGAGTCCTCCGTCGAAGGAGCCGGAACCTGTGCCTCTAGCAGGCTCGGCATCGCGTGCGCAGCCCCAGGCCGTGAAGCCCTCCAAGGGCAAGGGAAAAGGCAAGGGCAAGAGGACCAAGGTGGCTCCTCAAACCCCCACCACAAGTGCAGAGGGAGCGTCTGGGTCGTCTGCCACCCCAGCAGCCACCCAGAAGGCGCAGGAGGAAGACGCCCTTCTTCCCTCCACCACCCCGTCCAACCAGTCGTGGACGGAAGTGGTCAGGAGGGGAAAGAAGGGTAAAAAGTCGGCCTCCAAGCCCGCTGCGACTGCTCCCGCAGCCAAAAGGGCTCCAGCCGGCGGGAGGAAGCTAGTTCCTCCCAAAACCGCGGCCGTCGTGGTGACCATCACCCCGGAGGCCGTGGAGCGGGGCGAGACGTACGAGTCCGTCCTAAGTCGGAACTTGGCGCGGCGATTTTCCATATCCGCGCCAAGAAGACAGCTCCAGGCCCCGACGGCGTTCCCGCAAGGGTGGTGGCGATCGCTGCCACCCAAATGGAGGAGAGGTTTCGGAACCTCTTCAGCGCATGCCTTGCTTCTGGGAGGTTCCCGAAACCGTGGAAGGAGGGGCAGTTGTGCCTCCTTCGCAAGGAGGGCCGCCCCGCAGACTCCCCCTCGGCATACCGGCCCATCGTTCTGCTCGATGAGGTCGGCAAAATGTTCGAGGGGATAATCGCTGCGCGGTTAAAGGGCCATTTGCGCGGGATCGGGCCGGACTTGTCGGATGCTCAGTTCGGTTTTCGGGCTGAGCGTTCCACGGTGGACGCGCTGGCCTGCCTTAAGGGGCAGGCGAAGGAGGCGATGGAGGCAGGGGACGGATTGTTGGCTGTGTCATTCGACATAGCCAACGCCTTCAACTCCGTTCCCCACTCCACCATCCTAGAGGCGCTCCGATTCCACGGAGTGCCTCGATACCTGCGCAGTCTGCTGGCCAGCTACCTGGAGGATCGGGCGATCCTCCTGGTGAATAGGACTGGCCAAGTCCGGCGGTACGCCGTTGAGGCCGGCGTTCCGCAGGGGTCAGTCATAGGACCTCTCCTCTGGAACGTCGGCTATGATTGGCTCCTGCGGGGAACTCTCCTCCGAGGCACGAGTGTCGTTTGCTACGCGGACGACACTCTCCTCACCGCCCGGGGGGGGAGTTTCAGGGAGGCGGCCAACTTGGCCTCGGCGGGCGGATCCTTGGTCGCGGGGAGGATTCGCCGCCTAGGTTTAACGGTGGCGCTACACAAGACCGAGGCCGTGTTCTTCCACGGACCTCGGCAGCGCCCCCCACCTGACGCCCACATCTTCGTGGAGGGCGTCAGAATCGAGGTCAAGGCCCAGATGAAATATCTGG
Source organism: Dicycla oo (assembly GCA_948252095.1). Taxonomy (NCBI): domain Eukaryota; kingdom Metazoa; phylum Arthropoda; class Insecta; order Lepidoptera; family Noctuidae; genus Dicycla; species Dicycla oo. The sequence continues at coordinate 34,641,017 of OX411714.1, forward strand.
GCCTTGTACTCGACAGCAGGTGGCGCTTCGGTCCGCATTTTAACGGGCTGTCGTCGCGCCTGCTGAAGACCGCGGGCGCGCTCTCTTGGCTGCTTCCCAACCTGGGGGGGCCCAGCGCACGATGCCGGCAACTTTACGCCGGCATCTTAAAGAGTATGGCCCTCTACGGGGCGCCCATCTGGGAGGACTCCCTCCACAGGAGGGAGAACGCCGCCGCCCTGCGGGCGCCCCAAAGGGCCATAGCCCAGCGGGTGGCGCGGGCCTACCGCACGGTGGGCTTCGCGGCAGCATGCGCTCTGGCCGGCACCCCACCTTGGGAACTCGAGGCGTGGGTGCTCGCCAGAGTGTATGAATGGACGGCGGGGCGGAGGGCGAGAGGAGAACGCCCCGCCCCGGAAGAGCGGGAAGCCGTCCGGCGGGAGGCGAGGGACGCCATCGTCGTCCATTGGACGACGGACCTCGCCACCGCAGCCTTCGGCCGCCGAACCCTCGACGCGATTGGGCCGGTCCTGCGAGACTGGCTCGAGCGGTCGCATGGGTTCCTCTCCTTCCGCCTGGTGCAGGTGCTGTCCGGACACGGTTGTTTCGGATCGTACCTGCACCGTATCGGGCGGGAGGAGACGCCGTCGTGTCACGACTGTGGCGCGGCGGAGGACACGGCGCAGCACACTCTCGAGGTGTGCCCGTCGTGGTCCGGGCCGCGCCGCAGTCTCACGGCGGCGATCGGAACGGACCTTTCTCTCCCCGGCTTGATCAACGCCATGCTGGGGATGAGGGGTCCTGGGCGGCAGTCGCCTCCTTCTGCGAATACGTCATGTCCCAGAAGGAGGCGGCGGAGCGCGCGCGGGAGGAAGACCCTCTCGCGGCGCCGCTCCGAAGGCGGAGGAGGGGTCGAAGAAGACGTCAGTATGACAGTCATCTCCAACTCCTCCCAGGTGGAGGCCAGCAGGCAACGGGTGCGGGGGCACCCTTGCCTGTATTGCACAGGCCTCCATCAGTGTCGGACGGGAATGGCCAGGTGTTCCCGGCCATTCCCGTAGCCCCCCAGCTTGGGGGGCATGCGGGGCCCGCCAGCTAGGCGGGCATGCGCCGGGAGGGTTGTGGAAGTAAAGGATGAGCCGGTCTCCCATGGCCCTCCCATCACGGCGATGCGGGAACACCGCTGAGTTTTAGTGGGTATACTGCCACTCTGGCAGGGAGTCCCACATACTCCGTGTCGTCCCCCGACGAGCGGAGATGCGTAATGTCATTTCTCAGCGAAAAAAAAAAAAAAAAAAAAAAGGTTAGGTTAGGTTAGGTTCGGCGGGGCGGAGGGCGAGAGGAGAACGCCCCGCCCCGGAAGAGCGGGAAGCCGTCCGGCGGGAGGCGAGGGACGCCATCGTCGTCCATTGGACGACGGACCTCGCCACCGCAGCCTTCGGCCGCCGAACCCTCGACGCGATTGGGCCGGTCCTGCGAGACTGGCTCGAGCGGTCGCATGGGTTCCTCTCCTTCCGCCTGGTGCAGGTGCTGTCCGGACACGGTTGTTTCGGATCGTACCTGCACCGTATCGGGCGGGAGGAGACGCCGTCGTGTCACGACTGTGGCGCGGCGGAGGACACGGCGCAGCACACTCTCGAGGTGTGCCCGTCGTGGTCCGAGCCGCGCCGCAGTCTCACGGCGGCGATCGGAACGGACCTTTCGCTCCCCGGCTTGATCAACGCCATGCTGGGGGATGAGGGGTCCTGGGCGGCAGTCGCCTCCTTCTGCGAACACGTCATGTCCCAGAAGGAGGCGGCGGAGCGCGCGCGGGAGGAAGACCCTCTCGCGGCGCCGCTCCGAAGGCGGAGGAGGGGTCGAAGAAGACGTCAGTATGACAGTCATCTCCGACTCCTCCCAGGTGGAGGCCAGCAGGCAACGGGTGCGGGGGCACCCTCGCCTATATTGCACAGGCCTCCACCTGTGTCGGACGGGAATGGCCAGGTGTTCCCGGCCATTCCCGTAGCCCCCCAGCCTGGGGGGCATGCGGGGCCTGCCAGCTAGGCGGGCATGCGCCGGGAGGGTTGTGGAAGTAAAGGATGAGCCGGTTGCCCATGGCCCTCCCATCACGGCGATGCGGGAACACCGCTGAGTTTTAGTGGGTATACTGCCACTCTGGCAGGGAGTCCCACATACTCCGTGTCGTCCCCCGACGAGCGGAGATGCGTAATGTCATTTCTCAGCGAAAAAAAAAAAAAAAAAAAAAAAAAAAAGGTTAGGTTGGGGAGGGGATCCCCCCACAGCTTATACGTCCTCGTCGTGATCCCCGGGCAACGCCGTGTCTGACCACCGTAACGGAGTGGCAGACCGGCGGCTAAAGTGAGCTGTGAATCGTAGATTTTTTTTTTTTTTTTTTTTTATGCGGACGTCTACGAATTTTAATTTTAACCTCATGAGTGCTAAACCGATGCGTGACGCCTCTGGGCGATTCATTTCGAATCGTTCTTCCCAGGGCGGTTCAAACGGCCCTTCTCAGGGCCCACCCAACGGCCCTTCTCAGGGCCAATCAAACGGCCCTTCTCAGGGCCACGCCGGCGACGCTATGGCGTCGGAAGCTGACCGCGCACCGTCTGCGGCCAGCTTGTTTAGCAGGCCAGACGAGTTGTCGGACTCCGACGAATCCAGCATGGACGCGTCGGCGGCTGAAAGCGGCTGCCTCAAAAGGAAAGGGGCCGATCTGAGGCTCGGGTCCGAGGGCTCCTCGGAGTCGGCCAGAAGCAAGCCGAAGAGGAAGGTTAAGTCCAAAAAGGCCTCGACTTCCTCTACCCACGAAGTGGGCTTGGTGGACGCCGAGCGCCAGCTAGATCTAGCTAGAAGGGCGCAACTCCAGCAAGACCTGGAGGAGAGGGTCGCTGCGAAGGAGCGCCAGGCGCAAATCGCCAGGTCGAGGTCTGGCTATGGTGCATCAAGTGTGCTGTATGCCGACCACTCCCTGGCGGAACTGGAGCGCATGGCGCAGGAGGACAAGGAGGAGGTCTTGGAGGTCGCCTCAAAGTCCTCCAACTTGAAGGGGACCTTCCAGAAGGCCCTCAAATGCCGGGCCGCCAGCTTGCACGGCATTGTCCTGGAGCTGGTGAAGCGGACGGCCACGGACGAGACGCGGCAGATGCAGGCAAGGGTGGATCGCCTGCAAGCGGACAACAGCCAGCTTCACCAGAAGCTGGCTGAGGCCACGGCCCGGCCTGCCCAACCTGGTACCCCGGGTCCGGCAGTAGGAGGCTCCTCCTCCTCCCCTTCCAACCTTGAGGATATAATCCGCAAGGTTGTCATGGAGGAGAGGGCCTTCACCAGAGCCTGCTTCGCAGGCATCGAGGACCGGCTCTTGCCGGAAAGGCGGCTCCGACCGCCGCTAGCGGCGGATAAGAGTCCACCATCGAAGGAGCCGGAACCTGTGCCTCTAGCAGGCTCGGCATCGTGTGCGCAGCCCCAGGCCGCGAAGCCCTCCAAGGGCAAGGGCAAAGGAAAGGGCAAGAGGACCATGGTGGGGTCTCAAACCCCCACCACAAGTGCGGAGGGAGCGTCTGGGTCGTCTGCCACCCCAGCAGCCACCCAGAAGTCGCAGGAGGAAGACGCCCTTCTTCCCTCCACCACCCCGTCCAACCAGTCGTGGACGGAAGTGGTCAGGAGGGGAAAGAAGGGTAAAAAGTCGGCCTCCAAGCCCGCTGCGACTGCTCCCGCAGCCAAAAGGGCTCCAGCCGGCGGGAGGAAGCTAGTTCCTCCCAAAACCGCGGCCGTCGTGGTGACCATCACCCCGGAGGCCGTGGAGCGGGGCGAGACGTACGAGTCCGTCCTTAGACGGGCTCGTACCAATGCTGATCCCACGCAGCTGGGGATCAGCAACATCACGTGCCGCCGAACCCTAACCGGGGCTCGAATTTTCGAGTTCTCGGGGGAAACACGCGGCACAAATGCGGAGGGAGCGTCTGGGTCGTCTGCCACCCCAGCAGCCACCCAGAAGTCGCAGGAGGAAGACGCCCTTCTTCCCTCCACCACCCCGTCCAACCAGTCGTGGACGGAAGTGGTCAGGAGGGGAAAGAAGGCTAAAAAGTCGGCCTCCAAGCCCGCTGCGACTGCTCCCGCAGCCAAAAGGGCTCCAGCCGGCGGGAGGAAGCTAGTTCCTCCCAAAACCGCGGCCGTCGTGGTGACCATCACCCCGGAGGCCGTGGAGCGGGGCGAGACGTACGAGTCCGTCCTAAGACGGGCTCGTACCAATGCCCCTCTCGGGGCGATCACCGTTCCCGCGGTGGGCCCTAACCCGCCTGGACAGGGAGGCAGCGGCGGAGGCGGCGTTCATCCAGGACTGGCTGTCGCCGCCTACCGCCGGCTTGGATGTGGACGCCGTAGCCGGGCAACTGAGGGAGTCTCTGACCGAGGTATGCAACTCTAGCATGCCTCGGTCTCGCCGGCGACCACTGCCCAGGCGCGCCGTGTACTGGTGGTCGGTGGAGCTGGCGGGGCTTCGAGCAGCGTGTGTGGAGGCAAGGAGGGCCTATACGCGGAGCCGGCGGCGGCGTCGACGGGACCGGGCCGACGAGGACCACCTCTATGAGCTATACATGGAGGCAAAAATGGTCCTCGATCGGGCCATCGCCGCCGCCAGAGACGCGGCGAGAGCCGAGCTGCTGGAGGGTCTCGACAACGACCCCTACGGGCGACCATATAAGGCGGCGCGAAACAAATTGCGCCCCTTTGGTCCCCCGGTTGCCGAGACCCTGGAGCCCGCGTTTCTGGATGGGGTGGTTCAGTCCCTGTTCCCGTGCAGGGACAACAACTTCACCCCGCCAGTGATGGGCCCAGCACGAGCTATAGCCCCGCCAGACGACGAGGAAGAAGAGGAGGCCCCCCCTCCTGTCACGGAGTCGGAACTTGGCGCGGCGATTTTCCATATCCGCGCCAAGAAGACAGCTCCAGGCCCCGACGGCGTTCCCGCAAGGGTGGTGGCGATCGCTGCCACCCAAATGGAGGAGAGGTTTCGGGACCTCTTCAGCGCATGCCTTGCTTCTGGGAGGTTCCCGAAACCGTGGAAGGAGGGGCAGTTGTGCCTCCTTCGCAAGGAGGGCCGCCCCGCAGACTCCCCCTCGGCATACCGGCCCATCGTTCTGCTCGATGAGGTCGGCAAAATGTTTGAGGGGATAATCGCTGCGCGGTTAAAGGGCCATTTGCGCGGGATCGGGCCGGACTTGTCGGATGCTCAGTTCGGTTTTCGGGCTGAGCGTTCCACGGTGGACGCGCTGGCCTGCCTTAAGGGGCAGGCGAAGGAGGCGATGGAGGCAGGGGACGGATTGTTGGCTGTGTCATTCGACATAGCCAACGCCTTCAACTCCGTTCCCCACTCCACCATCCTAGAGGCGCTCCGATTCCACGGAGTGCCTCGATACCTGCGCAGTCTGCTGGCCAGCTACCTGGAGGATCGGGCGATCCTCCTGGTGAATAGGACTGGCCAAGTCCGGCGGTACGCCGTTGAAGCCGGCGTTCCGCAGGGGTCAGTCATAGGACCTCTCCTCTGGAACGTCGGCTGTGATTGGCTCCTGCGGGGAACTCTCCTCCGAGGCACGAGTGTCGTTTGCTACGCGGACGACACTCTCCTCACCGCCCGGGGGGGGAGTTTCAGGGAGGCGGCCAACTTGGCCTCGGCGGGCGGATCCTTGGTCGCGGGGAGGATCCGCCGCCTAGGTTTAACGGTGGCGCTGCACAAGACCGAGGCCGTGTTCTTCCACGGACCTCGGCAGCGCCCCCCACCTGACGCCCACATCTTCGTGGAGGGCGTCAGAATCGAGGTCAAGGCCCAGATGAAATATCTGGGCCTTGTACTCGACAGCAGGTGGCGCTTCGGTCCGCATTTTAGCGGGCTGTCGTCGCGCCTGCTGAAGACCGCGGGCGCGCTGTCTTGGCTGCTTCCCAACCTGGGGGGGCCCAGCGCACGATGCCGGCAACTTTACGCCGGCATCTTAAAGAGTATGGCCCATCTGGGAGGACTCCCTCCACAGGAGGGAGAACGCCGCCGCCCTGCGGGCGCCCCAAAGGGCCATAGCCCAGCGGGTGGCGCGGGCCTACCGCACGGTGGGCTTCGCGGCAGCATGCGCTCTGGCCGGCACCCCACCTTGGGAACTCGAGGCGTGGGTGCTCGCCAGAGTGTATGAATGGACGGCGGGGCGGAGGGCGAGAGGAGAACGCCCCGCCCCGGAAGAGCGGGAAGCCGTCCGGCGGGAGGCGAGGGACGCCATCGTCGTCCATTGGACGACGGACCTCGCCACCGCAGCCTTCGGCCGCCGAACCCTCGACGCGATTGGGCCGGTCCTGCGAGACTGGCTCGAGCGGTCGCATGGGTTCCTCTCCTTCCGCCTGGTGCAGGTGCTGTCCGGACACGGTTGTTTCGGATCGTACCTGCACCGTATCGGGCGGGAGGAGACGCCGTCGTGTCACGACTGTGGCGCGGCGGAGGACACGGCGCAGCACACTCTCGAGGTGTGCCCGTCGTGGTCCGAGCCGCGCCGCAGTCTCACGGCGGCGATCGGAACGGACCTTTCTCTCCCCGGCTTGATCAACGCCATGCTGGGGGATGAGGGGTCCTGGGCGGCAGTCGCCTCCTTCTGCGAATACGTCATGTCCCAGAAGGAGGCGGCGGAGCGCGCGCGGGAGGAAGACCCTCTCGCGGCGCCGCTCCGAAGGCGGAGGAGGGGTCGAAGAAGACGTCAGTATGACAGTCATCTCCGACTCCTCCCAGGTGGAGGCCAGCAGGCAACGGGTGCGGGGGCACCCTTGCCTGTATTGCACAGGCCTCCATCAGTGTCGGACGGGAATGGCCAGGTGTTCCCGGCCATTCCCGTAGCCCCCCAGCCTGGGGGGCATGCGGGGCCCGCCAGCTAGGCGGGCATGCGCCGGAGGGTTGTGGAAGTAAAGGATGAGCCGGTCTCCCATGGCCCTCCCATCACGGCGATGCGGGAACACCGCTGAGTTTTAGTGGGTATACTGCCACTCTGGCAGGGAGTCCCACATACTCCGTGTCGTCCCCCGACGAGCGGAGATGCGTAATGTCATTTCTCAGCGAAAAAAAAAAAAAAAAAAAAAAAAAAAGGTTAGGTTAGTGTCGTTTGCTACGCGGACGACACTCTCCTCACCGCCCGGGGGGGGAGTTTCAGGGAGGCGGCCAACTTGGCCTCGGCGGGCGGATCCTTGGTCGCGGGGAGGATTCGCCGCCTAGGTTTAACGGTGGCGCTACACAAGACCGAGGCCGTGTTCTTCCACGGACCTCGGCAGCGCCCCCCACCTGACGCCCACATCTTCGTGGAGGGCGTCAGAATCGAGGTCAAGGCCCAGATGAAATATCTGGGCCTTGTACTCGACAGCAGGTGGCGCTTCGGTCCGCATTTTAACGGGCTGTCGTCGCGCCTGCTGAAGACCGCGGGCGCGCTCTCTTGGCTGCTTCCCAACCTGGGGGGGCCCAGCGCACGATGCCGGCAACTTTACGCCGGCATCTTAAAGAGTATGGCCCTCTACGGGGCGCCCATCTGGGAGGACTCCCTCCAAAGGAGGGAGAACGCCGCCGCCCTGCGGGCGCCCCAAAGGGCCATAGCCCAGCGGTGGCGCGGGCCTACCGCACGGTGGGCTTCGCGGCAGCATGCGCTCTGGCCGGCACCCCACCTTGGGAACTCGAGGCGTGGGTGCTCGCCAGAGTGTATGAATGGACGGCGGGGCGGAGGGCGAGAGGAGAACGCCCCGCCCCGGAAGAGCGGGAAGCCGTCCGGCGGGAGGCGAGGGACGCCATCGTCGTCCATTGGACGACGGACCTCGCCACCGCAGCCTTCGGCCGCCGAACCCTCGACGCGATTGGGCCGGTCCTGCGAGACTGGCTCGAGCGGTCGCATGGGTTCCTCTCCTTCCGCCTGGTGCAGGTGCTGTCCGGACACGGTTGTTTCGGATCGTACCTGCACCGTATCGGGCGGGAGGAGACGCCGTCGTGTCACGACTGTGGCGCGGCGGAGGACACGGCGCAGCACACTCTCGAGGTGTGCCCGTCGTGGTCCGAGCCGCGCCGCAGTCTCACGGCGGCGATCGGAACGGACCTTTCTCTCCCCGGCTTGATCAACGCCATGCTGGGGGATGAGGGGTCCTGGGCGGCAGTCGCCTCCTTCTGCGAATACGTCATGTCCCAGAAGGAGGCGGCGGAGCGCGCGCGGGAGGAAGACCCTCTCGCGGCGCCGCTCCGAAGGCGGAGGAGGGGTCGAAGAAGACGTCAGTATGACAGTCATCTCCGACTCCTCCCAGGTGGAGGCCAGCAGGCAACAGGTGCGGGGGCACCCTTGCCTGTATTGCACAGGCCTCCATCAGTGTCGGACGGGAATGGCCAGGTGTTCCCGGCCATTCCCGTAGCCCCCCAGCCTGGGGGGCATGCGGGGCCCGCCAGCTAGGCGGGCATGCGCCGGGAGGGTTGTGGAAGTAAAGGATGAGCCGGTCTCCCATGGCCCTCCCATCACGGCGATGCGGGAACACCGCTGAGTTTTAGTGGGTATACTGCCACTCTGGCAGGGAGTCCCACATACTCCGTGTCGTCCCCAGACGAGCGGGAGATGCGTAATGTCATTTCTCAGCGACAAAAAAAAAAAAAAAAAAAAAAAAAAAAAAAGGTTAGGTTGGGGATGGGGATCCCCCCACAGCTTATACGTCCTCGTCGTGATCCCCGGGCAACGCCGTGTCTGACCACCGTAACGGAGTGGCAGACCGGCGGCTAAAGTGAGCTGTGAATCGTAGATTTTTTATGCGGACGTCTACGAATTTTAATTTTAACCTCATGAGTGCTAAACCGATGCGTGACGCCTCTGGGCGATTCATTTCGAATCGTTCTTCCCAGGGCGGTTCAAACGGCCCTTCTCAGGGCCCACCCAACGGCCCTTCTCAGGGCCAATCAAACGGCCCTTCTCAGGGCCACGCCGGCGACGCTACGGCGTCGGAAGCTGACCGCGCACCGTCTGCGGCCAGCTTGTTTAGCAGGCCAGACGAGTTGTCGGACTCCGACGACTCCTGTATGGACGCGTCGGCGGCTGAAAGCGGCTGCCTTAAGCGGAAGGGGGCCGATCTGAGGCTCGGGTCCGAGGGCTCCTCGGAGTCGGCCAGAAGCAAGCCGAAGAGGAAGTTGAAGTCCAAAAAGGCTTCGACTTCCTCTACCCACGATGTGGGCTTGGTGGACGCCGAGCGCCAGCTAGATCTGGCGAAAAGGGCGCAATTGCAGCAAGACCTGGAGGAGAGGGTCGCTGCGAAGGAGCGCCAGGCGCAAATCGCCAGGTCGAGGTCTGGCTATGGTGCAACTAGTGTGCTGTATGCCGACCACTCCCTGGCGGAACTGGAGCGCATGGCGCAGGAGGACAAGGAGGAGGTCTTGGAGGTCGCCTCAAAGTCCTCCAACTTGAAGGGGACCTTCCAGAAGGCCCTCAAATGCCGGGCCGCCAGCTTGCACGGCATTGTCCTGGAGCTGGTGAAGCGGACGGCCACGGACGAGACGCGGCAGCTGCAGGCAAGGGTGGATCGCCTGCAAGCGGACAACAGCCAGCTACACCAGAAGCTGGCTGAGGCCACGGCCCGGCCTGCCCAACCTGCCCCAGGTCCGGCAGTAGGAGGCTCCTCCTCCTCCCCTTCCAACCTTGAGGATATAATCCGCAAGGTTGTCATGGAGGAGAGGGCCTTCACCAGAGCCTGCTTCGCAGGCATCGAGGACCGGCTCTTGCCGGAAAGGCGGCTCCGACCGCCGCTAGCGACGGATAAGAGTCCTCCGTCGAAGGAGCCGGAACCTGTGCCTCTAGCAGGCTCGGCATCGCGTGCGCAGCCCCAGGCCGTGAAGCCCTCCAAGGGCAAGGGGAAAGGCAAGGGCAAGAGGACCAAGGTGGCTCCTCAAACCCCCACCACAAGTGCGGAGGGAGCGTCTGGGTCGTCTGCCACCCCAGCAGCCACCCAGAAGTCGCAGGAGGAAGACGCCCTTCTTCCCTCCACCACCCCGTCCAACCAGTCGTGGACGGAAGTGGTCAGGAGGGGAAAGAAAGCTAAAAAGTCGGCCTCCAAGCCCGCTGCGACTGCTCCCGCAGCCAAAAGGGCTCCAGCCGGCGGGAGGAAGCTAGTTCCTCCCAAAACCGCGGCCGTCGTGGTGACCATCACCCCGGAGGCCGTGGAGCGGGGCGAGACGTACGAGTCCGTCCTAAGACGGGCTCGTACCAATGCTGATCCCACGCAGCTGGGGATCAGCAACATCACGTGCCGCCGAACCCTAACCGGGGCTCGAATTTTCGAGTTCTCGGGGGAAACACGCGGCACAAATGCGGACCTCTTCGCAACAAAGTTGCAAGAGGTCATCGCGGATGCGGCAACGGTCGTCAGGCCCGTTAAGACCGCAGCCTTGGAGGTGGCCGATCTGGAGGATTCGGTCACCAAGGAGGATGTGGTGGCGGCCGTTGCTGCGGCTGGAGGCTGCGACGCTGGCGCGGTAAAAGGCGGAGCCATCAGGCCCGGGCGCCGCGGCATGGGCATCATGCGCGTTGAGTGCCCAGTCGCCGCGGCTGGGGCCGTCCTTGCTGCGGGCAAAGGAAGGTTATTGGTGGGACTCAGCTCGGCTGTGGTCCGACCACTTGAAGACCAGCCTATGCGCTGCTTCAAGTGTTTTGCGTTCGGCCACACCCGAGCCACGTGTCCCTCAAAGTTCGATTGGGGAGACACGTGCTACCAGTGCGGGCAAGAGGGACACAAGAGTGTCACCTGCCGCGCCACCACGCCACACTGCACGGCGTGTGCCGCCAGTGGCCGCCCCGCGGACCACAGGATGACGGGCAGGAGCTGCAAGCCCCCCGTGAGGAAGGGCATAGTGCCGGCACAGGTTCGCCCTGTTGCCACCACCGCCGCCACCGTCGTCGCCGCTGCAGCTCCAGCGGCGGTTGCTGAGGAGGGGGGTGCGATGTCGGAATAATGGTTTCCGACTACCGCATCCTCCAGGCGAACACCAACCACTGCAGAGCGGCCCAGGACCTGCTGGTGCAGGCCATGGCTGAGTGGTTGGTGAACGTAGCGGTGGTCGCCGAGCCCTACTCGATCCCCGGCAGTTGGCTGGGTGATGAGGACGGCTTGGTGGCACTAGCGGCGCGGTCCTCCACAGACTCCCCTCCCCTCTCGCTATTAGAGAGGGGACCGGGATACGTGGCCGCCGCGTGGGGAGAGATAGCCCTCGTGGGCGTCTATTTCTCCCCAAACCGCCCTCTCCAGGATTTCGAGAACTATCTCGGAGTCCTGGCCGCCGTGGTCGGCAGGGCAGCGCCGCGTCAGGTCTTCGTGCTGGGAGACTTGAACGCCAAGTCGGTGACCTGGGGCAACCCGGCCACCGACGCACGCGGGCGGGCGGTGGAAATGTGGGCTGCCTCCTCTGGACTCTCCCTCTTGAACAGAGGAAGTGTCCAGACATGCGTGCGGCGTCAGGGTGGCTCAATAGTGGACGTCACTTTCGCCACCCCTGCGTTAGCCGCGCGCGTGTTGAACTGGCGGGTGGACCTCGTGGAGACCATGTCGGACCACCGCTACATCCGGTTCGACATCTCCACGAGTGGCCCCGGTGAGATGCGGCCCCTCTCGGGGCGATCACCGTTCCCGCGGTGGGCCCTAACCCGCCTGGACAGGGAGGCAGCGGCGGAGGCGGCGTTCATCCAGGACTGGCTGTCGCCGCCTACCGCCGGCTTGGATGTGGACGCCGTAGCGGGGAAACTGAGGGAGTCTCTGACCGAGGTATGCAACTCTAGCATGCCTCGGTCTCGCCGACGACCTCTACCAAAACGCGCCGTGTACTGGTGGTCGGTGGAGCTGGCGGGGCTTCGAGCAGCGTGTGTGGAGGCAAGGAGGGCCTATACGCGGAGCCGGCGGCGGCGTCGACGGGACCGGGCCGACGAGGACCACCTCTATGAACTATACATGGAGGCAAAAATGGTCCTCGATCGGGCCATCGCCGCCGCCAGAGACTCGGCGAGAGCCGAGCTGCTGGAGGGTCTCGACAACGACCCCTACGGAAGACCATATAAGGCGGCGCGCAACAAATTGCGCCCCTTTGGTCCCCCGGTTGCCGAGACCCTGGAGCCCGCATTTCTGGATGGGGTGGTTCAGTCCCTGTTCCCGTGCAGGGACAACAACTTCACCCCGCCAGTGATGGGCCCAGCACGAGCTATAGCCCCGCCAGACGACGAGGAAGAAGAGGAGGCCCCCCCTCCTGTCACGGAGTCGGAACTTGGCGCGGCGATTTTCCATATCCGCGCCAAGAAGACAGCTCCAGGCCCCGACGGCGTTCCCGCAAGGGTGGTGGCAATCGCTGCCACCCAAATGGAGGAGAGGTTTCGGGACCTCTTCAGCGCATGCCTTGCTTCTGGGAGGTTCCCGAAACCGTGGAAGGAGGGGCAGTTGTGCCTCCTTCGCAAGGAGGGCCGCCCCGCAGACTCCCCCTCGGCATACCGGCCCATCGTTCTGCTCGATGAGGTCGGCAAAATGTTCGAGGGGATAATCGCTGCGCGGTTAAAGGGCCATTTGCGAGGGATCGGGCCGGACTTGTCGGATGCTCAGTTCGGTTTTCGGGCTGAGCGTTCCACGGTGGACGCGCTGGCCTGCCTTAAGGGGCAGGCGAAGGAGGCGATGGAGGTAGGGGACGGATTGTTGGCTGTGTCATTCGACATAGCCAACGCCTTCAACTCCGTTCCCCACTCCACCATCCTAGAGGCGCTCCGATTCCACGGAGTGCCTCGATACCTGCGCAGTCTGCTGGCCAGCTACCTGGAGGATCGGGCGATCCTCCTGGTAAATAGGACTGGCCAAGTCCGGCGATACGCCGTTGAGGCCGGCGTTCCGCAGGGGTCAGTCATAGGACCTATCCTCTGGAACGTCGGCTATGATTGGCTCCTGCGGGGAACTCTCCTCCGAGGCACGAGAGTCGTGTGCTACGCGGACGACACTCTCCTCACCGCCCGGGGGGGGAGTTTCAGGGAAGCGGCCAACTTGGCCTCGGCGGGCGGATCCTTGGTCGCGGGGAGGATCCGCCGCTTAGGTTTAACGGTGGCGCTGCACAAGACCGAGGCCGTGTTCTTCCACGGACCTCGGCAGCGCCCCCCACCTGACGCCCACATCTTCGTGGAGGGCGTCAGAATCGGGGTCGGTTGTACTCGACAGCAGGTGGCGCTTCGGTCCGCATTTTAGCGGGCTGTCGTCGCGCC
>OX411715.1:0-5000 GCA_948252095.1 Dicycla oo
TCGCAGAGGCCACAGGCGACGAAGGCAGCGTCGGAGTCGGAAGTGACGAGTATGACTCCACCGCTGCCACTGGCGCCAGAGACTCGCACCCCAGAGACCAACATCAGGGCCTCAGAAATTGTTATAAACTGGGAGCAGTGTGGCATCTCCCCCCCCCGCCAGATCATCTCGGACGAGGAAAGCTCGGTGGCCTCAGCAGGGAGCCAACCCGCAAGACCGAGTCTTCTTTATAGAACCCCGAGAAGGGGCACAGGGGTGGAAATGGACCTGGCCACGAGAGAGGCAAACGACCTCCTCCAAAAGGGAAAAGACGCCTTGGAAGCCGCGGGAAATATGAAGCGCGAGTGTAAGGCCACGGCCCACGAATGCCTGCAAGGACTGTACGAGGTGTCCCTATCGCTGGCAGACTCGAGAGCACGCCATAAGTACAACCTCGAGAAGGAGCGCTCTCGACACGCACAAGAGCTTGTGCGGGTCGAGAGAGCTCACACTCGGGAGCTTATGGCTATGAAGGTGGAGCTCTCCCTCCTGCGGACGGACGTCTCGGACACCAAGAAGGAGGCAAAAGGGATCCGGGAATGGCTTGGCCATGAGACCCTTGATGCTCTCAAAGGCATCAAGGAGTTGAAAGGCAACGTTGAAACTGCGAGCCTCACGAACCAGAAGGAGCATGAAAGGACCAGGCGGGAATGTGCAAGGGCCCCAGGGGATCCCAAGTGGGGAACCCTGGGGGCTGATCTTTCACGCCTGGATACGAACATCACCGGCATCTCCAACCAGCTGGATGTGCTCCGGAAAGCTCTGGAGAGGCTCAAAGAGGACTTCAACCAGCCAAGCAACATACACACGGACCCAAGTAGCCGGGACGCAGGCCTACTCACGACCGCGGCTTTCGACGAGGAGATAACAAAAATACACGCATACTTACAGGACATAGCCAACAGGCCCGTAGCCTCCCCCCCACCACCACACCCACAAATCGACATCACCCCACACCTTAGACCTATATCAGAGAGGCTGGAGATTGTCTCGGCGGATCTCCGCGTACTGCGAGACAAGGAACCGCAAAACCCGCCGCCTCCGGCGGCGAATCTGGAGGCGGAACTCGCAGTCGTGGAGGTAAAAAAGACGCTCCAAAATATAGAAAAAGGGGTAGCGGACCTGGGCAAAGCGGACAGACCGCAGCAACACCAACAGGGCCCCAAAACCTTTGCCCAGGTCGCCAGCACACCCAAGCCCCCAAAACCACCTACACAGTCAAACCACACCCTGATCGTCTCGTCGACGGACCCTCGGCACACCGGGGACAACGTGATCGAGAGGATCAGGACCGCCCTGGACCTCAAGACAAGCGGAGCCAGAGTCGACACGGTGCGGAAGGCGCGGAACCAGAAAGTGGTCCTCAGGTGCGCCAGCAAAACGGACCTGAAGAAGATCAAAGATCAGGTCCAGTCGAACTCAGGGCTCAAGGTCCAGGAGCCGAAGCCCCAAAACCCCTTAGTATGCATCAAAGGTGTCCTGTCCAGCTACGGCGATGGGGAGATCGTTGATCTCCTTAAAGCGCAGAACCAACATCTTCTGCAAAACATCGCTGTGGAAGGACAGACAATAAAGATGCGATACAGGAAGCGCGCGAGGAACCCTCACGAATGCCATCCTGTCTTAGAGCTCTCCCCGGAACTATGGAAACAACTAACTTCAGTGCAGAAGGTCCATGTGGGCATCAAGCGGTGCTCGATTGAGGACCAGTCCCCCCTTGTCCAGTGTACAAAGTGCCTTGCGTATGGACATAACAAGTCCATATGCAAGGCCGCGAAAGAAATCTGCGGCTATTGCAGCGGCTCACACAACATAAGGGACTGTCACACTCGAGAGGACGGCAAACTGCCCACATGCGCAAACTGCAAGGCGACATACGGGAAGGGCAGCGACCTGGCACACACAGCGTTCAGCGAAGACTGCCAGGAACGCCAAAAGTGGGATGGCATAGCGAGATCGCGCGTATCCTATTGCTAAGGGCAATGACAGCACACAAACTAACCAACCAGTCACCACCGAAACCACATCAAGACCGATACCAAGATTGCGCTTCATCCAGGTAAATCTTCAGCGCTCAAAGCTGGCCACGGAAGAACTCCACTTGGTGGCTCGTGAAAGGGGAATTTCAGTAGCACTTGTTCAAGAGCCCTACGTAGGAAGAACAGGTGTGATGAAACAAAGCCCCGGTGCACAAGTCATCCAGTGCAGCCTCAACCGCCAAAAACCAGTAAAGGCAGCGATCGTTGTCTTCGGTTGCAATCTGGAGGTCATCCATGACCCCCAGCTTGTAACCGAGAACATTGCCGCAGCATTGCTGAAGGTTGGTCAGCTCAGCTTTGGGGTGCTATCGGTCTATTTCGAGGGTGACCAGGACATTGAACCATACCTCACTGATACACAACACACAACACACAAACTACACACAAACAACATACTGGTGGGAGGAGACGTAAACGCCTGGAGCCAGTGGTGGGGAAGTGTCTCCGAAAACCATCGCGGGGCGGCGTACAGCTCATTCCTCAATGAGCGGGATCTCCACATCCTTAACACGGGTCAAGCACCGACGTTCGAGACCTACAGAGGAGACAGGTGGTGCACAAGCACGGTTGACGTCACAGCGTGCAGTTCGTCGCTGCTGGGCAAGGTCGAGGAGTGGCGTGTACAAAGAAGTCTAATAACTTCAGACCACAACGCGATAACCTTCTCGATGCGCTTAGAGAAGGCCTTGGAACCCTTAAGGCCAATCTCGACGCGCATCTACAACACTAAGAAGGCGAAGTGGTCCGACTTCAGCACCCACTTTAAGGCTAGCCTGGCGGACGGCGACATCACCCAGGCCAGAGTCTCGAGCGTTACAAACCCGGAGGACCTGGAGAAAATAATAACAACATACACAGCCAACATCCACCGCTCATGTGAGGAAGCGATCCCAAGACTGGGGTCGCCAAAACGCAACACTAAGCCCCCATGGTGGAATCCTTCTCTAGACCGTCTTAAAAAAGAAGTAACGACAAAGAAGAGAAGGATCCGCAACGCAGCCGCAAGTCGGAGACATTTCACCATCCAAGACTATGTGCTGGCAAAACACAACTACACAACAGCAGCATCGGAAGCAGCCACAGCCAACTGGAAGGAGTTCTGTTCGAAACAGGATCGAGAGAGCATGTGGGACGGCATCTACAGGGTACTAAGGAAGACAGCCAGAAGACAGGACGACGCGCTCCTAAGAAACACCGCGGGAGAGACGCTCAGTCCAGAGCAATCTGCGGATCTTCTGGCAAAAACCTTTTACCCCGACGACTCAACAGATGCCGAACAGCCATCCCACACAGAGCTAAGGAGACTGGCGCAAGAGAAGCGACCTCAAGGACTGTCTGCTGACGATCCGCCTTTTACAACCGCGGAGCTGGAAATGGTCCTCCAGGACCAAAATCCGAAAAAAGCCCCCGGTCCGGACGGATTAACAGCAGACATCTGCACCGCGGCAATAAACTGCGATCGGGAGGTGTTCTTGGCGATAGCAAACAGGTGCCTGTCGCTGTCACACTTCCCGAAGCAGTGGAAGGTCGCCCACGTGTGCATTCTCCGCAAGCCAGGAAAGGACGACTACACCAACCCAAAGTCGTACCGACCAATAGGCCTACTCTCGGTTCTTGGAAAAATTGTCGAAAAGCTCCTCGTAGGCCGGTTACAGTGGCACTTCCTCCCAACACTACACAAAAACCAGTATGGCTTCATGCCACAGCGTGGGACCGAGGACGCCCTCTATGCTCTAATGGGCCATATAAGGGCCGAAATCAAAGCCAAAAAGATCGTGCTCTTGATATCATTGGACATAGAGGGCGCCTTCGATAACGCGTGGTGGCCAGCACTCAAGAAGCAGATGGTAGCAAAGAAATGTCCAGCAAACATCTACGCTCTCGTCACCTCATACCTGGAAGACCGGAACATCAGGGTCAACTATGCCAGAGCGACTAGCGAAAAGGGAACCACGAAAGGATGCGTCCAGGGCTCGATAGCCGGACCGACGTTTTGGAACCTTATCCTAGACCCGCTCCTACACAAAATGGCTGGTATGGGGGTATACTGCCAAGCCTTCGCAGACGATGTCGTCCTGGTTTTCTCGGACTTAACATCCAGTCCCCTGCAGCAATCAGCCAACACTACGCTAGACATAGTATCGGAATGGGGCGTCCAAAACAAGCTACGTTTCGCCGCGCATAAGACCAACGCGATGGTGTTAACGAAGAAGCTCAAGTACGACGTTCCGGTACTCCACATGTCGGGCACACGGCTGAACCTGGTTGAAGAGGTCAAGCTGCTAGGTCTCACTATTGACTCCAAACTCACCTTCAACGCGCACGTGTCTGCGACCTGTAAAAAGGCCGCAGACATTTACAAGCAGTTGGCATGCGCGGCGAGGGTGACCTGGGGTCTCAACAGAGAGATAATCAGAACGATATACGTGTCGGTGATAGAGCCCATCGTGATGTATGCCGCGAGTGCGTGGGCCCCTGCAGCTGAGAAACTGATGACAAGGAATCAGTTTGACTCACTGCAGAGAGGTTTCGCGCAGAAGATCTGCAAAGCATACCGCACGGTGTCTCTGACATCGGCGCTTATCCTGTCAGGCTTACTCCCCCTAGATCTCCGGGTAATCGAGGCCGCAACCCTTTTTAAGATCAGAAAGGGCCATTCCCAAGAGTTCATACCGCCGGGCCACGAGCTGGAGTGCAACGTGCACCACTCCGAAACTCCCCACCCAGCGCTACTCACAACAACAGAGTATGCACGCCTGGAGGACTTGTCCCCCGAAACCCTGGGAACCCACCAAGTAATCGGTCCCCAAATATACACCGATGGCAGCAAGATAGAGGGGAAAGTCGGAGCTGCCATAACTTGGTGGGAGAACGGGAAGGAGACAAAGTTCAGCACCTTCGGCTTGGAGCCTCACAACACTG